>JBBBDQ010002083.1:467500-745000 GCA_037127315.1 Ascarosepion bandense
TTGGTTCTCTTTTCGTTGCAGGGAATGGTAATACGCGGCGGCAAATAGTAGATTCTGATTGCGAAACTTTGATTATATTTTCTTTTTTTTTATAAATAATCGAATTTATGCAGTTTTGCACAATTTTAAAGGTAGCTTTGAAATTTAAAGAATAAAATAATATCATTAAAAAAAACACATGAAGTAAAATGGCATTATATATATATATATATATATATATATATATATATATATATATATATATATATATGTGTGTGTGTGTGTGTGTGAATGTGTGTGTGTGTGTGTTTGTGTGTGTATGTGTGTGTGAAAAGTGTATGTATATTTATAAATATCTATCTATATATATATATATATGCAATTTGTTATATATATTATTTATATATTATATATGCGTCGTACTTATTTAAAACGCTCAATATCAGTGATAGAGCAGACATATACATATATATATATATATATACATAGTTGCGAGTTATCTATATATATATATATATATATATATATATATACTTAACCCTCCTTTCATTAAGTAGTTACTTTGCACGACCGTCGTGTTCTGCTAATACCTTTAAAATAATAGACCAACGAAAATACGTTTTGACCTTGAAAATACGACAGAGACATATAAAAAAAATTCACTGTTAGCGAGTAGGTAGAAAGAAAAGACAAACAAATATCTGTTTCAGTGAAATTGAAAAGAAAAGTTCAATTTCAATTATTTTCATTTCTACGTCATTACTATTCAAAACTAGATACCTCAAAAAAAAAAAAAAAAACGCTGAAAAAAGAGCATAGTACGAAGGGAAAAATTCCCAAACTAAGTAAAAATCAAAGTTTTATCGGCAAAATGCTTATTATTAAAAGGATAGATCGAAGTATTTTTTTAATTATTTTTAAAACTTTAATAATTTCTAAAATGTTCGAAAGTTTGGTAGAAAATATTGTTTTTCATCCGTCCGTGAGTGACGTAATTTTTACAATGGTTTATAACGACAAACATATTATCACCCAGGGCATTTTTTTTACTGGTGAAAGAAACATAAATTTGGAGATTCTTCCAAAAATCAAATAATGGTCGGATTTTAAAAATTTGACCAAGATTGTTTTAATTTTTTTTTATTATAATAATCTATAAAAATTCAAATTTTAAAAAAAATCCTCCTTATCGTTCAAGCTAGGGCATTTAATTAATGGATGAAGACTACATTTACTAATCGAAAATTGAAAGGCTGAATTCAAATAATTTACACAATAGGCTGTTAAGGTAATTAAAGCACTTTAATTGTGTGCTAGCTGATTATCCGTATTTTCTTGTTACAAATAGCCGTGCACGTTATATATCATTAAAGGTTACGTGTTTCAAAGTTTGCGCTGCACACATGAAAAAAAATCTATATAAATATTTTCGGCAGAGTGCAATTCTTTTATCTCCCTTCAGCATTTCCTGTGCTCTACGTTTCAATATTCAACGTGCTTTGTAAATCTTCCCTTCATAATTTAAAGCAAGTTTCCTATTTTAATTCCTAATTTTGTTAAAATAAAGTAATTGCAAAATTCGCAATTTGTGGAGGTTCCTAAGCGTGCAAATAAGATCTATGACAAATTCGTCTTCCATACATAGCGAGGTTTTGACAGCTAATGTATGTCATGTTATTTATCGCCTCTGATAAGGCGATGATAACCCTGATAACAAGAATACTGTAATATAGAAACGCTTTTATAGTACATTTCAACCAGTAAACAGTTAATTCTTGTTTTAAGGCAGCTTAAGCTAAGTTTAAATTCGGTAATTTGAATAAAATGTTTCAGTGAGGTGTATTTTATTTAACATGATTTTTTTTTTTAAACTGAGAATTGGCTTCTGTTTACAAAATGTGTCGATCGATGAAAAATAACCGAAAAACTAATTTTATTTTAAACCTAAAATAAGTCTAGATTCCGATCAATATATTTTCAATTGTAAACACACCAGGATATTTTACTTACTGGAATTAATGAACTTCATATCTTCGCTTTCAATTAAAGCTTCAAGAAAACATTTTATTCAAAAATTAAATTTAAATGTAGATGTCGAAAATGAGTGGAGATACCTACTTAAAACAAAGACTAGCATTAATTTGACTGTTGTAGTAATATTTTGTTAAATAGCTAAGTTCAATTTCTGTGAATATTTTATTATCGTAGAACTCGCTATGAGCCTTTTCTGATTTTTAAAAAAAAACTTTATAAAGACTTTCTGAATAAGTCCTTCGGTTCTTACAACCTTGACCAGTGCCAGGGGTGGACACTTGCTGCTGACCGTGAGGCTGGTGCCGCACCGTCTCCAAGCTATGTCCGCCTTTGAAAGCTTTCGAAAGGCACACCTAAAAGAGAAAGGAAAGGGAAGCCTCCACAGTCATACCAGATCAGGCTTAACTGTAGCCGCTGCGCCCAGACTGGAGTATCCCGCACCGGCCTAGTCGGCGATCACACATGTCTTCAGTAGACGTGGACAAGCTCCCTTCATAAATCTTTGTTCGCGAAGCCAAGCGAAGAAAAACTCGTCATGAGTATTTTCAGCCATTAACTTAAGAGTTTAAATTAATTATTCATAATTATATAAAAATAAGAAAAACGGAAAATTTCCACGGTAATTTCTAGTTATCATCCTACTTGTTCTTTAGTCATTACTTATATTACGCCCTGCCAAAAACAAACTTTTGTAAACTAACGTTGCCGAGGAGTGAAGGTAGAAAAAGGCGGTGTCATAGGTAAAAACGTCCTTTTGCCAGTACGTCTTATTACCGGGATTTTTGTCCATGTTTGTCTTAGATTTTACTTTCCCCATTGTATCTGTTATCCGTTGCTTCGCTTAATATGTTTGATTGTGGATATCACTCTTAATATATGGCATAGCAAGTTGGGAAAAAAGTCAAAAGAACTGATAGCGAAACATACAACTACTAAAAGTGAAGACACATTTGAAAATGCAAATATTTTCGAGAAATACCCGAGGAAGTGAGGTACGAACTTGAAAATGTTGGATAACCTCTTTAAAAAAAAGTAAATAAAAAACTGGTTCTACTGTAAGATGCTTAGAATATTATGGACCAAGTATGTGAATGACTATAAAATTTTAGAGAAAATGTAAACAAAAATAAACTTTTCAGTGAACTTTTCTAGAGCCCAAGTGGTTGGAAAATCTGATACACACAGGTCGGATTTAAACCAATATTGACAGAGGAAAACAAATCACTACATAGTGAGTTTAAACAAATGGTTCGTAGAACAAGGTTTAAGTCATTAAAAATGACAACATTTATTACCAGCTACAAGAGACAGGAAATTATAGAGAGCTATGATAACTTACGCCCTGAAAGAACACAAAGCAAATAAGGTTGGAATTATATAGGTTGACTGGAATATCTTTTGTTTTTAGTAATACAATCTAAAGTTCTTAGAGTCTAAATAAATGGGCAGGAAGGAAGTTCTTGAATATTAAATGAAGGGTTAGATTGGTATGGTATCTAGAGTAGATATTTCTACCGATTTTTTCTCACCAAATAAAGAGTTAACGATGTGTCTCGGTTCGTCTGTTTGAATGTAATTCATATGGTTAATGTCGAAGCATGTATTCAGTTACACATTTCTCTTCCTTGATTATCAGCATATAATGTATTTAAATGTGCAGTGTTTATTTTTAGCTTTTCTGACTGCTAGTATCCATATCTTAACATACAGACGACACTGTTGCTAACAGAGACAGAATGGAAGTAACAAAAACTTCCTACAGAAGTTAGTGAAAGAAAGTGAGAATTGACTAAAAATCAATTATAAAAAGACGAAATACATGTTTGTCAGAAAAAATGGATGGTCCAACATGCAAATCACAAATTGGGGATAACAAAATCAAACAAGTACAATTTAATACAAGGAAGGTCTCTTCAAAGAAGCACGGAAAATAAGACACCAAAATCAGAAGGCGCATTGATTCAGCAATAGATGACATCTAGAAGCTAAGCAAAATATTAAGACACAGAAAAACTTCACTAGAAACAAAAAAAAAATCTTACAGATTACTTTATTCGGAATATTGTTCTCAACTTCGTTGCCATTTGTACGCTCCGGATTTCTTCAGGCACTAGAAACTTCGAAATGAACCCTTTATTATAATCATTGGGGTATATCATTCTTCTTCTTTGCGTAAAGTCTCGATTGGAAGTCATGAGTCATCACCCATAACCCTGCAAGTTACTTGTTCACCACTGATGTAGCCTAGTATTGAACTCACAAGTCTAAGAGTCAAGTCAGGAACTAACCAACGTCTATATCCACTGGGCTATGTGTCCTTAATTTCGGTTCGAAATTCCTAGCATCTGAAGAAGTCCGGAGAGTACAACTACCAAATCATCGTACAAATGGCAACAAAGAAGAGGACAATAGTCCGAAAAATGTAAATACTGTAAATACTACGTTATCTCAGAAATAAAGACACATTCTTACAGTTTACTTATGTAAACTGCTTCTAACAATAAAATAAACAGCTGAAATTTTAGGAACGATGAGGAAAAAGGACCAGGAAAATTTAGCAGCCACATGACACATCTATTGAAGGGATTTCTTTCCTTATATATGATTGGTATCAGTGTTGATAGCAGACACAGAATGAAAACTTCTAGAACTACTACAGAGGGTACAGAAAATTAGCGAGGACGAAAAATCAACTGCAAGATAGAATGCATGTTTGTTAGCAAAAGGAACAGCCAATCATGCAAATTGCGGATATCAAAATCAAACAAGTACAATAATTTAAATATCTGAAGTGTTCAACGCTGGTCGGAAAGCGAAAGTCAAGGACTCATGGGGATAGCTAAGGATTCATTCCACAATTCTAGCAAAGTATTAAGCAGTAGAAAGACTTTGTTATAAACAAAGAAGAGCACCGAACTGTTGCGTATTATTAGTTCTTCAGTAAAGTAGTGAATGCTGAACAATCTCCTCACAGATAAAGAAACGTCAGGCAGCAGAATATTGTACCATGAACCGAAAGTATTGGCAATAATGTTTTAGAAAAATGGAAACAAAAACTTATACATGGGGAGAATGTAGCTGAAATTTCTAGGGCAATGAGGAAAGTGGGCTTGAAAAGTCTGATACTCAGAGGACCGACTGAAATCAAGAGTGATAAAAAAAACAAGTAATAACTTACCTAGCGTAGTAGAGTAAATCAATGACAGAACAAAGTTTAGAATAAATAACAGAAGACAAGAGCTACAAAGGACAAAGCATTTTGGAGAGCCATGATCGCCGACGTCCCGATTAAGGACATTTTCTATTTTGTCATTCATTCACTCAATATAGACCCACTTGTATATTACTGCCTGTCAGAAAATAACAGACAATCTCGGTTGGCCATCCTGCTGAATTTATTTCTTCTGTTGGATATTTTGTGCGAATCTAGTTCCGTTGTGCAGAGCATTGATTTAATTCTAATTATTATCTCTTCAAGATTCGAAATAATTATTATGGTTACTTGAAATAGGTCAAGAATGTAAGACTATTGTCTCGCATTTTCTTTAGGTACTCTTGAAGCGTGACTCTCTTTGGATCGAAATCATTTTTGTCATTGTTCCACACACGTCTGAGAAACTGAAGTCAACAGGAAGAAGAAGAAAATAACATGTTACAGAAAAATAAAATCTGAGATAGAACATTATGGCAATCAATGAGGGGGAGAAAAAGACGAAAGGTTGAAATAAGGAAAAAAATTACAGAAAAATTTTCAAGAAAAGCGACAAGAATGAGAAAAAAAATAAAACAAGCACAAGGAATAAGTAGACTGAAAGAAAGAAGACAAAGAAAAAATAACTGAAATAAGAGGAACTGAAGAGAGATGAAAGATAAAAAATAAATAAAGAAAATAAAGAAAAATAAATAAAACAAAAGAACTGAGAAAAATATGAAAGGAAAAAAATAAAGATTCTCTAAAGAAAAACGTTGTAGAAAGAAAAATCAAGAATAAGACGTAACGGAAGAAATAAAATAAAAATAAAAAGAATTTAAAACAGATTTTAGAAATCAGTGACAACAGGAAGAAGAAAAAGATTGTAGAAATCAGTGTCAATAATAATAAGAAAATAACATGTTATAGAAAAGAATCTGAGATAGAATATTACGGCAATCAATGAGGGGGAAAAAGGCGAAAAAATGAAATAAGGAAAAGAAAATTAAAGTAAAAATCTTAAAGAAAAGAGACAAGAACGAGAAAAAAATAAAACAAGCACAAAGAATAACTAGACTGAAAGAAAGAAGAAAAAGAAAAAATGGCTGAAATAAAAGGAACTGAAGAACGATGAAAGAATAAAAAAATAAAGAAAAAATAAAGAAAAATAAATAAAACTAAAGAACTGAGAAAAATATGAAAGGAAAAAAATAATGATTCTCTAAAGAAAAACGTTGTAGAAAGAAAAATCAAGAATAAGACGTAACGAAAGAAATAAAATTAAAATAAAAATAATTTTAGAAATGAGTGAAAATACAAAAGAAACATAATATGTGTAACAAAAGAGAATAAGAAGAAAAAAGAAATAAAAGAAAGGAAATATCTTAGAAAAGAAAAATTGATTCGTCTATTTTAAAGGACGAAATACTATTTAGCAGAGAAAGAATAAAAAGGAAATAAAATTTAAGACAGAAGTTTTAGTAAGACAAGAACAAAATTAATTTTTGAAGGGAAAAATAAAGAATAAGAGCCAAAGAAAGGAAGAGAGAAATCAGAAAGATTGCAAGAAAAATTGTAAATAATTCTAAGAATAAAAATACGATAAAAATATTCAAGTATTAATTTTTGCATCAGCCTTTTGAAACACATGAAGAGACCGTCTGCGTCTGAGAGTTTTTATGAATGAAATGAAAAGCGATAAATGTAAAGGTAATAATTTTTACTTCAGATGAAGCAAATACCGGTGCACGATAAAGGAAGGAATAGGATGAAAAATAAAAACTCTTGACTTTTTCTAGGAATCAATAAAGGGAAGGAATAACAAAATATAGAAGATTTGATAGAGAATTCAAAAAAGAGGAACTTAACGTGGAATGAAAAGAGAAAAGTGAATACTAAACGATGAAAGCAAGGTGAAATAAATTAAAAAATAATTACTCTTTAATTAAATTTAAAAATTAAGGTAAAAAGAAAAAGATAAATTTTGTGAAGGGTAAAGAATATTAAGATTTGCGATATTAAGGAAAACATACACATTAGCAAATATTAAATAATTCAAAGGGAAAAAATAAATAATCAAATTGTATAAAAAAGAAACAGAATAAATATATGAAAATTTGTGGGAATGAAAGTTAGTGTAAAGTTAAGGGAAAGGAATTTACTGTCGAGGCACGTTAACGAAGGTTAGAAATAAGTTATGGAAAAGAGTTAGTGAAAAGTTACGCAAACGAATGTTAAAGATTAGATAAGACATAGTCAGAAGGTATTGAAAAGTTTGTTAGGGAGCAGGCAAGAAAACGAACATTAGTAAGAAAGTTTAAGGTAAGAGGATACAAAAATATTAGAGGAGAAAACATGATAAATAAAGAAAGAACAAAAAAGTATGTTGGTAAGGAGATTGGGGAGAATTTAGAAAGTTAGAATATAGAAAAGAGCAATGCTAGTGAGAAGTTTAGAAAAAACAAGTGAAGCGGTATGAAAAGAAAAATATAACAAAAAGAAAACAGAGACGGGTTAAAAAGTACAATCCACAATTTTGGTTTAATACTGATCTCGAAATTAGCATCTTCTATCAGAGTAAGGGCACCGAACCCGGTATCACAACCGTTATATTTAGTTTAATTCTGCATGTAACGGCCTAAATGTACCAGTTTATTGAACAGACAATTCTTAATTTGGAAGGAAATATATGATAGCTATGTGATGTCAGTTCTTCAATATGGCAGTGAATGCTGGAAAATATGAAAAATGAAGGAGAAACTTGAACCAACTGAAATGTGGTTCTACAAAAGGATACTGCGGATATCATGGACCGAGCATGTGAGCAATGATGAGGTTTTGGAGAGGATGGAAACAAAAAGGAAATTAATATTTAGCATCAGGAAGAGACAACTGAAGTACCGGGAGATGCAATGAGGAAGGTTAGCTTGGAGAACCTGATACTAACAGGCCAGATAGAGGGGAAAAGAGACAGAGGAAAGAAGCGGATAACATATTTGATGGGCCTGAGCAGGTGGATGACAGAACGGGGGTTGCGAGATGTTACAGGAGAAAGGGTGCTAAGAGCCACCAGGGATAGGAAGACCTGGAAGGCTATGATCACTTACGTCCTGAAAGGACAATGCACATAGAACATATGGTAGTTTGCAGTACTTATATTATGTTACATTGTTTTACTTTTTTAAGTTGACATATTGTAGCTTTAGATTTTTATTGTACGCCACACATGATTCGAACAGGCACAAAGAAATTCCCTGGAGGTAAAATTAGACAAGCTCTGTCGAGATACCGACAGACGTTTTTTTTTATATACAATGCTATCCAACTAACGTTTGAAACTAACTGGCAGAATTAAATGCAGTAATTTCACAAGACAAAACCAGAGTAGGGGGAGAGTAAACTGATGAGATATCTTGAGCTATCAGCATTCAGAAAGCTGCCGTTTCTTTGGAACGGGACCATGAGAACTGAAGAGGAAATAAATATATGTCTCAGCTATGAAGCCATGCCTGTCTGTTTATTGACTAAGCTTAACTTTGTTTAACACGGATTCAGTTGTGGTGCAGGAAGATTGCATTGCCTGAAATATAGGAGCCAGGAAATCCTGTCTTAGCCAAAATTTAAAATCCGCTGACGCCTGTAGAAAGTCACTATTTTCTCAAATATAAGTGGAGCATTTTTGCGGTGTTTACCAATTACTTATTCTCTTCTGTTTTCACTTGTTCGCGTTCTTCTGTTAGTTTGTTCAGGCAATCAGATACACAGATAGATGCATGGATTGAAAATGAAACTGACAGAAAAATAGGATGCTACTTCATATACCGTTTTCCTTCAGGACGATCATAGACTTCCACTTGGCTCTGCCTCTTGTCGTTCTTAAAATTCTTCCTCTTATTATCTCTCCCAAAATCTGCAATGCCACCCATTTGTTCAGGCCTATCAAGTATGTCTCACTCCGCTTTCCCCTGTCTTTGGTTTTTCTACACGTCTTGTGAGTATCAAGTTCTCCAGGCCCTCACGTGCTAGGTATCCTGACTATCATTCTGTAGAACCACATTTTTGCTGCCTCAGGCATCTCCATCATCCTCGAGGGGATCGTTCAACATTCATTGCCATACAGATGGACAAACATTACATAGCAATCCAGCACTCTCTTTATTAGTTTTCAATGAGCTTTTCTTGTCTTTCATTACTCTGGTTAGCTTTTGAAATGCGTGCTTGACGATACCAATGCGTCTTTGGATATCAAAACAAAAAGGGTCCCACAAAAAGCACTAAAGAAGGTAAAATAATACTCAATAATTAAAAAAAAAAGAAAAAAGAAAAAGTGTGCGTGTGTGTGTGTGCGTGCTAAATGCTCAATATTTTATTTATTTTATTTTGTGCATGCACGATGATTATTCTGTCGGCAGCAGAGTATAGTAGGGTCAGTTGGGCAACATCTGAGATAAAAAGAGCAACCTGACGCAATTCACTCCGCCAGAAATTTGACAAAAGCATTCTGTACTGCATGGAACTAGCATCGAAATCTCTAATACGAAAATGTCAGTGCATGAATATCAAAATTAGGAAAATAAATTCGGAAACGTTTTGTTATGTGTCTCATTAAGCTGATTTTTCGGTGGAGTTCACATTCCTTTGCACCTGACTTCTTAGGTAGTGCTATTAAAATTGATCTGCTGAGGTCCTTCGGTACATTGCCGCTATTGTAGACTTCGCTTTTTCTGTAAGTCTGTCTATGCCAAAGTTTCTAAGGGCGTCAACATTTCTATTACAATCCAATTTGGTCCTGCTGCTTTTTTTCTGTTCAATTTGGCCATTGCCGATTACATTTTGTTTTTCATATTTCTGGTCCATCTGTATTTTTGTGTAATTTTGGCTGCTCTCTCTTGTAGAAGAGATTAGCAATATACTCATCCCATATCTGAAGTATATTTTTTTCTTTTTCTAGTATTAGTTTATCGTCATTTGCTTTCATACATCCTGTTGCTGAGCAGGTCTTTTGCTACCTATCTAGTAATAATCAGTCAGTTAAGTGCCATACGTGACACACGCTTGGGCGATCACGTCTTGAAAGAGACATGACTGACTGGAATATGATTATCTTGCAGTAGGTTGCCATTGCTTTCTGTGATAGACTGGTTGCCAGCCAAGGCTATAGAACCCAATCTTTCCTGTTATTTAACCCATAACTGGAGGGAAGAAACGAATTAGTACATTTCCCAAGTGTATTTACGCGTAAGTAAATGCAAGGTATTCAAATGGAATTCGAACTCGGCTCTCCGATTTGTCGTCCCGAGCCGATATCCACTGCACCACAACGCACATATTTATTAAACCATAAGTTACAAGAACTCATAAGAAAAAACTTTGGTTTTAAATACAAAAATATTATTTAAATCACAATATCAAAGGCGCTTCTCTATATTATATATCAAATAATTCTCTACCATCAACGTAACACTATTTACATTAGACATGGACTTTTGAAAGTTTTTTAAAAGACGAAATTCACACGATGCACAGCGCACGCATCACGTGACAATTTTAAAGAACTCTTCTTTTAAAAATACACACACTAAAAACAAAAAAATTACATTACAGTCAAACACGAGGACATAAAACCACCGGAAAAAATAACATCCTTGAAAATAGTACGTGAAGAGGCTAAAAGTGCTTGGATAGACGGAGATTATGGAACATATTACATCTTTGTCTTTGCAAAAAGGGAACATGTAGGAATATTGGACAAACTAAAAATAAAATAAAATCTACCTTGTCGGTCGTTTTTAACGAAACATATTTACACGAAATATTACTGCCCAAATAAACAATATATATATATATATATAAATTAAGGCAGACACGTTATTTCATGGTGAATCGGAAGTTTAAGCCTATTTCAGGCGAACCATCATCAACTTCCGTATTTATTTTACAAGGGATTTTACACGAATCGTATAAAATCCCTTATAAAATAAAGACGGATGCTGATGATGGTTCGCCTGAAATAGGCTTAATTTCCGATTCACCATGAAATAACGTGTCTGCTTTAAGTTTTCTTATATTTACTCTATATGTATTTATATGCATATATGTTTAGAGCTCTCTTAAAGAGTTATCCTACCACTGTATGTACAGGATACTCCATTGGATTCTTCTATACCCACACTGCGTGCTATATATATATATATATATATATATATATATATATATATATATATAAACGAGAGACGTGTTTGAAATATTTTGCCTCAGGTAAATCAGAGATTTGTAAGTATTGCATCATTGACGAGGCGGCTTCAAATTTAACGTGTCTTCTCATAAACCGTTTACTTTTGCAGAAACATCGTTGGAGAAGGCATGAATCCGCCACTTCGCACCAGACATGGGTGAAATATCAGAACAGAATGAGTTCTCTAACTTTTGGCGGCAACCAGTCTAAGAGAAGGAAAATCTATATCCCTGAGTTTTTAGAAAGTCATAATTCTCATATAAAGTACATGAATATGCAGAGAATAATAATCAACCACGCTCTGAATAAACAAAGCAATAAATAAATCAGTTGAACTTATATGGGAAGCTTGACCAACACACACACACACACACACACACACACACACACACACACACACACACACACACACACAATCCTGTCTGTCTCTCGAAGATAAACGAGACCCTAGTTACAATTTTTAGAGCCCAAATTAGTAAATACCACATTTTATTATTCTTTTACCAATGTTCTATATCATTATAGACGAGACGCCGGCGTTAGTTTAAGTATCCCGAAGAATACTTCATAAATGAGAATAGTCCAAGTCCATTAGGTGAAAGCCTTAACTACTGATTATCATGTCTTTATTGTTTCACAAAAGTCTGACTCTGTGAACAGACACTTCCTACTGGTTACTTTGTCACTGGATATTATTAACACATCTATCGTTTCACCACAAAAGCTAAAACAAACACCATTATTAACTGTGACAGTAAGAGCTTTTTAAAGCCAGACAAGATGCCTCTTTCGTCTATAGAATAGTGTTATGCAACAAAAGCAGTGCCTATGTTGGTGTACTAGTAATATCTGTATGACTAAACTGGGATTGCTGCAGAATTATGCCGTATTAAAGAAAATATATCAACTATTATATATATCTTATTTTTCTCTCCCCATGTCTTCTTTCTCGCTTTATCTTTCTCTTTCCCCGATGTCTCGCTCTCTCTTTGTCTCACCTCACGCACGTCTTCTTTTTTCGTTCTTTCTCTTTTCCCCTTTCAGGTTTTCTTTTTTCGCTCTATCTTTGTCTCTTCCCCTTTCAGGTTTTCTTTTTTCGCTCTATCTTTGTCTCTCCCCCCACGCACATCTTCTTTTCTCGCTCTCTCTTTGTCTCTCCCATCACGCACGTTTGCTTTTCTAGCTTTCTCTTTGTCTCTCCCAACACACACGTCTGCTTTTCTAGCTCCCTCTTTGTCTCTCTCAACACGCACATCTGCTTTTTTCTCGATCTCTCTCTTTGTCTCTCCCAACACACACGTCTGCTTTTCTAGCTCCCTCTTTGTCTCTCTCAACACGCACATCTCCTTTTTGTCTCTCTCTCTCTCTCTTTGTCTCTTCCAACACGCACGTATGCTTTTCTAGTTCCCTCTTTGTCTCTCTCAACACGCACATCTGCTTATTTTTCTCTCTCTCTCTCTTTGTTTCTCCTAACACGCACGTCTGCTTTTCTAGCTCCCTCTTTGTCTCTCTCAACACGCACATCTGCTTCTCTCTCTCTCTCTCTCTCTCTCTCTCTCTCTCTCTCTCTCTCTCTCTCTCTCTCTCTTTGTTTCTCCCAACACGGACGTCTGCTTTTCTTGCTGATCGTACGGAAACTAAATTTTCAACATGGTGTTGTCGTAAACAATTTAACAGAGTAGAGAATATCATCCGGATGCTTGATGATCGGCCACTCGTATCCTTCTCAAAAACCACTGACAAAGTTTCTAAAACATCTTAAACTATTCTTTTACGTAACATATCCTTTCAGGACCTGGCTGATCGGGTTTTCCATCAAACTCGTATCCCTTTTTAAGCTTTTGCTAAGACTCTCACCACCTCTTCTGCCATTCAATTACACAGACCCGTGATGTAGGTGGCCTGCTAACATCCTATCTCCCTCTTGTTCTTTCAAATTGTCTAAATCCTCTTTTCTTATATGTCAAAGAAACTTCTAAATCTGGGTATCAGTAAGTCAATAATGTGCCATACGTGATATATGCATAGATGTTTGTCTCGAAAGACATGACCACCTGAAACCATGTCCGACAATAGGTTGTCATTAATTTATGCGGTAAACTGGTTGCCAAACAAGAACCCACTTTGTCCTGCCATTTGACAAAGAGCTGAATGGAAAATGGATGGAGTAATTATTTTCCCAAGGATGGAGAATGGATGGATTAAACAGATTTTGTTGTCTCTAATTTTCTCTATACATATATATGTAAATTGTGTAAAATTTACTGCCATGCAGAACACTTTATTTCTACATAACAGTTCAGCACTTATTTACTGGTTCTTAGACATTGATGTTTTTGATGCCTCTTTCGAAATTCAAATGTGTATTTGGATTTCGATGTTGTATAGTCCGAGTTTTTTTTATATATTTTATTTTTATTTATACGTAATTTTTCGAATTTATATAAGTTTTTCAAATTTATATAAGTTTTTCAAATTTATATAAGTTTTTCAAATTTATATAAGCTTTTCGACTTCCTATAAGCTTTTCGACTTCCTATAAGCTTTTTGACTTCCTATAAGCTTTATACTGAAGAGTTTAAAATTCATGCATTTTATGTGACCGGTTGCACTATGCACAGATAATCTTTTTGGACGTGTTAAGATTTGTGCAAAATGTTCAGTGTTCACATTATACATAAAGTGAGAATGGTCCCCGGGGCTTGTACAGAATGAGCCTCATTGTAAAAGAACATTTTGTTTTTAAACAGAATGCGATGATATATAGATTGCATTACACACTCTGGTAATAATGACTGACTATGAATCTAAGAATAAGTAATTAGATATTCATGTTTCTAAAAGAATGGCTTTTGTTCGGTTAAAAAATACCATTTTGTAAAATTAAACAGTGCCCTCAAATATGTGACTTTCACCATAAAAGCTTATTGTTTGATTTGCTAGATTTTCTTACTCTTAGACAGGGTACCATGAAATAAAACATGGGAATTACTTCGCGGTACTGGCAACTCTTCACTCATTTCAGATAAAATCAACAGGCATATTTTTGTTTGGACTGATATGAAAACTAATGAATTGGAAGAAATTTTAAGGCTTTCAGACCTGTGCAATTTTTACCTACACCTAACCCTAAATTTCTATTGTATACCCAACAATCATATATGCGTCAATAGCATAAGTATTCATTTAAAACATGTGTGAATATATTGTCCCAAGTGGGGTATATTCTACTTAATCCCATTTTATACCAGACCATATAAAACCCAAAACAAATCAAGGGCGTTCTACTCATGTTAGAATAACCCTTCTCTGATTGTTCCGGAGTGTATCCATACTCGCTATCATTAGCCAATTGTGTGCTGTTGAGAACATTTAACTGGTAGTTTGTGTAGATGTCTGTTGACACTGAATAATTTATCCGCCCATTTAACAGCTTTGTTTTTCGTGAAGCAGGGGGGCCCACTTACCATCCTCACGAGAACTGCCACCCAAACCTATAAAGATTCATTCTGTCCTGCTGTTTATTCTTAGCTGGGAATTATAAATTTAAAAAAAATTATAAATTAGCATAGGTAAAATTATACCCTAGGTACACAAATAATCCTAGCCTAGAATAAACCTTGATTTTATGTATTAACTTAAATCTTGCGTTGCATTATAGGATAAACATCTTTATGGTAAGAGCGAATGGTGGTTATATAACCAAAAGTGTGCACCAAACATTCACGAAAAACACATCTGGAGAACTATGTGAAAAATATGTCTTATTTCGTCGCATCTAATTGTAACAATTTTTCAGAGGTATCGGGAAAAATAACATCTTCTAAGAAATAAAAAAATAGTACAAGTTTCTAACATTTATTTTTAATAGAATCAGGGCCTTCATTTTTAAGGTTAAAAATTTGTTGGCATGGAATATCATCAGTGGCCGAAAGAAACTGGACGATATCGTATAACAGCTTGTTTGGCAAGGCATTTTTCCAGTTTTTCTTTCCTTTTCTATTTCGGTTTCTTCTTCCTATTCTTTATTATTATTCTTTATTTTCTCCTGTCTTTGATTTTAATCGATTATTTTCTTTCCCTTTTATTATCGTCTTTGATGTCTTCTTTTTTCTTTGAATTTTTCATTTCGTCATTTTTTCTTTTTTGAAGTCTTTCCTACTCTTTTACCGTTTACTTTCTTTCCTTGTTTTTTTTTTTTTTTTTTTTTTCGTTTCTGTGCTCTTCTTTTGTTGGTTTTTACTGTTTGTTTCTTTCCTCTTTCTTTCATGTTATATTTTTGCTTTTCGATTTTGCTTTCTTTCTGGGTTTTTTTCTGTCATTCCGTTTTTTTTTCTTTAACATTTTGGTTTCGTTGTTCATATTTTCTTTCCTGATTTTCTTTTCTATTTACCTTTTTTTCTTTACTGTTTTTCAATATCGTTTTATTCATTTTTGATTCCTTTTTTTCTATTTCTTCATCTCTGTATTTTCATCTTGATTTTTTTCGTTTTTCATGCTTTATCCATGGTTTATTAGTTTCTAAATCATTTCAAATTTCATTTTTCAGGTGTCATTTCTTTGTATACTATTTTAAGATTACACATTTTATTCATGGTTACCTCCTATTTTCAGATTTCTTTCTTTTTTTTATTTCTATCTTGTTTCGTAATTTTTTAGACATATTTCTTTCTTTACTATTTTAACATGTTTTCTCTTTTATCTATTCTTTCCATATTTTTTAAAAATATTTTCCTTATTCTTACTGCTTCCTGTGCCTTATGATAGTTTTTTTCTAGCTTTAAGGCTTACAGTTTATCTCTCTATCAAAATCAGATACAATGTATTTAAGTTGGGAAAGCGCCACCGATATTAAGGAGGATAAAACGATGGCACCGGTTGGTCTCTTTCAAGTTTTTAAGAGCCATTCACTTCCTTTCATCACCTGTTGAACGAGCCTGAAAGCCGATAGTTATGGGGGGGGGACACTTGATCCTGTATAATCTCTAATTGCTACTTTGTCCTTTGCTTCAAGGAAGCATTATTCTTTTTAAGTGTTGCAAAAAATTAATATGGCGTCCGAGTGTTCTTCCATATGTGTACAATGTCCTTTATTTAAATGCTTGTAAAACCACACATAAACAGAAAAGTGTTTGTATTCTTCTAAGTTACGTCAAACTGTATTATGCATCTTGTTCTCAATAAAATCAGTATGAAAAAATATCAGCATATGCTTGTAATAATTACTATAGATCACACGCTATGTCTTATTAAAATCATTGAGGATTTGTAATCAAAATTTTTACCAAAAATATACTTTAAAAATAGGTAATTATTTGATTAGCACACTATTCCAGATGTTGTTGTTTGTGTCATGTCGTTTTCAAAACGTAGGCTTCTACATCTTCCTCTTTTATCTAGCTTTAAGCTATATTTGTCATCTTGCTATTTCATGTAATTCTCATTGTCAACCATTTACAACAGCTCGATAAGTACGTAGGTTGGTTATTTCCTGCTTTCCTCTGTCTCTGTTGCATTCAAACGCCCTGTTTTAATTTTAATGCTATCTTTCGTCATAATTTGCCTTAGAAATATATTCAACCCTCTTTCTGATTGTGTAATTGCATTTGTTCGTAATTTCTCATATGCTTAATCCATGGTATTCAAGTTATCCTTCTGTAGAACCATAAACCTGTTACTTCATGTTTCTGTGAAATGTTCTTTTACGTGTTCACTGATATATATAAGGGGACCGATATTGTATAACAGTTCTGTCCTCTTTCATTATTTTTAAGTTCATGTGCTAATATTGGATCATTTAAATTTTTGATGCTTTATCATTCTTTAATACATACCAATGCTTCTGTTCAGGATGCTGAAAATCCATAAAGGAGAAGCTTACACCGACGTTGAATTGATGAAAGTGGGTAATATACTATACACAAAGGCATGGAATGACATATAATATTAATTTAAAAATAAAGCAATTAATGCCATATTGAACAGGAATATATCACTAGGATATATATTTCTAGATTGAAAAGCTTGCGGAAATAATGAAATATGACAATGGTGAGATACCGTAGACCTTAGTACGTCCATCTTCACAGAATTATATAAAAAGGAAAATGCAAATTCAACAGCACAATCAACTTAATGACACTCATTGCCATATCTATCATCAGAATTATGTTAAGAAAAACAGCGAAATTAACTGGAAATAGAACAAGAATGATGCGATATTGTTAATAATTAGAACAAATATTAAAATATTTATTATTTGAAAAGTATAAATTAAGTTTTAAATTAACATTCATGTCATCTTTCTCTCAAGCGCATGTGTAGTCGCCCAAAAAATTACGTTAAAGTCTTAAGAAACAAAACGCGTCACACAAAATCTTTCCATTCATCGTAGTTTTTTCCCTAAAAATTTTCTCAATATATAAAATTTATGGATCTTTTCTGTTAATTCACTTCAAATAATATAATGTCGCTTATCGTCAATATTGTGCACAGCAGGAAATTATTAATTTTAAACCAAACTTTATTCTATTATATTTTTGACACTCTTTTGAAATTTTATCTTTGAAATAAAAGTTTCTTTAGGTTGTCTCACAAAAACTCCAACATTCAGAATGCAAAAATGATGCCTATATATATATATATATATATATATATATATATATATATATGGCATATTTTTACGTTTTTAAAAACCAGCTTAAATATCTGTTTTTGACTTGTTTATCGGTGTGAGCGTCAACGTACACACCACACTTAAAAATGACGCACTCTAATCTTCCAAATTTGAGACGATTACAGAGTTTAACCCAACCAGGGTGCAATGGAGAGGATTTGGTGTTATATATATATATATTTATATATATATATATATATATATATATATATATATATGTGTGTGTGTGTGTGTGTGTGTGTGTGTGTGTGTGTGTGGTGAACTTGCAGAAAACAATTTATATATCAAGAATGATATAAAAACAAGCAATGCAAATAAAAAAGGGCTTATTTGTAGGTTTCATAAGTACAGGAAAGCATTTCAAAAAGTAATACTCAAAGAAAAGTTTTTTTCCACGAAGTCCTCTCCAAATACAAACAAATATCACCCGTAGAAAGCAATAGCATGCAAAAACCAAAGCTTTGAATTTGAGGATAAATATGAGAACAGTCCAAATAATGTAAACAGTGTAAGTATCCAAAGTTCTATTTAAACATATATGAAAACGTGATTTATTTGGGAAATATATAACAAGTCATAATGGGAGCAAACTGACGGCTTTCGGACAGAAAGTGAATGCAAAAATAGAGAGTGATTTTAGACAATGGAGCGTCTCTTCGTCGGGGTTATTAAGCCTAGTCAACGAGGCTATCCTAAGAGATGAAGTTCTACCAAGATTTACTGATAGAATATTCTTTATTTGGAATTCACATATATGACCCATAAAATCAACTCTACTTTGAAGCAAACGGGTAAAAACAAGAGTAACGGTCAGTAAACCAAAGAGCAAAGGATAATTGTTAAAGGAATTTTGCTGTAAAGTGAATCAATCCAGTCAGGAAACTCGTAACTACGCGTCGGACCAAAACAGGCGCCTTTTCACTTCAGCTCGTAATAAGTGTAAAAGGATACTTAACGAAGCTAAGATGTTGTTTGCTGCCAGAATGAAGCAACGCATAGCATGCTCTAAATTCGGCTCTAAAGACTACTGGCAACTCTGTAAAAGAGTACTTAACAAGAGCAAGTCCACAATACCCCGGCTAATCAACAAATTTGAGGTCCTCACCTCCCCAGCAGATAAGGCTGAATGCTTTGCCCGCAGATTCTCGAACAATTCGAGTCTGGACTCATCTGGAGTTTTTACACCCGACTTCTCACCTAGAACCGAGGCACAATTGAATGATGTCGAAATTACACCTTCGCTTGTCTCTAAGATAATCTTAAAACTTGACCCTCACAAAGCGAGCGGTGGTGACGGAATCCCAACCATAGTCTTAAAGAAATGTGCCCCTGAACTCTCCTCTGCCCTTTCTAAGCTCTACAACCTCTGCCTATCTGCTTCTTGCTTTCCTGCCTGTTGGAAATCTTCCTCTGTAGTTCCTATATTTAAAAACACTGGAGAACCCTCTGACCCTGCAAATTACCGCCCTATCAGCCTTCTTCCGATCTTTGGCAAAGTGTTCGAAGCCATTATCAACGCCGAGGTGGTTCAGCATCTCACAGCACACAGGCTCTTCTCGGACAAGCAATATGGTTTCCGCTTCACCAGGTCTACTGCTGATATGCTAACGACCATCACCGAGTACATATACCAGGCACTCAACAGGAATGGCGAAGCCCGAACCGTTGCATTGGATATATCTAAGGCGTTCGACAGAGTTTGACATGCTGGCCTTCTATGTAAACTGCGGAGCTATGGTATAACTGGACATTTGTTTGAACTAATCCAGTCATTCCTCTCTAACCGCACAATGAAGGTGGTATTAAACGGACATGCCTCACAGAACTACCATACAAACGCAGGTGTCCCTCAAGGCTCCATCTTAGGTCCTACACTCTTCCTGATATACATGAATGATCTCCCTGATTCCATAAGAGCCCAAATAGGTTTGTACGCCGATGACACCACAGTTTACTCTCGCCTCCTACAAAAATCTGGTGTAGACGTCAAAGCTAACCTCGCAGCTGAGATTTAAAAAACCTCCAATCCATATTGGACTGGGGTAAGAAATGGCTTGTAAATTTTAATGCTTCTAAAACGAAGCTACTCTCAATTAACTATCATCGACAATCTCACCTACCTCCCATTAGCATGGACCAGGCTTGCCTCCCAGAGAGTAAAACACTACGCCTCCTTGGTCTCACATTTTCAGCGGACCTCAAATGGAATGACTATATCGAATCCATTGCTAAATCCGCTGCTATGAAAGTCGGTTCTCTGTGTAGGGCCCGGAAGTTTTTTCCGTCTAAATCTATCCTGCACATTTATAAATCTACCATCCGCCCGTGCATTGAATACTGCTGCCATATCTAGTCGGGTGCCTCTGCTGTTCTCCTTGGGCTTCTCGATAAGGTTCAGAGGAGGGTCTGTAATGTGATAGATACCGACTTGGCAGAACGCCTGCAGTCTCTCTCCCACCGGCGCGACGTGGCTTCCCTGTGTCTCTTCTATAAATACTTCCACGGCTTCTGCTCCGATGAACTTAGATACCTAGTGCCCCCTAAATACGAATTTGAACGAGATACTAGATTAGCAACTAGATCCCACCCTTTTACAGTGAAACCGATAAAATGCAACCGTAACTTCTACTCCAACAGTTTCTTTCCTCGCACTTCCCGACTGTGGAATTCTCTTCCAAATGATTGCTTCCCCGACGGCTACAATCTCCAGGAGTTTAAATGTAAAGTCAATAGACACCTCCTAACACACTAACCTGCTCCCATTCTATCAAAAACTATTCCCATCTGCCCAACCCTCATCCTCGCTATCCTTACGCATCTGTCACCTTCCTCCTGACATTCCCTATGTCTAACCACTCCTTCTCTTTACCTTCCCCTATGCAGCCCCATGCGCAATAGTGGCAGTAGAATGCCTTGCTTGGGGTGAGATGATTAAAATATATATATATATATATATATATATATATATATATATATATACACGTCTACAGACAGCGGAAAAAAGTTACATAGAAATCCAGTGGAAATAGCCAAAGTTGACGTAAAAAATGCAAACAAATTATTAAAAGACAATAAAATTTAATGAGAAACAAGTAAAGGGTACTGAACTGCTACATAATTTAAATCTTGTTATAGAGCTGTCATTTCTTAGACAGTCTCTTCATAGACTACGTATAGACTTTATACAAGAGATGTTTGTTTGCTTAAGGATGATATGAATACCTCGGATGAAGCATTTCAGCAACGAAGATATTTTAAGGAGCGTGGAAACAAAAAGGTCTCATTTACTTAATTTCAGAAAGAGAAAAGTGTTTTTTTTTTTTTCGTGGAGGCGCTTATGGAGAAAAGCCAATTTAGAGAATTTAAATCCTATTAATGTATTAAAGTATCTATGGCAGACAGAGAAATAGCAATTACCTACCCAACGAGCGTGTGTAACTGATAGCAGAATACGTTATTTCTCTAGTCTTATCAACTGTTTAAGTCATATAGCATTTTCTAGTGATTTATGCTGGGTCAATTTGGCCAGGACTTATTTTACCTCAAAATATAATATTTTAGGTCATTCCATGTTGTGTATAGTCTGTTTTCCTCCTTTATCAAAATACCTTTTGTATTTTTTCTGTTATGAATTCCCCCTTTAGATTTTAAACCTCCTGGCCAGAATATTGAATCCTCTCAAATTTTCATCTTATATTAGCATTTGACATTAAACAAAAATACATGGATGGTAGAAGAGATAACTGATAGGAATGAAGAAAAGACAAAACTTAGAGGGATAAAGGTTTGGATACTGAGGAGAGCCATGATTACTTAAGTCTTGAATTCTAGCAACTATACCATGAACTTTATATAATTGATAGTCTTTTACAATTTCCTGTATATTTAATGTTGTTGTTTTTATTTTATTTTTATTATTTTATTTTTATTATTTTATTTTTATTTTTATTTTATTTTTATTATATTTTTATTATTTTATTTTTATTTTATTTTTATTTTATTTTATTATTTTTATTATTTTATTTTATTATTTTTATTTGTTATTTTATTTTATTTTTATTATTTTTATTTTTATTGGATTAATATATTGTGTAACTGGAGCGTTTCCATTTATTTGATGTCTTTGAAACTTTTTTTGGCAAGCTGGGAAATAGTAAGCTCGGCTGAATGTTTCACGTAGATATGATTTTGCTTTAATCTTTTTCAGAGGTGGCATGAGACACAAAAAACATTTTGTCGAAGAACTTTCAATAATTCTTTGTATTTATTTTGGCGCCATCAGTTTTGAAGTTTCATCTAATTCTGATGTCTAAAATGCTAGTCCAAAAGATTATCTCGTCTTTCGTATCTGTCTTCTAAGCAAAGCTTAAGGAGATTACAATTTTTCGTTACCATCTGAAATTGCCAACACTATCAAAAATTATTTGGCCAAACAAATGAACGTTTTTCATTCTAAAGTTCACCCGGTATGAAACTCAGGAGCCTACCAAGGTAGATTACTGTAAAAGGAGGCGGTAGAAAGTGAAAAATCCGAAGAGCAGGAGGATAGATAACGACTTAACTTGAAGTGTGTGTGAGAGCACACATGATTTGCAAAATGACACTCACTTTATGTGGCATATCATTGAGTGAGTCATCAATTTACTATAAGGCTGTTACAAAACTAATACCTGATTTCAGAAAAATTACTTTATTCTTAAAAATTTAACTGTAGAATTATTGAAATTGGTCAAACTACGAGCCTTGAGCAGCTATGTATCTCTGTCATTGTTCGACGAGATTATTTATTAATCATTAATCAAAAGTTATTGGCTGTGATGCAACGAAATCTAAATGTAATCTATCTAAACTTATTTATAAATGGAACTTTGTCTATGTGTGCGTGTGTATGTGTGTGTGTGTCCGTTACCTATAGACTCCGAAACGGCTGAACCGATTTTCTTGAAAATTTACTGAGTTGTAAAATAAACGTCTGCTAGTGTTCTTAGCTAGGCTTTGTATCGAGGCACCCCCGATAAATATCGAAAATCGATAATAAAAAAATCGGGTTATAGAAGGAATGGTCCGATTTTAATCAAATTTGAGACAATCATAGACAAAGGCATAAAAAACGATATTCAGAAATTTCAAGGTTGCAGATCTTACAATAGTGCAGAAAATCAGTAATATATATATATATATATATATATATATATATATATATATATAAGGCAAGATGTTTGTGTGTGTGTGTGTCTGTTTATCTGTCTGTATGTCTGTATTTTTTCAGCCCTTTTATTTTAGTTTTTGCTTCGGGTTTGGTTCTAAGAATCTTTGAAACTCTGACGTGGTTTTGCTGAACAACTGCTTGTAATTGTTCGTTATCAAGACTGCATGACTGTCCTCTACTTTCATCTTCAAGGCTCTTATAACCAGTACAGAATTTCTGAATCCACCTATCTCTCCATAGACTGACATTGACAGAAATTTAGGAGACACTTTGCCCAAGTTTTTACTCGTGCAAGAAAAGTAAAATAAGACCATGTTCATAATTAAGGACTTCTATGTTTCAAGAATATTTCTGCCTAGAAATAAGTTAAAATTATTAAAGAACACACATTATGTATTCCAAACATCGCCTAATATACACTGTGAATACTATGTTAATCTTTTAAAAATTCGACATACCGAGTGTCCAATTGTTTTGTAACAACTTTATACGAAAATTTCTCCGAGTATTTGAATTTTCTAAACCTCTTTTCTCATTGTGTACCATAGTAATTTCTAATTCTTTTTCATTCTAAGTATAACTGTAATTTTTCTTTCTATTTTCACTAAAAGTTCATCGATGCTCACGTCTCGAGTACATGGTATTCTCATCATGCTTCTGTAGAATCACATTGCTGTTACTTTGGGTTTTATCTGTGAAGAGATTGTTCAGAATCCACTGCTATATCAGAGGAATGTAATTACATAATGATTCAGTAAGATATATATCTAAATGAATAAGGAACGAAGAAAATATTAACAACTTTATTCAAGTGACCACCGGATGAGACATTGTCCTTTTAATGTCGAAAAAATGTACACTTCTTAGTAGATTGTAATTTGTACATGTTCTAAACTAGAATTTATAATAAATATAACTTTTCAGTCACACTCATGGGGAGACAAGTTAGTTGCAACCTCGTCTCAGTTCATTCTCTTTACTACCAGTTAGGAAAGCTTTTTCTGTGTATTTGCACTTAACAGTGCCTTATATAAAATCAACCCTGTCACGCTCAGGGGGTAGAGGCTGTGAGGAAATGGCTAAAAACCTCTCAGATATTTTGCCGTCATTAATGACGACAGAGGTTTACTGGTATATGTGTAAATTCTAAGACGTTTGTCTATCCCATGCTCTAAAGTAGCCATACATTGACCTATAGTAATCACATTTTCAGAAGTACAAACACCTAAGGGAATACAAAGAACACTTGGTTTTGCTAGGATGCGTAAAATAAATAAATTTTTTTCCTAGTAAATTAAATTGTATTATTTAACACATAAAATACTCATTCTATATTAAAGAAACAATTTAATAATTAAAATAATAAATACTTATCTATATATATAAAATGATGTGACTCGTTAATCCGCCCATTCTTCCTTCAATCTGTCACACCCTCATAAATGGACATACATTGACCGATCGAGACTAGATTTTATTAAGCAGTGAAAAGGGAATGTACTTCCGTGAAAAATAGTACCTTAATATAAAATTAAATGAAAAAAAAAACTTATTTGCGGTTTAATAACGTTCGTCAAAGTATTTTTCTGAAAAAATAAATTTTCAAATTTTATCGATTGGCTTGTAAAGTAGTTTGTAAATCTCGATAAAAATACTACTGATACCATAAACAATACTGTGATTTCAACACCCTGATGCGTATTGTAAAAGTCTAAGTCAACAAAATATTCCACTGTTAAGAAAAGTATTAAAAATGTTTACTGTTTCTCAGAATCTCACGAATCAATTAGTTTTCGTTACTTTTAGCTCCTCAGTTTGTTTTTGAAAATATCGTTAAAATAGCTGTTCTATCTATTGATTAATTAAAGTGTGCTGAAACACATTTAAAAATTTCTTCATGGCTTCTTTTTTTAGAGAGATTCAAAACGGGGAAATAATTATATTTTGCAATCTAGCTCCGAAACATTATTTCAGTATTTATGACATCAGCCTGCAAAAAAAAAAAAAAAAACGGGACCAGGTGTGTTGTTCATGGTTCATTGTCAGTTCTTGCCAGAGAGCAAAGCGATTTAGCAGAAAGTCTACGAAAAGATACTACAGCGTTTGCTTTGTTCAGTACACGAGAAGAGATTAAATTTGTGACAGAACAAATCTTGGCTTCTTTACTACGCCCTGATCATCCGCCATTTCATTGAGAAGAACAACACCGTACAGGGTCTGCCGCTCTATTCACTTGTTAATCTTTGTAACGTTTCTTTCTCAAGCTCATGGGATCATCCAGAGCCTCCGTTCTGATGGAGTGGAGGCCTTCAAAAGGGTCGTAACGACTAACTGAAGGGCATCCAAGAAGAACACTTCAAGAAGTACACAGAAACGTGACAAAGGATAGAAAAGTTCATTAGACTCGAGCTAAAACAATTTGAAGGGAAAACTATGTAGTTTTTTTTAAATCGAAATCTGTCAACACAGTTTCATTACTTGTACACTGAACTCGTATTTAATACATTTTTCTGTTCTTTAAGGTTTTTTCTGGTCTTCAGTTTTTCTATTTTCCCTCTTTACATAAACCAACAATAAATCAGATTCCCGATTTAGGAAAATTTGAAAACTATTCTAATCAATTTCGGTGATTTTTGATGTATTGTGGTAGGCCTGCTACACTAGTATTTACAGTTATATTGCCTGTTACTGTCTTAGATCCTTAGTAAATAAATACATGAAGATGATAACGCAATATATCACCTGTCTCTTTACAGATGCATAGGAAAAATGCTGGTTGATATCGTTCAATAAATCTAAAACTAAACTCGTATAATTTCATTATTGCGATCAAGCCGACAATAAATCTGCACCATACTTGATGAGTGGTCAATACCCTCAAAGAACGGATTGAACGCCTACTGGGACTAATGCTAGCTCTCGACTTCAAATGGAATGCGTATATTCACAACTTTGCAGATGATGCTGAAAAATGATCAGTTTCTTTTATAGTTCCAGAAAATATCAAACCTCCCGCTGCTAGTTATTTTCTGTATCTAACTTCTTCCCAAGAGTGAAGTATTGCTGCAATATCTGGGCTGGTACTGCCCAATTATTACGGTCAGAGTTCAAAAGAGATTACGCTACTTTGTAGGTGATGAATTATTCTCTAACTTAGAACCCATATTTCAAACGGAACGTCGCCAGATTTACGCTATTACTATGGCAGACGAATTAAATTCTTAAGTACTACTAATTCAAACCCGCCATGTTCATTTCTTCGTGTGAGTTTGGCCAAAAGCAAATTCTACTCAAACCATTATTTTCTGGAATTGTTACTTTGTGAAAACATTTCCAAAAACGCTTCTCTGATAACTACACTCTTGTTATCCTTAAGTCCAGGGTCGACCCATGCATATTCTATTTGTCCTAACAATACTATATTCTCCCTCTCAGCCTTCGTTACAATCCAGCTCCGTAAATTTATACCCTGAACATTGCTTGGCCTGTGTGTACTTGCATTTATTTGAGTATATTTCTTACTCTATATGCTGCGACTGTAAATATTTAGGGAATAATTTAACCAAGTTCTCCACAACCAAGGCTGCTGTGGAAGAATGAGAAAACTGGAACATGATTAATAACCGGGAACAAACGAAAGGTTAATCATGAGGATAGGTGATAACATTGCATTTACATTTTAGAAGATTAAATTTGAATGAAAACGATAGAGAAAAGAAACTGTTATCATAGAATTTACGCTTAAATATGTCCATCTCGACTCTAGATTGATCAGACTTCGTCGCCGGTCTATTCAGTCAGTCAGTTAAATGCTATACGTGATACACGCTTGGATGATCATGTCTCAAAAGAGACATGACTGTCTGGGCAGAAGTTTTTCCTGCTGTAGGTTAGCATTACCTTCTTCAGAGAACTGGTTGCCAAACAAGGCAACAGAACCCGATCTGTCTCTGCTATTTAACACATAACTAAAGGGAACATGTCTAAGGCTATATCGTGTTGAATACACCGGTTCTCGTCCGTTCACCGAAGTTAAGCAACATGAAGCCTGGTCAGTACTTGGATGAGTGGCCGTTTGGGAATACCAGGTGCTATAAACACAAGGAGCAAGAATGGTCTACCGGTCCTCCTGGTTTGAGGGTTGAGCTCAGGGCTAACAACCCTGCCCCATAAAAACATTTTGTTACGGAAACAGTAACAAAAAGTTACTGCCCTACACACCATTGGGTGTATGAAGGGTGAGATAAAGAGAGAAGAGATGACTACCTTCCCCAATGTTATTTGCACGAAAGTGAATGCAACGAATTCAACAGGAATTCGAATTCGGCTCTTAGATTTCTCGTTCTGAGTCGATGCCTACACCACCATGAGGCACATCCACTAGTTTAAAAAGATATGAAGCTCTTCCTGAATTCACATGTCATTCTTGTGCCTTGGCCTTGCTAATCTTCTCTGTATCGTTCCAAATTTTGGTATATGTACTGCCGAAGCGAGTCTGTTACTACAATTGCATTCATAAAGTTTTGGTAAAAAAAGAGAATATTTCATCCGGATAATGTGACTGAACAAAATAACTGAAACCGTGTCTCCAGATCTAGACCCATTGTAATATAACAATCTGGCCCCACCCGAGGAAGGCTGATGCAAGCGAGGGTGTTTCCGGTCGTTGAAAGGAACAGATGTTTGTTTGACCTTATTTCCGGCAGTAGCGGAAATGGCTACAGAGGCAAACAGAACAGGTGTCTCTGAGAATTACGTAGGCGTGCGTGGGCGAGGCAAAACCAGAAGAAAAAGTCCCGGTTCTGGAGATTATAAAAAGACCTCGGCGCACGGATTAGACTCTACAGTAGAGTAGCAGTAGAGAGGAGCGACAGAGATCGGCCGGTGAAGAGAGACACAACAGATACGACGACACTCCCGTCAACACATTAGAGGCGCGCTCTCTCAATTCTCTGTCCCCTATGCTATACGGTTCATCGTCATTAATAAAAATATAACTTATATTTTTATATATATGCGTGTTTGTTGTTTGTCGATATACAACACCATGACCCAATAATATTGCTGAATCTTCTTCGAATTTCGTGAAGGATCTGCAAATATATTGTAGCTCAAATTGTCGAATAAATGTAAAGGAGCAATAATTAAGTTTGACTATTAGCGTACGAACTGAGTTGCAGCCTAAACTGGTCACACATATTTGTGATTTAGGCCGCTCTTTTAGTGCAGTGTTTAGAAACAGTTTACCGTAAAATCTTAAGTGTAGAATAATGATCATTTTTATTGGCTCCTATATTTATGTAACTTTGTGCCTCAACATTATAGTTATTGTTGTTATTAGTAGTAGTAACTTTATTAGTTTTAACACCTATGATAACGGTACACATTTGTCATTACACAAAAATACAGTGATGTAATATATATATATATATATATTGTTTAATTTCTTAGTTTTTGGTAGTAATAAAATTAGACCAGTGCACATTTGTATTAAAAAGTGTTCAATAGTTGTAGAACTTTTGAATATTTTCTATTTCTAAATGAGTTATTACGCAACCGAGGTTTCTACCATGGGTGGTGTCTTCAGACGAATTTCAATAATTAATTTTACTGTTTGCCGTTTAATTTTGAAGAAGGCTCACGTAACGGTGTGTTTATTTATTTATTTATTTTTGCTTTTTTTTAACGCTCATTTAGCAGAGAATTTTTAAACTCGCAATTTTGAAAATTGCAAGAAATTGCAACGTTTCGTTCGTGGTAGAAACCTAGGTAGCTTAATAACGCGTTTGCAAATGGAAAAAAATTATATAACGTAGAACACTTGGTATATTATGCAGGTAAATTCCGATAGAAAATTTTTAAATGAGCGAGTAATTTTTGTAAATTATGGTATCAACAGAATCTTTCCATAAATTTGTATTGAGACTCTCTTTTATGTATATTAAAATATTCTTAATTATATTGCTAGAAACTAAATTTTAATAATTTTTATAATATTTTACTACTAGTGGTCATATTGTAATTTACATTAGGAAGTATGACTTATGATTTAATTTTACCATAAATATATCATTTAGTAGGTATAATTTAATTTAAAATTAAAATGTCGTGTTTCTAAGAATGAATATATTTGTAATAGACGTCGGTTTCGATCTAAGACGTTTATTTTGAATTATTTAAATTCTTTTCTATCTATACCACTCGATTTCATTCTTTTAAATTATTTTTTCTCCCTTTTTTCTTTCGGGTGGTCTCAGGAAATAAACAAAATAACGAAATAAAATTGTGAACTGAAGAGATGAAAATGTTCACTCGTCGAAAGTCATTATAATTGATAACTACCTCAGATATGTTGAGTTTTTCATGTATATATATATATATATATATATATATATATATATATATATGAGTGTGTGTGTGTGTATGTTTTAAATTTTGTAAAATTACAGGTAGAATCCTTAATGCCTAATTCCATGATAAAAACGGTGTACTTATGTAATATGTGCACTTAATGTAATTCTTTCTGAGGTTTACCTATATCATTTCATTTTTATCCTTCCACACACTTCTAATTATTATTTATACTGCATCTATTTTAAGACAAATTCCCACATAGTTTTTCGACGATATTCGTCTCTTTCACTCCTTTGCTTATGATTAAATGGGAAGCTAATGCTTAATTAAAAAATGAAGCAGATATTAATATATAACGATTGCTATGTTCACTTCAGATAGTTTATTTTCATTTAATTCCGTTCAACTCGAGAATGCGTAAAGATAAATCTCCATAAGATATGTGAAGAGATAACCACCATGTTTTTGAGCATGCTTAATTTACACAGGAACTCGTGTATACTTTCTGTGTTCGTGTTATGTATGTGTGATGAACTCAGAAATAAGAAAATGGAAGAATAAAACTGTTGGAATGTTTAAGGAAGGAACGTAATTCGCAATGAAAAATAAATTAAATAAATATAAGAGAAAAATGACACAGAATAAAATCAAAAAATTAAAGGAATAGATTAAAAATACACAAATAAATACTAAGAATATAATTTTTTTTGTCATAATTTAATTAGACCAATACGCAGTTGCATTAAAGTATTCAATACAATTACATAGAAATATTTTGAAATGAGTTATTTCCGCGACCTAGGTGTCAACCTTTCTGTATCGTCATGCGATTTACAATAACTGATTTTTCCCTTTTTTTTTTTTTACGCTCAAACAGAGATTTGTTTTACGAATTCACGACTGTAATTTTTAAACAACCGAACAATTTTCAAAATTAGTGAGGAGTTATTTAAGGTTCTTAAAACACTTTCATCGATGGTTGTATGATCGTAGTAAGTATTTATATGTATGATTGCATTTGGAAATTATTTCTGATCTTTTATTTAGTACTTTTTTCTTTTTGGGAACAATAGAATAGCGGACTTTTTCTCCTAGCATAATCTGCATACGTTACCACCGTTGTATGGTTTGCCTATTTTCACTATACTCCAAATTATACCAGGGTCTTTTACATATTTTACTTTTAATTTCCACTCTTGGTTAGCCAGTTTGGTACAATATTTGATGTTTTCTAGTTTAAATGTAGATTTATGATTATTCCATCTTATTTTTAAACTGCCTTTGGTGGACCCTAAATGTTTTACTGTGACCATTTATGTCATGTACCCCTGCTTTGGAAATAACCTCTCTGTAATACAAAGTCCGTTACGAAGGCATTTGTTTTTCCATCGCAAATGCTAATCAGTTACATTTCTTGTTAATATTTTGTACGTTAATTTGATTGAATTCTTATTGAAAATTTTGTTTAATACTGAATTCTTTGATTAATTTGAAAATATATTTGTCCTCTCTTTACTTCTAAATTAAACATGGGTTGAAGCAAATAATGGTTCGATTTAATATTGTTTTTCGTATGTTTGTTTGTTTGGCTAGTGTTTGTATTCTAAAATATTCTTATGGCCAGGTGTTTAAAGTTATCTTTATAACCATTCTTTATCAAAGAATACTTTGTCATAACTGATAACTGTCAAATGCGCAGGCCGAGAGATCTAATATGCATTGCTTGATGAATAAAACAGACGTCTATTTCAAATAAGTTTTCACTAAAATAACCTTTGAAATAGTGAAAATGTCCGATTATAAACATTCATATTTAGAAATCACGTGTGTGTTTTCGGGTGTGTTAATTGATTATATAAGGCTGGCAAAGATTTTTTTTTAGGTTTTTCTAGTATCTGTACATTTTTTCCGTTAAAGAATATAAAAATTACTCATAAGTTTATTGTCCCGGCGCTCTCTGCTAATTCTCTATGCATTAGCAATGATATTTTGGTCCTTGGTGTGTTGACCACTGAATAGTTCTGCAATGTGTGGTTTTGAAGAGGCGTGTTCGTTTCTAGCATTTGTAGTGGAGATGATGACTTGAAGGTTTTCTACAAATAGAAATGATGATCACGCCAATTCCGGCTGAGCAGGGGTACATGACTGTGACAATGACTGGGTTCTCCTGCTAGTTTGGCATAGTGCAGAGTCATGTTGATAGACATAATCTTCCTTGATCCATGGCCAAACTACCTCTTCAAGACATTTGATGTGGAACTCCGCGTTGGGCCTGAGGACTTGTGAGGAGTGGAACAGAAGCAAAAGGTCGTGATCACTTCAAACGCCTTCTAATCACCACTAGATTTATTTAAGTCCAAGTCTTACCGAATCATCTGCTCTGGCCTCAAATTAAAATCCATCGCGAATGCTAATCAGTATAGCATATCAGATTTTAACGCTCTGGCGAGGTAAAATGCGTTACGGTGACTCTTTTTGTTCTTCCTCACAGTTAGTATCCAAATATTCTGCTATAATGTGTAGTCGACAAAATCAAAAACAAAGAGCATGGGCAATATTAAAAATTAAAAAGAAATACCCATCGCACTTTATATATATATATATATATATATATATATATATAAATATTAGTTGTCTATATTTCTAAGACGACGAAGTATTTACATTATGCGGACTATTGTCCTCATTTTTGTGGCCATTTGTACAGGGTTTCGGCCGTTGTACGCTCTGACCTCCTATATAAACTGGGCCATGTGTCCTTAAGAAATGAGGATGATATACCACAGTGATTGTAATAATGGTTCGGTTTGAAATTCCTAGCACCTGAAGACGGTCAGAGCGTACAGCGGCTGAAACCTTGTACAAATGGCAACAAAGATGAAGAAAATAGTCAGAATAATGAAAATACTATATATATACTCGAACCTGTTTCGCTGTATCAGTTCATCAGTGCAGCAAGATTAAACACCCGGTTCAAGCCGGGATCGAAATCCGACTTATTTTACGAGAGTCGAACATTTTTCCACTGTGCTATCGGCACAGTTTTCATAGCAAGTTATTCACAGGATGTAAACCAACCCTAAAAACCGAGATCGTTCAATTTGATAGCCGAACCAAATTGCGTTCAATTCATTAAACAAAGAACGTAGCCTAAAACCGTAAGTAGTTATTGTTTATTGCGAAATCGACTTCTCTCCATAGTGCTCTATAGACTAGCGAGACACTTAAAGTTTCTACGATACATACTGAAGAAAGAGGTTTTGAAAAATCTAATACGTAATGGAGAGATTAGAGGCAAGGAGGACAGAAGAAAACAAAATATAACATACTTGATGAGTTTGAGTGAATGGGAAACGGAACAAAGGTTGGAAGATATAACAAAGACAAAATGTATTGAGAGCTACACAGGGCAGGAAATATTTCATCTACCACCTGAAAGGACGCATGATCACCTGCCAGCTGGAAGAGCACATGATTCCCTACAACCCGAAAAGGCAGACGATCATCTACCACCCGAGAAGACAAGCGATAACCTGCAAGGTGAGAGGACACGCGATCACATGCCACTGGAAAGGACACACGATCACCTGCCATCGGAAAGGACACACGATCACCTGCCACCCGAAAGGACACACGATCACCTGCCACCCGAAAGGACACACGATCACCTACCACCCGAAAGGACACACGATCACCTGCCACCCGAAAGGACACACGATCACCTGCCACCCGAAAGGACACACGATCACCTACCACCCGAAAGGACACAGCACATATAGAAGAAACGTATCCATCACACAAATCAGTTAAAAGAAAATGACTTGGGTGGTGCATATGTTTTCGTTGTGACTTTTCGCATCATGCTCAGCCGTACTGATAGCATACACGTAATTTCTACTCTTATAGATCAGTTGTTACAGTAATATAGCAAGAACCATTCCCTGATTAAATACACAAAACTATTTTCTTTACTTGAGTACACCCTGCTGATATGGTGGTGAGGACAACATAGCTGTACATCTTTTTATGCTGTCAAATACGGTGAATATGTTTTTAGACGTTGTCGAACTTACATTATCTTCCAAAACCAGTTTCCGTTTGGGCTGTCCATTAATGATGCTATTCAGCGAAATTCAAATACGTTATTTTAAGTGTTCCCAAGTGAGCAGCTACATGTAATCATATTTCAAATGTATTATGTTAGTGTGCGCAGTGGGTTATTTCGAATGTAATTTCGAATCGAAACTGAATTTTCCATTCTCACAGAATCCTTACTCACTTGACTGGACGCGTTTTCTTCTAAAAACGGACATTTTGACGATTTCTGTGTTTGATTGTGTTTTTCTTTCGATATCGATGTCAAAGAATTGAAACATTTTTCAATAAGAAATACGCTTGTAACTTTAGAGGAACAGATTATGGCGGCTAAGGGAAAAACTGATACCGTAATTCGAGGGTGCATAGGAATCGTGAAATACAACCTTACTATCTGAACAGGGTAAGAAACAGAAAAATTGTATAATACGGTATTCCATTCTTATGTGCGGCAGCAAGCCTAAAAGAAGGTGACCCTTCTTAGAAAAGCAAGTACAGCTAATGACAGTTATTTCCTTTTATGCGCAGTCTTCCTTTAGGACGTAGGTGAGTACAGACCTACACATCTTCCTGTCCCTTGTGATAATACATTTTCTCCTAAACCCTGCTCAACTATACATTTGCTTAATCCCATCAAGTATGGTGTTTTTTTTATGATCGCAGCGTAGATATGGCACTAGGCCAAAACTATGGACCACCTAGTGTGGATCAAATACACGACTCATTTTTAATTATTCTAGCTTGACAGATTTTAATCTCCTTCATAATTAATTTCTAATTTGCGAACTTTTTAATTTAAATATAGGTACATATAAGAAGATACTATAAAATTAAAAAGTATTAATCTAATTTTTTTATGAAAATCTTTAGTGGTTTACCACATGATATTCTTCATAATATTGGTGATACAGAGAAATTAGACTTATAATTTTTCAAACATAATCGTGCCATAGTAAATGCATATATCTTCTATATTTCGATAATAATAAATGTAAATTTCTTTAATTAAATCGTGCATTTTTTTAAGCAAAAAATCAAAAATTGCCTTTTTAAGAACTTCAAAATAAACATTAAAAAACTCCAAATTTCCAAAACATACATCTGCTAAAGCCCACCAAGTATGGTGACTTTTTTTCTAAGCGTAGCTTAGATGTGGCACTAGGCCAAAATTATTGAGCACCCAGTGTGGATCAAATTCACTACTGAATTGTAATGATTTAAGCTCGACAGGTACCCTAAGCCCATCAAGTATTTCCCATGTTCCTTTTTTTCCTCTATCCACCCTGGGATCTTCCTGATGCTAAGTATAAGCTTCCTATCGGTTTCCTTTTCCTCTAAAACTTTGTCGTTGCTGACAGGTTCGGTCTCTGTTATCTAACGGCATCTTTCTGTAACACTGCATTTCTGTTGTTTCAAATCTCTCCTTCAGCTTTTCAAAGACTGTCGAGCATTCGCTTTCATATAGGAGGGCATATATCACGTAACAGTTTAGCACTCTTTGCTTAGTTTCCAACGAAATTCTTTCTGTTTCTCAATACTATGCTTAGCTTTTGAAATGCGTTCTTTGCCATCGAAATACGCCTTCGGGTTTCAATGTGGCACTTTCTCTCCTCTATTAGAACACTTTCCAGGTATTTAGATTTCTGTACTTTTTATTTAATGGCGGAAATGCCACTGATGTGCAGGGGGCTACATAAATGTAAAAAGATTAATTAGAAAAGAGTGAGGAGTACAAACTAGTAAGAAAGGAACAATAGAAAGTTGAGAAAGCAGGTGCAATGACAGATACATCGGTGGAGAGAAAGGGAAGGTTATACGGGGGTGGGGAGAGAGAGCTAGAGTCCAGTGGTTAGTAGATGAGTATTGACTTTGCATTTAAATTTCTGGAGGTTGTAGCCATCAGGAAAGCAAGAATATGGGAGCGAGTTCCACAGGCGGTAAGTGCAAGAGAAGAAGCTGCAGGAGTAGAATTGCCGTCTGCATTTGGCTAACCTGACTGTGAATGGGTGGGACCCAGTTGCCAGTCTGGTTGCACGAGTACATACCTGTTGAGGAGACACCAGTGACTTAAGTTCGTTAGAGCAGAAGCCATGAAAGTATTTATAGAACAGACAAAGGGAGGCCAAATTTCGACGATGGGGAAGTGGCTGCAGTCAAGCCTCCAGATCAGTACCTATCACATTACAGACTCTCCTTTGGAGCCTGTCAAGAACACTGAGGAGAACGGCAGGGGCGCCTGACCATAAATGGCAGCAGTACTCCATGCACGGATGGATGGTTGACTTGTATATATGCAGGATGATTTCAGGTGGAAAAAACATCCTGGATCGACATAGTAACCCAACCTTCTTAGCAGTAGATTTTGCTATCGATTCAATATAGTGGTTCTATTTGAGGTCTGAGGACAGGGTAAGCCCGAGGAGGCGTAGTGTATTGCTCTCCGGGATAATCGCTTGGTCCATGCTTATGGGAGGCAGGAGAGGTTGCCTGTAATGGTTGACAGACAACAGCTTGGTCTTAGATGAATTGACGTTGACAAGCCACTTTTTGCCCCAGTTCACCACAGAGTGTAGATCCCGTTCAAGGTCAGCAGCGAGATTATGTTTGTCCGCCACGACAGGTTTCTTACTGGAGCGGGAGTATATTTTAGTGTCATCTGCGTAGATGTCTACTTGGGACTTGATCTCATCTGGGAGGTCGTTGATGAAAATCAGGATAGAGCCCTGTGGGACACCAGCATTCGTGCTGGAGGACAAAGAGGCACGCACATTCAGAATGACCTTCATTTTGCGGTTATTTACGAATGATTGGATTAGGTCAAGCAGGCGACCGGTAATACCATAACCGCGTAGTTTACATAGGAGTCCAGAGTGCCAAACCCTGTCGAAAGCCTTGGAGATGTCCAGAGCAACCGCGCGAGCCTCGTCAGACTCATCAAGGGCCTGTAGCATGTACTCCGTTACGGTCGTTAGCAGGTCGGCCGTGGACCTGGCAAAGCGGAATCCATATTGCCTGTCAGAGAAGAGTTTGTGGGCGGTGAGATGATCAGTCATCAACTGATAGGTCGAACACTTTTCCCCAAGGGACGTCGCAGAGGAAATCGCGAAAGGCATCTCAGTCAGCTTTTTGGTAGAGGTAGGAGGTCGTATAGGTAGGGAGCTCCTGGGGGGAGTGAGATTGGAAAGAAATACTGAGAGAGACTACACCGTGGTCGGTGTTGCCGAGAGGTCAAAGCTGCGAGACTTGACAGGCGTCAGGCGCAGAGGTAAAACATATATCCAGTAGGTCGGAATGACCCGAGGGAGTGCTTGGGAAGCGAGTGGGGAAGTCCACCACTTGCGTAAGGGATTGGGAAATAGCGAAGTTCATGACGTGAATGCCCGCTGGATCAGTAACGGCGTTTTCATTCCCGACCTGTAATTGACATTTTTGGGCTCTTTTTTGCTGATGATCATGCATTCAATTTTCTTGTAATTTTAGTCTTTTTTTCTTGCTTTTCTTTTTTTTTTTTACTTATGCACAAGGTTTTGTAGTTTTCTTTCCGTGTCTGCTATCAGCCATATATTATATTTTCAAGAAAGTGGCCCCAAATCACGAATCATTGCAGGACTTCTAGTTCTCTCAAAATTGACTCGATGTAAATGCTAAATAAATCTGGAGAGAATTACGACGAGTGCAAAACCATTATGGATATAATTAGAGCCCAAAATATAACAATTCTGAAGCAGGTGTTCGTTAATAAATAGTAACAACTGTTCCTGATAATATAATTAGTGACTTGCAGAAATTTAAAAAAAACTATGAACACAAAAAGAATCTTTTTATAAAAAACTCAAATTCATTAATTATAGATAGCAATACGTTGAACCACAACTAAAGAATGATACATTTATCACACTAACTTCAAAGGAAAATTAATTTTCTATGTTTCGAGATAGATTCTCATCATCAGACTATGTTTCATGTTGGTTGTGCAGATGATTTACATTTAAAAAAGAAAAACGTTTGGTTTACTGTGTATGTATGTGGGAAGATATAAAATTTACATGTACGTTTTTTTTTTACTAATCAGAGCGAAGATTCATTTTGGGATTTGACCGCAAAGATTACATACTAACCAACTTTTTTCTCGTTTTTTCTTCTTTTCTCTTTTTCTCTTTTCCTCCCTTTTCCCTTCTTTCTTTTCCTCTTTAACGGTCATAATTATCACACTAACTTCGAAGGAACATTCTTAGATTGAACTTCCTGATGTGCGTTACAAATATAAAGCGTTAAAAAAATCAGTTTGTCTATAACGCCTAACGATACCGAAAATTTAGCCAATTGCGCTACGATGGTTTTAATCTTGATATTTAAAGTCTTCGCAAAGTAAATCTTTATTCGAATGTGTATTGCGCCCTTTCTAACACAACTATATACGGGTCTAATTTGACACTGAGCAGTAACTGTTGATATACACTTACACGAAAATCGAACAAAAATTCTGCAACCTGGCACCATTTTCTTTTTAATTTTGATCCTAAGTCTTCGTCCGATATTGATTGATCGAATTGACGCATGCAGCTGTGTTGGATTAAGGGCATGGACCAAAATGGAGATTATTTTTAGAATTACTGTTCTGTGTCATTTCTTTCATCCTACTGTATATATTGATGTATCCCACCCCCATATATATATATATATATATATCTGTGTGGGAGTGTGTAAAATGTTCGACATTTAATGCAAAACGAATTATAATAAAAATAGTACATAGAAAAAATCAATATATTCTCAAAAAAATGTGAATATATGCTCATAAACAAAAAAGAGACTTAGCAATAAACCGCCTTCAGTATCAAGAGCACAATCAGTTTCATTTTCGCCACTACTACATGAAAGAATGAGATAATTTGTTGTGTATTTCTATCATTTACATCTGTTCTCATCTTTGTTCTTATCTCAATGTTTCTGCTGTTGTGTTTTTCGGCTTTCATCAAGATTCTCATCGGTCCGAGTTATCTTTTGAGTAGTGCAAAATTAAACCTTTACTTAATCTTCGAACTTATAATATTTTCGTTCCAATGAACAAGTCAAGGTATATCACGTCTCGGTTTACTTTAGTGATAGTTTTATATCGCGCCAAATTTTCACTGTTTCCACTACATTTTTTTTTCTGAGGTTGTATGAACTGCATATTTTCTGAATCTTTTGCCATAAACCCTTGATGCAAGGAAAACGGGTCGTAGCTGTTTTCGGGTCCTCGTATTTCTGCTTGTAAAAGGTAATTTTATATTTGCAGGCTAGTTTTCATTTTGAAGTGTAAATTTTATGCTGATTATTTTATCTTGATTGACTACTTACGATGATTGCACGCTGTTGTAGACGTCTTTTGCATTCATCTAATTTACCACGTTCATGATGTTGGCTTTTAAGAATTTCTTAAGATTATGGAGTTGCTGGTAGGCCTCCATTTTAACAATGCCGTAGACATTCCCGATTCGAATTAAGACATATACGAGGTCATATTTATTTCTTCTTAGCAACGTGATTACGAAAATTATGTGAGCCATTTTCTTAGTTATTAGCATATTCCTGCTAAGATACACAACAAAACTATTGATACGAATATTGAGTACCGTATTTGGCTATTTGAGATAGGATGTTGAATTAATCCTGGAAATGTTCTGCAAGAAGTAATGCAGTATTGCACGGACTCCTTTACTCACCATTCCCAAGGTCAAAATTGTAGGAAATAAAATGGATGTGCATCAACGTGATTACATTTGTGGATTACGCGCAGAGCCACCTGTCGAGTTTTTCCTGCTACCATGGTCACAGGCAGAAGGCGGGCTATCCCATATTCAGTGTTGTCGATAGCTAATGTAACGATAACAGCGTACCTTTTCATTTTCAATGTCAGATTATAAGCTGTCATGCTGATTCTATTGATGGGTCTAGAGGTGAAATGAAAAGATTGCATATCTGTGTGTGCAGCGGAAGATAACTTTTGATCCCCTTCCATTTAAGGCTCTCTGAAAGGATTTCTGAAGTCGTTGCCGTAACTTATACACTTGACTATGTCATATGCAGGAATCCATCAATTAGTAAGGATAATGTGTACATTAAAAGATTTGCATTAATCGAAGACAATAACTTCGAGGAAATGATATAATTTGCACCTCAAATTTTAGTCTCCTTCATAATTAATTTCTAATTTGCGAAATTTTTAATTTAAATATGGGTACATATAAAAAGATACTATAAAATCAATGGTTATTAATGGTTATTAATCTGATTTTTTTAAAAAACTTTAGTGGTTTACTACATTATATTTTCATAATATTGACGATACTGAGAAATTGGCCAACAACATTTCAAAACATAATCTTCTATATTTCCATATTAATAAATGTAAATTTCTTTAATTAAATCGTACACTTTTTAACAAAAAAAAAATCAGAATTTTCCTTTAGACTTTCAAATTTCCTTTCAAGACTTTCAAAATAAACATTAAAAAACATACAATATCCAAAACATTTTAATAAACAAATATTCAAATATGTATTTTTTATTATCGGATTATAACATAACCATTCGTTATTTTTAACGCTACTGTAATTACTTAGATAAGGTAATACTTAAAAAAGAGATTAGTTACGAATTTTTCAATTTAAAAATTTGGGAAAAATTAATAAATGTAAAAGATTTTCGAAAATAATTCTCAATTAATATTTGTTTTTAGATCTGAGATGAGATAGTACTTAAATTATTCCAACTTTATTGGCATATTCATATTCACTACTTTTCGGCCATTGTACGATCCGGCCTTCTTCTTGAAACTAACCTTTTATTTTGATCACTGGGGTATGTTATTCTCGATTCATGAGCCATACATTTCCGGGTTTTAGAGAGTTCACTTAAAGGGAGATAAGTTGTTTATTCACCACCGCTGTAGCCTTGTATTGAACTGGCAACTCTTTGGGTCAAGTCACTAGATACAAACAATGCAATTTATTTAATGAACTATGGGAACTTCAGGCCAATTTTAATTACTATGGTTAAACTGAGTGTTTTAAGGCACTAATCGATCATTATGCACGCACATATCTAATGATTCATATATATATATATATATATATATATATATATATATATATATATATATATATAGTAATTAGTTCATTAAATAACAGTATATATACACGCAAACACACACACACACACACACACACACACACACACACACACGCAAGTATAGGGTAGATATTGATGAAATAATATTCCGTATCCAAAGAAACACTATTCTTAAAAAGTGCTCCATACAAAGTAGGGCGAATAATATTCATTGGGAACTTATAACATAATATGTTATAATATTAGTACAAAAGAAACCGTTTTGCTTCGACAATATCCCTGTTTTATCAAGTTATGAGTTCCATTTCAAGATGGAGGGTTTTAAAAAGTTCGAGACTAGCCAAATAAATTATATATATATATATATATATATATATATATATTATATGTGCGTATGTTTTCTTAAATAGCTCATCGTACGTCCAATATGTCTCTCTACATAATTTCAGTTCAGTAATAAATCTGCCGTAGATTTTACAGTGTATTTATTTTGAATATTAGTAATATTCTTTCTTTGTATCAAGAAATAAATTTGACAGAATAGTGTTATTAATGGCATAAATAAAAAAAAAAGATTTTTCATCTTTCCCTACAGAAAGGTCTGTCATATTCTTTTACATTTTCTAATGCCTGAGAAACAATTTACAAAACATATCACAATATTTTACACATTTTTTTTGTAATTGGATGTGTGTAACAATCATTTTTAAATCCAAGGTGACTAACTTAGAAAACAAAAACTCCAGTGAATCGGTTTCGCCCTCATTGGTGAGAACTGTAATCGGGGGGAAAATTATGAAAAGATAAACTGACATGGATGATATGAATGAGCGGTAAGGGAAAAATAAATTATTACATCTAAAGATGCTAGAGACCCAGCCGAGTAAGTCCAAGCAAACCGTTCCCTTTTTAGTTGACTATAATGTTGCAACCAGTGTTGAAGCATTAAAGTTCGTTCTGTATTAAAGATTCCTTTTCTTTTTCCCAATTTATTCGAAATTTTAATGCCACTGGTGGATTTATATATTTGTTCGACACCTGCAGCCTTGTGTTTCCTTTTCAGAGACTATCGATATTTGCAGTGATATGCTATATCGTATTAATTTGACTCCTCCGACAATAAATGAAAATTTTTTTGTTTTTGTTGAACTTATGAAATTTTCCACCATAATTTTCGATTTTAGTTTTTATAATATTATGTATCGTCAGATTCCACTTTGAGTCCTGTCTTGGCGTATATTTTTGTAGGATTTTATGAGAAGAGCCTACTTTTAGGTTCTTCCCGAACACGGTTTACTGCCGTTATGTGGATGACATATTCTGTGTTTTTTAACAATGAATTAGATGTTGATCAATTTTTCTCCAAACTCAATGGTGTTCATCCTGCACTTAAATTTACGGTAGATAATTGTTCATTGCACGTCTTAAATATTCTGCTTCATAGAACACCTCTCTCTTTTATTATTTCAGTTTATAGGAAGTCTACCTTTATGGATTTCTATACTCGATGGATTCTTTTTGTCCTAAACAAAAGATCAGTCTGATTAGAACTTTGACCCATAGGGCGGTCATGATTTGTTCAGATGACACCTTGAAAGATGAAATTAGTTGTTTAACTGGTATCTTTTGGAACAATGGTTATCCGTCAAACATTGTTCAATCCGTTATTTGGGATAAGATTGCTAGGTTTAATAAAATTAAACCTGCAATGGTTAGTAAATGTCCGGCCAATCTCCGAGTACCGTGATTGGGTAGGCTGATGAGTCCTTCGCTAAGCGGATTTCTTCTAGTTCATGTGAGTGTTATTATACAGCTAATGTTCGTGATGTTTTTTAAACTAAGTCTGTCTTTTCATCTAAGCGTAAAAACGTTCTACCCCTTCACATAGCAGATCACGAATATTAGCGTGCTACTGAAATACCATTTGATTTTTTGTGCTTTGATTTGTATCTATTCGATATATATATATATATATATATATATATATATATATATATATATATATATATATACACCATGGCGTTGCAGTCTTAAATCTGGTTATCATTACATACCGTTCTCTCATGTGTCTGTGCTAACGAGGTTGAAAGATTACAAGCGATCTTGCTTTTGCCGGTCCGATATCAAAAACACAACGTGGGTGGAATGGACCGAAGATCAAATAGGTTGGCATGACTCAGCCAGGAATCCTGTTCTAATTATACTATATTAACGTATTACTTTAAAACTGTATGTCTGGTAATTTGAATATAAAATATATTGCTGGCTCTTTTGGTAGAAAATGTGTTGCTTTTTTTTTGTAATAATTTCAAGTTTTTATTTGTAGCTGGGATTCTAATAATTTCTACCACCCAACTATTGAAAAGTCGTTTGACACTGAAAAGTCTCTGATGTACCAATCAGCGACATTGCTGCTGGATATAGTTCATCATCATGCCTTGGAGTGTTCTATTCTAATGGCTTTCTCACATTTCTCGCCTGTGAATCAATCTTCCCAATACTTAAATCATTGCTATCTACAATCAGCAAAAATTGAAATGCAACGCCAATCTTCTGTCTCTAACTCTTTTCTTTCATTGTCCTTTCTCCTCACTAACGTCTAATTCTATTTCACTCTGAGTAACCTCTTCCGCCCTAGTGGCATTATTTCCTTTCTTGGGGTAAATGGATTAAAAATATCCAATGGGCATGAAAGGGACACGAGAACAGAAGGAAAAGATTGAGAAAAAGTAAAAAGAAGCACGAAAAAGAGGAAAGATTAGAAAGTAGTGGGTGGGGAGATAAAATAAATCCTCGACCCTTACATTCGCGGTTTCGCTTTAGACACTACCATAATATCGAAAGCGCTAAGTCTCTCATTCGCATGTGTGTGAAAGGTGGTGGACATAATCGAGATTTCACTCGATTACACCCGATTCATTGTTCCTCTATTCCGAGATCCTCTTTCAACCACTTAAGTAGATTAATATCGGGAATAACGCTTATCAAATGTTCCATTTTGTACACAAAAATTCGACAGTAATTTGTATTCTTTTGTCCAAAACGACAGAAAAAGAAAATCTATGTCAATGGAATTGTTGAATTGAGATCTTTGTCATGAGAACATATGGTAGAAGCCTCTTTGATTCAAAAGAGTGCCGAAATAACAGTTTTCACTGAATTTAATAGATATGGAAGTTGTAATGCTTCTGAGATCAGATCCATGCTTTTATACCATTATATAATAAGAGAATAGAGGAGGTGACCAGAATTATAGTGTACTCATTGAAGCTGGAATGTGATAATATAATGATTGGTCGCAATGCATGATTTTATTTTTGTGACAATTGATACATTGAAAACAATAAGCATAAAACGGTTAAAAACAGGTAAGGTAACATACGTAGAGATTTATAAATATGACACGAAAATGTGTGAAAATTATAGCTTCACCATGTGTGTGTGTGTGTGTGTGTGTGTGTGTGTGTGTGTGTGTGTGTGTGTGTGTGTGTGTGTGTGTGTGTGTGTGTGTGTGTTTTAAAGCATGCTATATAGAAAACAAAAAGTGGACATTTTCATATGAAATGCAATCCGCTGGCCTGACTATTGCATTTAGTATGGAAGACTGACTGACGTCACGATATTGACTTCAATGCCCACTTTGATTATATATATATATATATATATATATATATACGCATACTACTGGCAATAATTATTATGCAGTTTTCTAAAGAAAATTATGTATTTCATACTATTTTTAGCATTTATTGCCAAAGGGATAATTCTACATGAAAACAGAATTTTCTTTTGTCATTATGACTTTGCAATATCTTACAAGTATACAAGAGTATAGGTGTCTGTAAAGTCGGATTTATTAAGCAATCAAATATCGTAATTCCGACAATAATATAAGAAATTACGTCTTTTACGGTAAAAAATCACACTGATTCTGTCAGCTAATATACATTTCATAAAAGTTTTAATGCTTTTCTTGAAGAAGATCGGAATGCAGTTTCAATATTTTAAAATGGATCTAAGTAGGCAGAACTTCATAATTTCGTTATTAAATTACATATCACTAATGGACACGACTCATAACAGTTGTTTTAACAGAGAAACGTCAACCAATATATGAATAGTACGAAAGGTTTCATTTATCCATATTTCTTAGTATTACATGATTTATATCAACTCTTCACCCTCCCAAAGAACGATATATATATATATATATATATATATATATATATAATAACGGAACTTGGTTATAAAAAACAGACAATTTGAAATGATTTGTTTGAACATTATTTTTGATCAATACTCGTATTTGAGTAGATATTCTGTTTTTTATTAAACAGTATTATATATTTATGTCTACCGGTCTGATTATTTACGATAAATTTATATTACGAAAATGTGTGTCATTCGGCAGCAGTCGAACCTGCGACCCCTATCCACATAGGGGAAGCTACCATGTGATCTAGCCTGTCTCAGACTTCTCGAGCACGAATGACCATCAATTGAAATTGTCGGTTGATTATAAACAAGTTTCGATAATCTTCGTTAATTTCCGTAATGTCTACATTTGTTGACATTACGAAACATTTCAGAGTTGATATTGTTATTGCGATGAATCAAATATTGTGTTATAGGCTTGATTAAAACTTCGTTTAGACTGATAGTCATTCGTGGTCGAGATGCCTAAGACGTGCCAGATCACATGGTAGCTTCCCCTATGTGGAGAGGGGTCGCAGGTTCGAATCTCTGCCGAATGACACACTTTCGTAATTAAAATTTGTCGTAAATAATCAGGCCGGTAGATATCAATATATAATACTATTTAATTAAAGAAAGAATATCTACTTAAATACGAGTATCGATAAAAAATAATGTTCAAATAAATCATATAAAAGTAATAATGAGTGAGTAAATAATGCAGAAACATTGCTGTGATTCGTTTCGTTCTGAAATGAAAATCTTCAGACAATGACTGTTGAAGAAAGCAATATTATATTATTAATCATTTTTATTGAATACTTCTTCTTTCATGCTGCAGGTGATCAGGCTGTCACTTTTACCTCGTTCTGTATATCTTCAACTATTATTCGTTTGTTAGTAATTCATTTCTATTTCTGCAGTCTCTCGTCGCGAATGAGAAGTCGTCGTATGTTGTCCAACCCATCTGAAATGAATAATGGCTATATTCTTGACAGCAATCTTATTTATTTATTTATTTATTTTTTTTTAATCATATCACCCCAAGCAAGGCGATAACCTGTTCAATAGATGTGGGTGGAGTGTGAACCGGGCGATAGTTTAGTCTATCTACTCCAATTGGAAAAAAAAAATAAATAAATAAATGTGTGAAAAAGACTTGAAAAGGGAGAACCGGAAACCGCATCCTAAACAGGAAACAAGGTATGAGCCTCTTCACCTGTTCAATAGATGTGGGTGGAGTGTGAACCGGGCGATAGTTTAGTCTATCTACTCCAATTGGAAAAAAAAAATAAATAAATAAATAAAAGAGTGAAAAGACTTGAAAAGGGAAAACCGGAAACCGCATCCTAAACAGGAAACAAGGTATGAGCCTCTTCACCTGTTCAATAGATGTGGGTGGAGTGTGAACCGGGCGATAGTTTAGTCTATCTACTCCAATTGGAAAAAAAATAAATAAAAGAGTGAAAAGACTTGAAAAGGGAAAACCGGAAACCGCATCCTAAACAGGAAACAAGGTATGAGCCTCTTCATCTGTTCAATAGATGTGGGTGGAGTGTGAACCGGGCGATAGTTTAGTCTATCTACTCCAATAATATATATTCATTTTAATATTTTTTGTCATAATATTCTCCGTTTATGGCGTAAATTGGCACGACGATCTAGAAGTTCCTATCGTTTATCATTTTTAACAATATTGTTTTTTTACTATCTATTCCGTTCTCTGTTTTGTCATTTATTTAAACAAGATTTTAATGTAGGCTATTCACTGCTTCCCTCTGTAAGTCCCATGAGTATCAAGTTTTCTAACCCCTCTTTTCCTCGTGTGTCCCCTATATTTTATCTTCCTCCTTTTTGGTACCAATTGTAACTTTTTTTTAATTTTTTTTTTTAATTTGCATGTTTTCTCAGATGGTGTTTTCATAATTCTCTGATTTCTTTTGATTCAAGTCTCCTCTTCATATGTAAGAAAATTGTTCAGCATTCACTAACATATTGGAAGACTATTATTTAATTGTTTTTTCTTAAATTTGCATGATGGCTCAGATGGCATTTCCAGAATTCTCTGATTTCTGTTACTTCAAGTCTCCTCTTCATATGTAAGATTTTTCAGAATTCACTAACATATGGGAAGACTACTATTTATATAGCACTCTAGCATGTGTTACTTTGTTTCTAACGCTATTTTGCTGCTTTGCTGATCTTTGTTTGCATTCTTGCAATCATCTTTCGCTTTTCCAAAGCGCCTTCATATTTCGAAGCCACGTCAAACAATAGGCAATAACAATATAGTTTATATAACAATATAGTTTATCCGAAAGTAATGCATATGAACAAGCATTTTACACGGGCTTTGTGAAGGGATAAAACAGATGTTTGTTTGATTATAGGCAGGTATGATCAGCCATGACAGAAGTATATGAAAATAAAAGAAATAACATGAAAATTGAAAATTTCTTTATCTTACTGAACATTAACAAATAATGAGATTTATTTAGAAACTCTTCCAAACGTGAATGATTGATGCCCACATTGTCTTTTCAATAAAGAAATGAATATAAAAAACTATTGATTAATTCTATTTAAATAATTTTTCACAAATCGCTCATTCACTTTTTAAAAAAATTTTAATCGTTAATCTTACTTGCATTATTTGAATGTCTTATTTTTTATTTACACTGTTTACATTCGGATTACTGTTTCATCTCTGCCGTTTTTATAACAACGTTTCGGCCTTGTGCCCTTCGTACTTCTTCAGATGTATATCGATCGGGAGAAGATACATGGACTTCCGAAATAAACCCATAATTTAATCTACGGCATTAAACTGTTCTCGTTTTACTGCTCATATCTAGAGATATCTTATAGTTTTTTTTTTATTATTTAGTACTGTTCAGTTATTGTTCGCCCGTTTCCAACCAGAAATTGAACTCTTAATCATTATGTCAGTTACGTGATATACACTTAGGTAATTATGTCCCGAAGGAGACATGACTGACCGGTGAGAAGATTTTCCTGCAGTAGGTTGCCATTACTTTCTGCGGCATTCTGGTTGCCAACCAAGCTATTGAACTCAATCTGTCCTGCTATTTAACCCAGAGAGGGAGAAGCGACGGGTTTACACCTTTCCCAAGGGTATTTGTGAGTATGTAAATGCAACAACATTAACCGGAATTCGAACTCAGCTCTCCAATTTCTCCTTCCACTGCACCATAACGCAGATCTCAGTCATTATGTAACCACATTAAAAAAACAAAGCTTTTGCAGCTTTATCCACTAGGACAATTATTAGTGGAAATTTAGAGCTTCTTTCTTTTATGGGCAGTGTCCGTTTAGGACGCAGGTATCATGACCCTCCACATCTTCCTGTGTCTTGTAATTCTTAAATAACTTTTGTTTTATTTTTCCTAAATCCTGTTCTGCTTTCCATTTACTTAAGCCCATCAAGTATGACACTCGTTACTTTCCTCAGTCTCTCTTTCCCAATATCCGCCTTGTGAATATCAAATTCTTCAAGCTCTTCTTCCTCATTACGTGTCCCAGAAACGTCTGTTGTCTCTTCGCGATGTTAAGTATGAGTTTCCATTACGTTTCTATTCTCTTCAAAACTGCCTCATTGCTCACATATTCGATCCACGGTATCTTCAGCATCCTTCTGTAGAACCACATTTCTGTTGCTTCCAGTCTTTCTTTCTTTGAGATTGTCCAGTATTTATTGCCATATTGGAGGACAGATAACACATAAGAGTTCAGGTCTGTTTTCTTTGTTTCCAACAAATGTTTTCCGTCTCTCAAGACCCTACTCAGCTTCTGGTATGCGTTCTTGTTCATGACAATACACCTTCGTATGTGAGTGTCGCACTTTCCGTTTTCTGTTAGAACACTTCCTAGGTATTTAAATATCTGTACCTTGAAACGTACAACAAATCTTCGAGGATTAAACATTAACTTCACTGGTGATTAGACAGCTGCTGCTGCTATTTTGATTACAGCTCGTACTGTCATAGTTGAATTTATATATATATAAGGAAAGATGTGTGTGTGTGTGTGTGTGTGTGTGTGTGTGTGTGTGTGTGTGTGTGTGTGTGTGTCTGCTTTTCTGTATGTCTTTTCTACAAATCCACAATTTTTATCCGAGTCTTACCAAACTTCACAAAAATATTCTTTAGGGCTCCGGTCAGGTTATGAGCTTCTTATTTTTCCCGATTTCCCCCGATATCAGAAATCAATACCCCGATATCCGATCAGGTCTGACCAAGATCATGATTTCATCCCTTTTATTTTGTTTTTTGCTTCGGGTTTTGCTCTAAGTAGATATAATTGTAGTTCTTAGTCTCAGCCATGATGCTATTTAATCAGAGGACTTATTTAGTCTTCAAAATTCAGTTTACGACGAAAAACATTTTGACAACGTTAACGGAAATCAAAATTTGACTTACATCCATTTATTTTTCTTCAACCTACGGTTTGGCTTTGACTGGAAACAACTATTGCTTTTTAGTCTTTCGTGCCAACGTCCAAAGAGTCTGAGCTTCAGGGATATAGATTAGTTTTAAAGCTTTCATTACACCCGAACAACGCCGGGCTATACAGCTAGTACTTGCTTTTTGTCTTTCTTTATTAGCGACTTCCATATTTTAAATGTTTCTATAATGGGCGTAATAAGAAAGCAGGTCATCGTAGACTAGCATATGCGCTGTAATTGTTTTAATGAGATTCTCTAAAATTATTCAAAATGATCTTTTTCTATTCCGATAAAACTATTTTAGAGTCAACGATTACAGAACTTATTTAATATTGAATTATTTTTATTTTATGTCCATCCCTCATTCGATAATGTTCCATGACTGATATAGAACGTCGGAGTGTATATCGCGTAATGATAGATAATTCTCATTAAATTAAAATATAATCCACTTGCATCAATAATTATCAATTTTGTTAAAGAAATCGAAATTGAGGCTTAAAACCAGATATTTGCCATATTTAACTCCCTCATAGAAACTGTTATTTTTGGATGTTCACAGTCGCAATACGGGTGTCATGCGCTGCCTTACACGTTGAGCGTGTGATTGTATGGTTTTAACTTTCTATTGGCACACTGGCTCGAATATCATTATGGTCGATTTGGTTATATCGGCAGTGGAGACAATGCTAGCATCCAGTAGCAGTGGAAAATGCAGGAAAACCATTCAACGGGTAAACCAGAGTCTTGTTAGTGTAAGTGGGCTGACGGAACGGTTTTAGGTTAAGATGATTGTGATAGCACATTTCTTAAAATAGAACTGCTTAGAGCAATATAATTTTGATTTTAAATCAAAGAAGACATGATGAAAATGAGTTCAAAGTCTATCATTTTAATTTGAAACGTGTTATGTCAAAATATGATATATTTAAATTCATATAAAATATAATTGTTGAAAATGTTAAGGCCCTTGATTCTCCACTCTAAAAACCTTAGAGAAAAATCAAAACTAAATACTTGAAAAAGGAAAATTATTGATAACTTACTAAGTCCACACTCCGTGTCGACTTTGAAGCTAGCTTCTGTAGAGAGTCAACTAGGCTGCTAAAACCCAAAATAAAGAGACCTCTGATTTAGCTTAGAAAACAAAAAAAATAATTTTGAAGAAATAGCTTTGAATCTCTCAATTCACTAAACAGAATTTCAAAACCCCACTTTAGCTCTGATTCGGGGTATAAGTTCTATTTCGGCAAAAATCTGACTTCTGTTTGGGCTGTAATTCTAAAAAAAAATGAGTTCTTTAAATCACAAATTCCGTGGAACTTAAAAGTCTCTCGTCAAGAAACGTCTCACTTTAACTCTGAATTCTTAGCGTTTGGAAGAGATGAAATTGCTTTCCTCAATTTTCTAAGTTTTGGAGATATTTAAAACAGAATTTTTTAAAAAAATCACAAAGTTGTCTTCCTTCTAAACTCAATATAATTTTTTTAAAAATTAACAAATTTCATTTCGGTTACTTTAAAATTTGTATTTCTAATTGTTTCCTCTTTATCCAGACAAAATCCAATTCTGGAAGTTGAAGCACCAGATGAAGAGTAGATTTTCATTTCCAGAATCTTTTCTGATTACAGAAAAGGTATATGTGTATACCGAGCAAGTGTTAGAGAGATATCAGAAACACTGATGGACAGAAAAAATTATCCGTACTTTTATTTTTATAAAATAGACAGACATTGTAAAATTTCTCAAAACTGTGTATTTGAAAAACCGAATGAGATCATTATTGCTCACTTTGTTTCCAAGATCGAAACCTGGTAGAAATCCATATTCCGAACGCTTCTTGGTAGGTTGTCTTAGTATCTAATCGTGGATTTGCTGATCTTATACAGAATGAGTCGTCGACGTACCTCAAGCGTGCTATTAATGCATGTCTTGCAGATTCTTATTTTCTATACTAATTCAGTTTAAGTTTCATTAATAATTTTCTTTTGCAGTAAGACTAACTGATTTTTTACCTACCCAGTTACGTCCAAAAGCTGTAGAATTAATCCAAGCAGGATTTTCGGGCACTTTCCATAGGTGATCATATTTTCTTTCCAGATAATCGGTAAGTTAATTGGTTGTCTTTCATTGCATTCTACGTTTTACACTACAAAACTATCAACGATCAATAGACAGTCAACTGAAAATAGGCCGTAATAATGAAGTGATTGTTTGTTTTTTTGTTTTTGTTTTTTTCACGGCTTATCAACTCTTTGTGGGTTATTTGAAGCTGAAGCATAATTCAGGGTGTAGGAGGCCGCTTATAGTATCCAGTATTCCCAAAAGGAATCCTATCTAAGTTTTAACCCGTCTCGATGTTAATTGACATCAAATGAGAAATAGTGCTTTCTACGTGATTTGACTAATCTGTTAAAAGAAGACATAGGGCGTCATTTTTAGCTAGTTATGTCTTTAAGTATTAAGCTTGCTAATATTTTTCTCAATTTCAGACGCTTCTCATCGTGAGTGTAAAGAAATCCTAAGTTGTTCTTCCTATCAAAAAATGTAATGATTATTCTTGACAGCGGTCCTATATATTCTTCATTACATCTTTCTTCGTTCACGACGTAGAACTTGCGGTGTAGAACTTACTAATCTTTGTAATTCTTACCAATATTGGTCTCTTTACCATCTCATTCTCTGTCCTGTAATTTATTTACACAAGCTTGTGATATAGGTTATTCGCAGTTTCCAGCTGTAAGTTTTGTGAGTGTCCATTTAACAAGTCGTCCTTCCTCATAATGTGACCCAGAAAATTCAATTCTTTCCTACAGATAGAATTATTCTACAGCATCTAGTTAGTATTTCGCGTTGTACATAACGAGAAATATATTGTTGTAACTTGAAATCACATAGCATTTAATCCTTTAAAATTCGACGCTGGAAAATGCATGCTGAAAAAAGTAGAATGCAAATCTAGACAATGCGATAATCAACAACTGTAATTTAAATGAAATATATGCTCGTACAAAATAAAAAGGCTAATCTGTGATAATATATTATTTTATAAACAATTCAGCTTCTATAGTTATTTGCCGTGTGCTAAGTTTTCTAGCAAAGCATGGAGAAACTTTTTTTGTTGTTCGAGTTTTCATGCAGTTCTTACAGGATAAAGATCAAATTAAAAGTTAGGTAGAAACATAAGGAAGAAGAAAAATCATAAATTTAAATGTTATTAAAACTGAAGTTGAATATTTTAACTTAGAAAGCCTCATCAAAGAGTTAAATTTGACTATTTTATTTACGGCAGGTTGTGGGTTACTTAACAAGCCGAAGCATATTTTAGAGTAGTAGTAGTAGTTGTAATAGTAATATACTTTGCTCATTATGTGCGCATGGCTGAGTGGTTAGAACGTTTGCTTTCTGACCATAAACAGTAAGACTAAATAAATATACAATATTGAAATAACATCTAGCCTTACAAAAATGTAAGCAGCTATTTGGTTATAATGCTGAGATAAGGTATTATTTACATTATTTGGAATATTGTCTTCATCTTTGCTGAATTTGCACAAGGTTTCGACCGTTGTAAACTCCGGCCTTCTTCAGGTGCTAGGAATTTTAAACCGAAAGCCCGGGTTCGAATCTCATGGTCGGTTTGTAATCAAGAAGTCACTTGCTGGAGGTAAGATTCACTCAGCATATTACAGTATAAACAGGTGGGTTCTAATTGATGTTAGACAAACACAAATGTGATTGAACTGGCGTCTGAAATGGGAATTGTCGAACCGCCCTAGACAGGAATTCGCAGATACGTGTAGCAGCCATATGTTCAACTCAATAAGTTCTATTAAGATTTGTGATCATGGCCATTCACAAATGTATTGCATTTGTAACCGTTCAACACTATTTCTGGTTTCTGGCGAAATTTTCTTGTTAATACTTTGCTTAAATTTAGATAGAATCATTCATTATTCAAATGCTCCTTCAAATTTGGATGTGGAATTTTCTAGCCCATGTTAAAATACTTCATCATTATTACAATTGTTTTGGCATCTCACCAATTTATATTTCACTTAGTTTATTTATTTTTTGCTACCAACCGTACATTATGTCACTATTTTCAGAACGAATAAACTGCGTTCGAATCAATCACTCTCTCACCCAATCAGTCAGTAATACACAAAAATACTATTTCATTGCGTAGAAGCTGATAACTACATCAACCAGGCATGTTTTCATTGGTATGAAAACAGCTGCTTACATTTACCGAATTTACAATATTCAGATTATTGTCCTCATCTTTGTTAGAAGGATAAAGGTGATCACCGCCCGCTATGGGATAAAGTTAAAATAATAGAGAAAGCCACAGGAAACAACGCAAACGGAAGGAGTCAGAACATATGCTAGGCTACAAAAATCTCTTAAGCCAACCAAGTATAGAGATGAATACAATATGGGAACCAATAATACGGAGTGCCAGAGAAAATCATTAGTGCCAAAATTTAAATATGAGCGCTAGTAAAAAAAAAACAAAAAACAAAAAAACTAAAGAAAAATATCAAATATTGCAATATGAACTCTGGTTAAAAGTGATTGTTTTGTTTTTATGGCATATCAACCTCGGTGGGTCATTTATTTCCAACTGAATGTTATTTATTTATTGCTGGTAATAACTTTTTCAATTCAACAATTTATTGCTGTTTTTATATAAGTTTTGTATCTAGTAAAACTTTTTTTCTTTCTGAGTATCAAGATTCATAGTGATTTGTTTTTAAGAGCAAGGTCCCAAAGTCCTACCCTGTTATTTAACCCATAATTGGAGAAAAGGGACTGATTAATAGCTTTCTCAAGGGTACCGGTGCTTAAGTGAATGCAGGGTATTCAACTGGAATTCGAACTCGGCTCACCGATTTCTCTTTTCGAGCCGATATCCACTGCACCACAACGCACATCCGTCACTAAACGCTTACAGCACCTGGTATTCCCAAGCGGTCACCCATCTAAGTACTGACAAGTCTCATCGTTGCTTAACTTCGGTGATCGAGCGAGAACCGGTGTATTCAACGTGATATGGCCGTAAGCCGGTAAAAAATGGTTACTGAATATTAGGTTCATAAGTCCCAGAAATTCAGTTGTTTTTGTCCTTAAGGACATATGGCCCAGATATAGACATTGGTTAGTTCCAGTGACTTGATCGAATAAGTTGTACCAGGCTACAGCAGTGTTAAACAAGTAACTGAGAGGGTTAGGGGATGATAATTCATGACTACCAAAAGAGGTTTTACCCAAGGAGTGAGAATGATATACCCCAGTAATTGTAATAAAGTGTTCGGTTTCAAATTCCTAGCACCTGAAGAAGGCCGGAGCTTACAACGGTCGAAACCTCGTACAAATTTAGCAAAGATGAGGACAATAGTCCAAATAATGTAAATAATACCTCATCTCAGCATTATAGACAAATAGCTGCTTACATTATTGTAAGGCTAGATGTTATTTCAATATTGTATATTTATTTAGTCTTACTGCGTCTAATGTGTCTCTTTTTACACATTATATTTCTATCTAGTTTATCTCGCTATATTCGTCTTCACTTTTTCTTTCACATATAGTTTCTCTCTCTCTCTCTCTCTCTCTCTCTCTCTCTCTCTCTCTCTCTCTCTCTCTCTGTCTGTGCTTTGCAAACAATCAAGTTTAGTAAATGTTACTTAATTGAAAAGACGGAAGTGCTTAGCAGAGCTATTCAACGATTGACGCCTAACTGGCAAAACGGAAATATCAGTCGTCAAATAGTCTTTGCTTTCGTTCTTTCTTTAGTTTTTGCCTTGTGTAATTATATTTTCTTTTTTTCATTAATATTGAGTGTAAATGTATATTTAATATCCATATAATATCCCTCTTATTTCTATAATTACAAATATATAAGCGATAGTAACGACGATAATAGTTTGGAACACCAGTGTAATCTCCGCAGGTCCAGTGAGATTAATAATAATCCTGTTCCTCTTCAATCCTCATCGCGTTTTCCCTCATTGTTTTTTCTGCATAGTAATAAATTCAAGATTAATGATGACGACGGCTGTAGTGATTTTCATTTAGGCGCATGTTTAAAACTCTTGGTTTTCTGGTTCTTAGACCCAAGTTCGAATTACACCAACTTTAATTTGTCAGAAGTGACTTTTGGAAAGCGTACGAAAATCTTGCTACGGATTAATTTTGTTCTCCTATGTGCCTTGTCCTGAAAGGACGTAGGCGATCAAGGGCTTTCACGTCTCTCTATTCCAGGTGGCTATGAGCTCACTTTTTCCTGTAACACCACGCGAGACTTAGTTCTGTCATCCACCTGCTCAGGCCCATCAAATATGTTATCCGCTGCTTTCCCCTGTCTCTTTTCCCCTCTATCTGGCTTGTAAGTTCTTCAAGTCCTCTTTCCTTATTGCATGTCACACGAGTTTTACTTGTTTCTTCCTGATGCTCAATATTAATTTCCTTTTTGTTTCCAATTGGGGAGATAAAACCATTCGGAAGTTGTCGATGGTTGTACTAGCGATGGTTTGAAAATGCTGGCCGCATTAGATCATGTGTTCTCTACTAGAAACTGTAACCAATGTCCGCTCAGCTTCGTCACAGTATATATCGCAGCTAGTCTTTGTTTTCTGAGAAAACTTTTTGCAGTAACCATTTGCTAGCGGCTATACAGTGATTTCAATCCTCTTTAGGTTTTTCTTTGTGACATTCTCTTATATATAAGTAGGATTGGTAGATATATTTTCGACACGCGTCAAAGGAGTAAATATCATTTCTTTTGCCGTTAGCTTCATTTTTAAAGAATCTTTTACAAAATATTCTTGTGAAGATCTAGGCCTACTATTAATATCCATTACCTACGTATTTCTTTCGTGACTGTCTAAATATGTATCGTGTCTTTCACTCTAGATCATGCTAGAGTAGACTGTACAATTTGAATGTATCAAATAAGAATGGTTTCTGGCTGACAAGTGGAGTCCTACTTGCTATAAAAACGGTTTACTTGCATTTTAGATGCCAAAAGTAAAGCAGAAAAGTAAATTAGAAAATCATCTTTTTGTTGGCGTCCCAAATGCAAATAAGTATGAGGCACCTAGTGAGGATCGAACTCGATGTTCAAAAATGATTCTAGCGATAATAGCTTACTAACCATTGTACCACGTCAAAGTGCTATTTCTATAAAAGCAGTGTAGATGTGGCAGAAGAGTGAAAGTCTGGGGTACCCAGTGAGGATCACACTCAGTTGTAATAGGTTCTAACGAGACGAACCTGCTAAACATTGCGCCAAGTCAAGGTCCTCTAAATGCTTATCTAAGAGTAGTTTAGATGTAGCACAAGGCCGAATATACGGGGTATCCAGTGAGGGTCAAATTCATTTCGTCTATGTGCCCTGTCCTTTCAGGACGTAGCCGATCATGGCTTTCCACGTTTCCCTATCCCTGGTGGCTCTGAGCACGCCTTCTCCTGTTACACCGTGCAATCCTGGTTCTGTCATCCACCTGATTAGGTCCTTCAAATATGTTATCCGTTGTTTTCCCCTGTCTCTTTTCGCCTCTACCTGGCCTGTTAGTATCAGGTTCTCCAGGCCCTCCTTCCTCATTGCATGTCCCAGGAACTTCAGCTGTCTCTTCCTGATGCTCACTATCAATTTCCTTTTTGTTTCCATCATTTCCAAGACCTCATCATTGCTCACATGTTCGATTCATGAGATTCGTAGCATCCTTCTGTAGAACCACATTTCAGTTGCTTCAAGTTTTTCCTTCACTTTGATGGTATTGTCCAGTATTCACTGCCATACTGAAGGACGGACATCACGTAGCACTCTCTTCCTAGCTTCTAGCGAAATTGTCCTGTTTCTTAATACCTTACTCAACTTCTGGAATGCTTTCTTCGCCATGCCAATTCACCTTCGGATCTCTGTGTCGCACTTTCCGTCTTCTGTTATAACGCTTCCCAAGTATTTAAACTTTTGTACCTACTTGTTTCTGGTATCCCCGACCTGTATTTGGCATTTTGGGCTGCCCTTTTTACTGATGACCATGCATTCAGTTTTCGTGCAGTTTATTTCTAGTCCTTTCTTGTTACTTTCTTCTGCTATTTAGTTGTAATTGATCCGACGGAAGAAGCTTGCTAACCATTTCACCACGCTGAAGCTAGCATCGGAATGACCCATGCGACAAAAATAGTTATGTAAAACCTACACATTGTCAACTGTTATATGAGAGAATTCCACGTTCATATTTCGAATGTAGACAAACGTCTCCTAACACACTGTGAACTAGAGTAAATGACGAAGTCTTGAGTTGAGAAGAATGTAATTTTACACATGAGAGATTTGCTTGCGTATCTTGTTTGGTGTTGCAAGATGAATTCATTACAAATATTGAATTTGTATTGTTAGATGTATGGCTATCTTGGTTGATGTATGGCTATCACGGTTGTACCCTCTTGCCTTCTTCGGGGAACTGTCTTAAATTATTCGTATTCATCTGATATTTCATTTTAGCTTTGCAATCTCGCAAAAAGGGAACATGAGAGATTTTTCTACTATATATTTACAAAATACAAGGCACAAGAGTCACTCAAAATAATATGTTACTGAATCAGCTTGTTAATCTTTCTTCCTCGGCTGTATTATTTACATTTTCTTTATTAATATTATATGTGAATTTATATTTTATATTCATTTATATTAGTAATATTTTGCTAATTGTAGAAATATATATATATATATATATATATATATATATATATATATATATATGCGAGAGTAAAAGAAACAGCCCAAAATACAAATTGGAGATATCCAAATCAAGCAGGTACAACAATTTAAATATCAGGGAAGTTTTTATAATTTAAATTTTTAGGCCTCATGAAGAGAAAAAGGGCTTAGAAAATTTGACACTCACAGGAAGGCTCAAGACGAAAACACTGCTTGACCTCTCTAACGAATTTGAGTAAATAGATGGCAGTGTGGTTTGAAAAAGATAACAAAATTCAATACTTAAGCGCTACAAAAAGAACTTGTAGAAGCCCATGATGGCCAATATCGCAAAGAAGAAAAATAATATATTAGTTTGAAACAACTGACTGATTGATTGACAGAGATCTCACTGTTGTGCCATACGTGACACACATTTTGGGCGATCATGTCTCGAAAGAGACATGACTGACTGGCAAGAAGATTATCCCGTAGTAGGCTGCCATAGACTGGATGTTACCCAAGGCTATAAAACCAAATCTGTCCTGTAATTTAACCCTCAAAATGAGGGGTAATAGACGGATTAAGAAGCACAAATACCCTTGGGAAAGGTAAATGAATGCAAGGATTTCAACTGGAATTCGAACTCTGCTATCCGATTTGTCGTTCCGAGTCGATATCCACTGCACCATCCTCTAAATATAAGAGGCGGTTCAAATGTAAAAAGATGGCTAGAAGAATTAAATATACACGATACTTATTGAAATTAATCAAAGCAGAAGAAAATGCAAGAAATCGACTGAACGTGTTTTAGAAGCTCAATGGTTACTTACTGCTTATTCTTAAAAGGAAGTTTTTATATTATGAAGATATACAAGATAGCTGACCCCAAAATTTAAAGAGGTTAAGTCAATGCTCGAATCTACTTCAATGCTGTAAGACAAATTTCCTTTTTCTTTATAGATGAAGTCATGAAAGGTTGAACTTGGATATATTTGGTTCAGTAGAAGATTCCTTCTAATGAAGTAAAATGTATGTACATTTTTTTATTAGTCATATTGACCTGATTGAACAACGTTATTACCATTTTATTAAATTCTAGTATCATTCCGAGAAGAATATTTCTTTACAAAACAAAGACATCCTTGTAAATGCTTTCGCAATATGACAGGAAATTAAAATTTATTTTATGAATAGAATTTTGAAAAGAGCCGAATAAATCATGAATCGAATTTGCAACATCTAAGAAGTATGGCTAGTGAATGAAAATATCCTAAGATATAATCATGTTTCCCTGATCAAAAATAAAATCAGTCAAGCGTTATCCTGATAGAATTAGTCATTTAAGTGCCATACGTGATACACGCTAAAGCGATCATGCACTGTCTAGGCAAAATATATTTCCACAGTAGGTTGGTTGCCAACAAAGTCTACAAAAGCCAATCTGTTCTGCTATTTAACTCGTAGCTGGGGAAAAAAGAGAGGGATTAATACCTTTTCCAAGCATATTTGTGCTCAAGTAAATGCAACGAACTAACTGGAATTCGATATCGGCTGCTGATAGAATAGTATGCCTTTTTTCCGTAATAACATGAAGGAGGCTTTTCTATAAATATTGTTTTTGTTTAGTTTTCCTCAACGGGTTTTAGAATCCTAAGGTTCCATAAGAAACAGTGATAAATAGATTAATAAGTAATTGAGTAATTTTATGATACACGTACAAATATTTTTGGTGTAGTAGACATGGCCTATCACCCCGACGAAGGGGCACAAAATCGCCTCAGCCATACAGTCAGCTAAATTGCCCAGTTCCTTAGGATTGATTAAATACTTGTAGGTTGTCGTGAGAAAATGTACATAACTGACTGAGGTACACATAAAAGCGGGTAGATTTTGTTGAAAAACAGGATTTTGGCAGACGGCGCTCGGGGTCTCTGGTAGAACGAGGATTATCGGACGTCAATAAATACAAGTCAACTGCTAGGTTCATGAACATAGACGTTGCACTGAGGAAAGGGAAACAGATTACAACAGACATTATTCCAAGGTATTTCAACACTAAATATGGATGTCGGGTTTAATCTGAAACTGATTTCCTGGATCGGGGGTGGGGGGTTGAATGGATGGATACAGGTGGAAATCGTCTGCGAGTTAAAGCAGCTGGAACGCGTCATTCTCTTAGAGTGTACAAATGAGGTGGCGTGTATACTGTCTTCTGTGGCTGTGTTTTTAGCGCGAGACAAAAGAAAGCGATCCCTGACTGTGCTTGTTATTCTAATACAAGCTTCCACCACTTATATTAATCATAACTATAATAATAGGGAATTTATTTAAAGATTCGTTTGTTGCTTCACTAGTTAGTGGACGGGACCTGTACATGGAGGATTCGTGTATCACTGCGACAGTGTTCAGGATGCGGGCACGGTGACCATATACAGGGTACGTCAGAGATACGTCCCAGAAATGCCTTCACATAATGGTAAGAAATTAGCTCCATCAACACCCCATTGCAATCTTACCATTACGTGAAAGGTATTTCCGCTGCACCACGTATTATCACGTGAACTACGATAAAAATGTAAAAGGTAACGATATTAATTGTGCCATCTAATAATCTTTATGCAGGGCTTCCCTGACACATGAAAACTATTTTCAAGGTTTCCACAAGGATAAAAAGTTGGATAAGCGTTAATTTTTGTCAAACTTGTTACGATCAGTTGATACAGCAGATTTGATTAACGTTTTCTATTGCATTCATTTGATAAGTTATATATAAAGCTAATGAACGTTTGATAGGTACTTACGTTTTTTCCTAAATGATTAAGTAGTCGATCACAACAAACAATTGGATTAACAGAAGATTTATTCGCTTCAATAAATACAAAAGCGCATTGAACCTAACTTCACGACTATCCCAATTTAAATAATCCTCATCAATTTCCTTGTGTGTTAGTCTGTTTATTTTCCGTATCGTATAATAATGATTAACACGTAAGCAAGAAGCAGTTTGAAGGAAAAATAGGAACAAGAAGAAAACGTATTGCAATCAGAACAAAGCAGATAAACGATATGAAAAAGATAGCTGGGGGTATTTTACATACACGTTACGTATTGAATTTCATATAAGCAGAGAACTTAGCAAGAAATGGACGGGACAAATTTTACAGACTAAATAAAAAGAGAATGATGTAAAACAAACTTTTACTGATATGCCAGTCAGTAAAGTGCCTACGTGATATATGCTTGGACGATCATGTCTGAAGAGACATGATCGACTTGGCAGAAGATTCTCCCCGCATTAGGATGTCATTACTTTCTGTGGTAGACTGGTTGCGAATCAAGGCTACAGAACCCAATCTGTCCTGCAATTTAACCCATAGATGAAGGAATAAACACCGGAGTCATACCTTTCCAATGGGTATTTGTTCGTACTCTCAGATTTCTCATTCCTAGCCGATATTCACTGCACAACTACGCACATCATTTGCTGGTATAACATCATACAAAAAATTTTGAGGTAGTATCTATGGCTTCTAGTTTAGAATGACAATCAGTCATTTTAATTAATATAAGGAAAATAGGTTGTAAACTGTATTATCCAGATTAAAAAGTACCGAAACAGTGCTGGAATATTTCAATTTTAGCTACGAGGGAAGTTACAAAAATGTTTTGGTTGCGTATAAGAAAAGGTGCTTCAATATTATATCATATCTATCATCTTATATGATATTGAATGATAGATAATTTACGTAGCGATGAAGACTATAGTCTAAGCATCAGGTGTGTAATTGTACAAAGAGATGTAAAAATAATGCATTTGAAATATGAGTAACGAAGATGTTTTAAAGAATATATGAGCAACAAGGTGTATTATACATGCAGTCAGAAATAAGATTGAAATGTTAGGGATAAATAATGAGTAAAGATTGCCGAGAAAACAGTGTAGAATTGCTATGCCATATCTACCCTTTTATAATTGTCAGTGACTTCTTTTATGTAACTAGTCTTTTCAGGACACAGGCGATCATGGCCTTTCACGTCTCCCTATGACTGGTGGCTCCTCGCACGCTTTCTCTTGTTACACCACGCAAACCCGTTCTGTCAGCCACCTGCTCATGCACATCAGATATGTTATCCGCTGCTTTGTCTATTTTTCCCTCTATCTGGCCTGCTAGTATCAGCTTCTCCAAGCCCTCCTTCCTCATTGCATGTTCCAGGAATTTTAGCTGTCTCGCCCTTACGCTCAGTATTAATTTCGTTTTCGTTTCCATCCTTTCCAACACCTCATCATTGCTCACATGCTTGGTTCACGATATCCGCAGCATCCTTCTGTAGAACCACATTTCAATGGCTTCAAGTTTTTCTTTCATCTTTGTTGATATTATCCTGCATTCTATGCCATATTGAAGTACTAACATCACATAGCAATCCAGTAAACTCTTTGTTTCTAGTGAAAGTTTCCTGTCTCTTAATACTTTACTTAGCTTCTGGAATGTGTCCTACGCCATGCCAGTTCGCATTCGAATTTCTGTGTCGCACTTTCCGTCTTCTGTTAGAACACATTCTAGGTATTTAAATCTCTGTACCTGCTTGATTTTAGTATTACCCACCTGTATTTAGCATTTTGGGCTGCTCTTCTTGCTTATCACCACTTAAATATTTAATCGCAGTGTGAGGATGTATCCTCAGAAAGCGCCCATGTTTTGAGAGACTATTGAGACGTAATCGCAACCCAGAAATCAAATGGAACTCTTAAATATGATCCATCGGTAATGATACTGGTAAAATGGTTGTCCCATATTAAAACAACAGTGGGTAAGTGGCTCATCCTCTAATTTTACAAGAGCTAGATCAGGCAAAAAATAAAGTACAGCTGCCCTAAATTGACAGAAGCTACCAGTTTTTGCTTTCCAGTCTCGTTATAAGAATCCAAAAGAGTCTCTTCGTCCTTACTGGTAAGTACTTATTTTCCACTCCACAGTAAGTTTTTTTTACAGATATTTCGCGAGCTCCAACGCTATTTTCATAGAAAATGTTCGGACGAATTATATTTCTTAGTTCTACTAGTTAAACACTGATGGCTAATACCTACCATACTCTGTACATTATAACAAAGCACCGTCATTTCCTTCCTGTGTCATTGGTCAGATTTACTTTCCCCTTGAATAGTTTCTTTCTCCGAACCCATGCTCCGTGGAACAGAGATCAAAGATGATGCTTACCCGATCATTACAATGTTGATCTGCTCAAGTTTAGAGGGAGTTATTATATTCCACACATATGTGCATAAACGGTACCTCATACTCTGCAACCAGCTACATAGTGGCTCTCATGCATTATATACGGTGAAAATTGTGCAAAAAATGTATGTAGACGCTTCCATTACAAATGAAGGAAGGAGAGAGCAGGTAACAGGCTGTAAATTAAACATTTTGTTGGAATTGACGGCAGAATAGACAAGTATAATAATGCGTTAAAATTTGCTCAGAGCTGTGAAATACAGGAGTTTGAGGAGAGCCCTGTTTTAAAGGGATGTGACGCATAAAAATGACATTATCCGTAATATAAAAATTTAAAAGATTCTCATTCTTGTTGAAGTAACCACTCTTGATTGATGATATCTCCAGGAGTGTACCCGTACTCACGCTGCTAGGCCAATTGCAGGTTGGTGCAGATGCGTAAGTCATGGTTAGAGATTTCGAATTCCGGGTTGATATTTTCCTAAATCGATTGCTACCCAAAGCTATAGGATCCAGTCTGTCTTGCTATTTACACATAGCTTCGATGAGAGGAGGTGAATTTATTACTTTCTCAAGGATGTTTGCCCAAACTCGACTGGAATTCGAACATGGGTCATCTGATCCTTCAGTCTGAGCTGCTCTCCATTATTGCATCGGTTCTCCATTAAGTTTATTGAACGACCGGAAATCGAAGATGCTAGAGTATTTTTTTCTTCAAACTTTGCTTTAGAGAAACATTTTTCCTAGAGGGATACAACAAATAAAAAATGTTAGAGAAATAATTATGAATATAGCAAATAAAAGAACATGATTCAAATGAGGAGTTTCGAAATGCATGTTTATTATTATTATTATTATTATTATTATTATTATTATTATTATTATTCTAGAGCTATAATATAATGTCGTCGAACGTGAAACCACACCATTAACACCAAATATCGCTACTGCGTTTTAATTTCCTCATCTCAAATTACAATTTGAAGAGTATGAAAAACCTTGAGAGAAGCCATTACCAGAAATTAACTGTTCTGAAAAATGAATGATTCACCTACGATTCTGTTATATTTTAATATCTTAAAAAATCTGATTGTCTTATTTTCTTTTTTTTAATTCATTGCGCACACCAGAAAATTTACGATAAAATTTAACAGAAAATTCCTTTAAATACAACTAAAGGAAATGAATAATATTTGCGCGAAGTTATAAAAACCGTAGATTTTTTTTTAAAAGGGGGGAAATTCTGAAGAAACAAATCTTAGAAAAAAAAAACTTTAATCTCCTAAACATATACATTGAGCATTAGAGTAAAATTACTTAGAATTCTGTTATTGTAATCTATCAAGTGGTTTCTATCTATCGGGACGTTTCGCGCCCAAATTTCTCTCTTTCGAATGGATCCTTTTATCTTTGAACACTTATGATATAAAAAAATAAACATCAGCGAATTTTTGCATTAAATACTGTTTAACGTTTGCATTAACCACAGCAATCTATAAAAGTGACGAGGGTGAACGTTGTGTAAATATTAGATAGATTGATTGATTGATTGATTCGATATACAGTCTCCAATTTGCGGTCTAGCACGCCGGGAGGTGCGCTCAGATATAGATCATAATTTTAGAACGCTAACGACACCTTGAAATGTTTCAGAAAGCCACAATTAGGGGTAGAAAAATATATATTATCAACCCACAAAGTCAGTGATCAGTTTATGTATTGATTATAATATCGAATCGATCACCCAGCTTTATTATAATCTATATATGTTACCTCTGATCCGATAGACATTCTCCATTGTTATCTATAAAAGTGACATTCTACATTGTTATCTATAAAAGTGACGAGGGTGGATGTTGTGTAAGTATTTGCTATTCATATGTATTTTTTTTTATTATTCCTTAAACTACCCGAGTGAAACCGGGCTAAAGTGCTAGTAATTAAATAAATTCCTATTAGTATGTGGTTTTTGCGTGCAGAAATGTTTACCAATATTCGTACAATTTACTATTACCGGTTGTTTTGATCTTAACGGTGGCCCCATGAATATTCGACATTAAATAAACTCACAATTGATAATAAAATTAAGTTAAATCATACTTAGTCAATGCGTAAGGTGTTAAAAAATGTTAAGTAAATGCTAGGCAATGTCCCAACGAATGAGGAGAAAAGTAAATGCAACAATGTTGAAGTCTCAAGAACACATGGCCCAGTAGAAATATACGTTGGTTAGTTCCAGTGACTTGAACCAGAGAGTTGTGAGTTCAATACAAGGCTACAGCAGTGGTGAAAATTTCGAAAGTGTATTTAAAGAGATAATTATATGGCTACCAGAAGTCGCATAGCACATGGAATGAAAATGATATACTCCACACGATCATAATAAAGGGTTCGGTTCGAAATTTCCAGCACCAGAAGGCCGGAGCTTGCAACAACCAAACCGTAAACATGGCGGTAAAGATGAGGTCATAAGTCCGAAGAATGTAAGTAGTGTAAATACTATTTTATCTCAGAAGCATAGACACATATCTTTAAAATATTAAGGAAAACAAACACTTATATTCGGAACCAGAAAGAGAGCTGAAACAGCTTCGGCAAATAAAGAGTAAGAACTTTAGGGAAAAAAATAACACTCACAGAAAATATTAAGGGAGGGGAAGGCAGCCAGCCACCTACTTGACGAGTGTGTGCGAATCGTGTGTGGGGACTATAAAAAAGGTAGAAAAAACATCTAAGGAACAAAATGAGTATAAAATTTTGGAGAGCCATGATCGCCCAAGCAGGGAAGAGACATGATATAGAGAAGAAAAATGCAAAGCCCAACATCCACCAATATACACTTACTAAATAAGGCTGCTTGTAAAAGGAGGTCTCAAGAGGTACATATATGTAGCATAGATATCTGTTGACTGTAGATATCAAGACGTTCGATGGAGCATGGAAACATCTCTTATTTTGCTGTTGTTCCCAGATACACCCTGATTTGGGGTGGTAGCACCTGTTAGAGTCCCAACTATGAGCAAATAGTTTATCCCCAAACTGAGGTCAAAACACTATGGAAGTATAGAAATGTATACATGAATATACTTTTATAGAAAAATATACATTTTTTGAAGGAAAAATATCACCAACAATATATTTTTAAAGAAAAAATTATTACTAAAAATACATTTTTTAATACAAAACTGGAAGACATCTCCAGTTTTCTAACATAAAAATAAAAAAACATTTTTCATCAAAATCTGACTAAATTAAGCTTTTCACTATAACCAAATATTAAAAACGTATATATCTTAAAACCCTACCTTTTTGGCATTAAATAACTCACCGATGTTGATATGCCATTAAACAAAACTCAAATTAGAGGATCACGATCGAAGAAGCATAGTCTCGGTGTTCGATTGCACTATACACCAGGTCTGGGTAAGAAGCTTTGTGTGGAACTTTCATCTTGCTAATAGAATACCAAATGCGAATGTGTTGACTGTGCATGGTCTGGCTAGTCCATGCTTTAAAGGCTTGAACTACTGGATAAAAGGAATGTAATTCACCCTATCATATGCGATGAAACAAGCTGTATATTTCGAAGAAACTAGCAAAGTAACGAAAATATGTCCCCGATAAGAGAAGAAAAAGAAACATATTCTTGTAGATGTAGTAACGGAAAACACTTTATTACAGTACTGGCTTCTGCTCTTCAAACCCATACGTTTCGTTCTAGCAATGTAGCTCATTCTCGAAGCGACAAACAACTAGGCTGATATTGTTGAGCTTGGTGGAAGTTGTCAAATGCCACCAGTGAAGGCGTTCATGGATGATACTACAATCTTCTTATTCAAAGTAAATTCAATAAACTTGATGGAAGACCTGACAAGTTGGTGTAGAATGAAATTTGAACTAAACAAATCCAGTAGTTCTTTTTCTTAGAAATGGAAAATTGAATCAAAACATTTTGTAGTAGGTCGTTAAAGGATCCCTACTGTATCAGAAAAAACAGTGAAAAGCTTAGGACAGTCGTATGATCAATCCATAAATGATACAACTCAAATGAAAAAACCTGCCATATCATTACTAGATCTCCATAAGGTAAACCTTTGTCCTTTAAATTGAAAATACAAGGTATGGTGATTAGAGAATGTACTCATGTCAATGTTACTATGACCTTTACTTCTATACGAATTTGGAACAAGTACAGTTGAATCAATGGAAAGAAAGATAAACATATTTGAAAATGGTTGGATTTAAATCCAGGTTTATCTGATATTACATTGTACTGCGAACAAGCAAAGGTTAAATTAATTGTACAGCAGAATAAATCCGGACTTCATATGATGCTGGATGGTTCCAAGGATAACGTAGTAAAAGCATTAACTCCTACATTGAAAAACGGGAAAAGTGGAAAGTCAGAAGGATAACAGGCGCTAAAGACAATCTAGCTTTCGATGAAGTTACTGTATACACCTGAGCAGGGAAACAAGAGTTAGAACTAAAAGAAAGGCAGTAGTAGTCGCAAACTTCTTTTAAAGATCGCAAAGGTATAGTCATCTAAAATGTAAGGAACGAAGAAGATAATAGACTCGTAAAAGAAGTGCAACAATCTCAATGTGGTTAATGGACAAACTGAGAGAACGTTCTGTAATATTTTGTGTTTTTTATATGTTTCATATATGACCTGAAATCATTAAAAACAATTTTGTCAATGGAAGACATATCTGGAGACACAATAGTGTTTGGGATATGCTGGTTAAAGTTATAAAGATATATGAAGCCTGAATCATCTAATGTAACACAGAAGTTTGTTGCAGAGGGAAGCAATATACGGCGACTCAAAGCAAAGAAGCAACTACCCGGAAAAATTTTTTTAGTTCTGGTGGCGTTTGGGAAACATCTGCAGACATTCCTGGTTGGCCTAATGATTACCCCAAAATGATATCGAGTAATGATCTGAGACCAGATATTAATCTATCAATGGTGAACTATAAAATCATCTTGGTAGAATTAACAGTACCATATGAAAGTCGGTCTACGGCTATATCGTTTTGAATGCACCGGTTCCCGTCCGATCACCGAAGTTAAACATCGAGCCTGGTCAGTACTTAAATGGGTGACCATTTGGGAATACCAGGTGCTCTAAACGTAAGGACCAAGAATGGTCCACCGGTCCTCTAGGTGCGGGGTTTCGTTGCAGGGCTGTAAAAAACAGTTTGTTACCGAAACAGTAACAAAAAGTTGCTGCCCTATGCACCATCTTGGTGTGATGGATAAATGATGATGATATGAAAGTCGGATGTAACAAAGCCACAAATATAAAACTAATGAATATGAAAACCTAAAATCAGAGATAGTACAGAAAATGTAATTATTAAAGCTGTGGAAATTGGAGCAAGGTGTTTCGTTGCAGTCACATCGGAGTCTAACCGTACTGATGAGATGTGATACAGCGAAACAGATCTGTCTGCGGAACACTATATATATAAGAATTAAAAACACATAGATTAAAATCCACTGTTCAAGCATTCACTTTTATAAACAGTGCTCTATACAGAGTAGAGCTTAATATTGAAAAAGAAAAATATCATCTTTGATACTAGCTAATAGCTGGAAGTACTCCAATATCCAGAACGTTTTAGTTTTTACACGCTTGTTCCCACAAAAATGAAAAATTATACGAACACTATAAAAATAGAAAGCACTATTTTGTCAGTATTCTTTAATGAAACCTTTATGATAGACGGGTTGCTTCCGAAATACACAATTTTACATATATGAGATGAGAATACATTTTATATACCTAGAATAGTATTGGGGAAAATGTTTATGAAAATGTAAAAATAAAGTTTGCTTTGACGCATTTGTCCTTCAGAAATTCATCGGACAAAAGTTGTGTTGGAAATTTTAGAATATTTCTTTTTTTTTTTTACTAACCAATTACATTTAGTCTTTTTACTTTTCTTGCCATCAATTTTCTAAAGTTTCACACAGAGACATTAGAAATTCCGCCAGGAATGATGAAATTTAAGAGTCAGGGGCGCAAATTTACTGCAGATGACCTTCTAATTAAGGCATTCTTTAGACATTTACGTCGTAGCGAATTATATTCTCCTTTAATCAGAGTAACATTTTTCATGACAAAATTGTGGTCAGTCTCGTTACAATGGGCAACCATCACATTTGACGTATTGTGTTGTAAAATGTCTGTGTTCAAACACTCTGTTATTTAGCTTCTTTGAGGTTTTTATGATGTATTCTTTGTGATATATTTCAGGTGTTAGCTTATTGTTTTGTTCAGTACCGTCTAAGAATTTTATTTTGGATGTAGTAGCAACAATTTTTGTGAGATTAGATAGAATATTTTTGATAGTAGATGAGATAGTTGGTGGGCAGGATAATATATTCTTTTGTTTCATTGGGTTTATTCTGGAAGTGACTTTTTTATTTTGGAATATTTTACAAACATTTTGTTTTGCATTGAATACAAATTAAGGTAATATAAATGCTTTTGAATATATTCTCGGTGAATGTATCCTTTTAATGTAAATAATTCGAGCTACATATTCTTAGTGATTTTGGTAGAATCCGACAATTATGGCGAAAAGTTACTACCTATTTATTGTCGTTCAAATTCTAATACGTTAGAACAAGTCAAATTTATCGACAGATATAATACGTTTACATTTCCGAATAAGCGCACATTTCAAACTATCTTTTCAGAAAGAAAGATTAAATTACTTAATTTATTTCAATACTTATTCTCTATGAGAACGGAAGATTTTAAGTTGCACTTAAATACCTTCCATGCAACAAAAATATAAGTTCTATATACTGTGGAGTTGCTTAACCTGACTACTGTACGAGAGTGGTTAGCTTAGTTTAGAATTAGAGATTTTAGCCTTATTGATAAGGAAGCTACAAGACATCCTACAGAAGATAGTTGAAGGGAGTGAGAAATGAGGACTACAAAGAAACAGCAAGAAAACAAAAGGCATGGTAATCAGCAAAAAAGCAAACTAAAATACCAAATACAGGTACGGGATACTAAAATGAAGCAGGTAAAAAAATTAAATATCTGGGAAGTGTTCTAACAGAGGACGAAAAGTGCGGCACAGATCCAAAGATGAATTGGTATGGCGTAGGACGCATTCCAGAACCGGAGTAAAGTATCAAGACACGGGAATTTAACTAAAAATAAAGAAGAGATTACTGGGTTGCTATGTGATGTCAGTTCTTCAATATGGCAGTGAATGCTGGACAATATCATCAAAGATGAAGGAAAAAATTTGAAGCAACTGAAATGTGTTTCTACAGAATAATTATGCGGCTATCATAGACCGAGTATATGAGCAATGACGAGGTGTTGGAAAGAATGGATACAAAAAGAAAATTAATATTGAGCATCAGGAAGAGACAAAATAGAGGGAAAAAGACAGAGGAAAGCAGCGGATAATATATTGGAAGGGCCTGGGCAGGTGGATGACAGAACGAGGGCTGCGAGACGTTACAGGAGGAAGCGTGCTAAGATCCACCATGGAAGGGAGACGTGGAAGGCTATGATCGCCTACGTCTTGAAAAGAAAAGACACATGGAAGAAGAAGAAGTTTTATTGATGAAGGACGCCCAGGTAGACCCGCCCCATCACCACACACACATTCACTCTTGAGAAGAGGGCATAATAAGATCATTGTTTGAGAATAACCAGCATTACAATTTCGGAAATTGAATGAAACTAAATGTATCGAAAGCCACCATCCATGAGCACTTACTGAAGCATGGATACTTAAATGGTTACGATTACTGGATAACACGTGATCTTTCTGGATCGCATTTTTATGGATCATTTCCAGTATAACCGCAATAACAAAATGTCTTTGAAAAGCAAATTATGACTATTGACGAGAAATGGATCATTTACAACAATATTCAATTGCCAAGTAAGCTGTCAATTGACTCTGAGAACTATTGCTCGCAAGTGGATGAATTAAAAGGCAAGAATTCAAGAAAAACGTTCAGGAAAGGTCTTTTTTCTCAGGATAATTCCAGACCACACGTTTCTTAGGCCGCCCAGCAAAGATGATTGCAGTGTGGCTAATAGTTGGTACTTCACATGCCATGCTCAGCAGACATTGTTCCCTTGGGTTTTGTTTTTATCAGGCACTTGAATATTCATCTAAATTGTAATTCTTTAACTGACATAAAAATGCCATCAAAACACCGAAATTCTGGAATTTTTGAATCTTTACATTGAAGCAAAAAGAAAGTTTTCGCACCAGATAGGGCTCATATTTAGCTGATTAAATATTTAGTGACATAAGTTTATGTATTGTAATATCCTTTAAAAATCGGCATTAATTTTCTAGCTAATCCAGCTTATGAAATATTATACATATATATATATATAACAAAACAATGATTTGTTCCAACATTTTGTTTTGATCGATACTAGAATTTAAGTAGATATTATGTTTTTAATCAATCAGTATTTTATATTTATTTCTACATGTCTGACTATTTGCGATAAACTTTTTATTATGAAAATGTGTGTCATTCTGCAGAATTCGAACCTGCGACCCCTATCAAAATAGGGGAAACCACCAATTGATCTGGCGCGTCTTAGACCTCTCGACCACGAATGAAGATCAGTCTAAACGAAGTCATTATTAAGCCTGTAACTGGATATCAATATTTTTAGTCCTTTAGAGGACACGCAAGCTCTGCAGGTAGGTGACCATTTGATAATTTTCTTCTCGATATGTTTCCTATTCTTTGCTTCATTCCTGGTAAATTTGCCGACCTTGTGTTAATTTTACGAATGACTTGATATATATAGTGTAGCAGTCTAACTAAGTTAGACACTCATACGTCGGAATCGAAGGGAGTGTCCATAATAATAATAATAATAAAAATAATATATAAGTAAGCAATAACAAAGGGTTTATTATATTAATCTGAGATAGGGAGAAGTTTGAATGCTTCTAATAGGCCTTGTGTCAAACATAGCCAAACTCCTTACAACTTACAACATTGAATTTTATTAACAGAACAGAATAACATCAATTTGCAGAATTTAAATGTTCAAAGAGAAATTGTAATACGTAATTAAGTGAATCCAGAGTTCTAGTTGTAAGTAGATGCGTTTATGAAGAATTAACAGGTTACTATAAAGTCTGTGTTTCTTTCCTTTTTTTATGGCCGGCAAGAAAGTAAAAAAGGAAGGTTAAGCAATAAAGGAAAATGATACTTATCATGTCGTTAATTTTTAGGAGTCATATAAAGTATCTTGTGGTGTCGTCTTTGTTGACGCCGAAAATGATGAGATCAAAGAACAGGTAAAGGAAATTAGTGCTCGAGAAAGAGGAACCAATGTGTGTCGCGACGGTATGTTCGGGTCAGCGGATTGAAGTTTCTTTTGTCACAACTTGGCGATCTATCTATCTATCTATCTATCTATCTATCTATCTATCTATCTATCTCAGTTTGTTCATATCTATCTATCTATCTATTTATCTATCTATCCATCTATCTATTTATCTCAGTTTGTTCATATCTATCTATCTATCTATCTATCTATCTAAGTTTGTTCATATCTATCTATCTATCTATCTATCTAAGATTGTTCATATCTATCTATCTATCTATCTATCTATCTATCTATCTAAGTTTGTTCATATCTATCTATCTATCTCAGTTTGTTCATATCTATCTATCTCAGTTTGTTCATATCTATCTATCTATCTATCTCAGTCTATTCGTATCTATCTATCTATCTATCTATCCCAGTCTGTTCTATCTATCTATCTATCTATCTATCTATCTATCTATCTATCTATCTATCTATCTATCTCAGTCTATTCGTATCTATCTATCTATCTATCCCAGTCTGTTCATATCTATCTATCTATCTATCTATCTATCTATCTATCTATCTATCTATCTATCTATCTATCCCAGTCTGTTCTACTATCTATCTATCTATCTATCTATCTATCTATCTATCTATCTATCTATCTATCTATCTCAGTTTGTTCATATCTATCTATCTATCTATCTATCTATCTATCTATCTATCTATCTATCTATCTATCTCAGTTTGTTCATATCTATCTATCTATCTATCTATCTATCTATCTATCTCAGTTTGTTCATATCTATCTATGTATTGCTATTACGAAGTAAATATCTAAATAACAATGATGTAATAAAACATTTTTTGCAAGGTTTAAGCTTCTTGAATTGAAGAATATTTTTGTAATCAAACTCAAGAGAATCACGTCATTTCCACTTCTACTATTACTAACGCTTTTTGGATATTACTGTAATTTGGAACAATGCAAGTTGGTGAGTATTATTTAGCTCATATAAGCTTCCTACTTCATAAGTGGCTGTATAACATTGGGTATTTTTCCATATTTTGCTTGCAGACATTTACACGGAAAATTAACTATATTGTTATGAGAAATTATGAATTCTTGCTCCATTATTATATTTAGTAGAGGTTTTATTTTAGACGATATTTAGCTAACGAATTTGTCACAAATTTTCAATTTCAGTTTCACTTATTTTTTCTTCCTTTATTCATGCGATTTCACTATTATTATCTGCCTGTCTCGTCATTTCTCTATCATTCTCTCTCTTGATGTCTGGCTTTCATTATTTGTTCCGCTCTCTCTTTCTGCTTGCTTGCTTCGTCATCTCTCTATCTCTGCATTATATATATATATATATATATATATATATATATATATATATATATATAATGCCTGTATCATCGTCTCAGTCTCTTCTCTTGGGTTGCTTGGACCGGCACACTTCGAAATATCAGATTTATGTAAGTAAATATCTGAATCTGGGAAGTTTAATTTATGTCATTTTATTTATTTTGATCGATTGAGAGTATTTGTAATCTAGCTCGGTTGTGTTCTGTTTGTTTTGCATTCATGTATGCTTTTCGTCTTCTTTCTAAAAGGACAAAAAAGACAACGACATCTAAAAAATAGTATTCACCCTCTTATTTCTTATAATCGTCTACAGACAAAGACATTGAGTCTATAAATAAAGAACTTCTTGCTTTTATATGCTTTGACCATGGATAAGATTAAATATGTGTATCAATTTGTATTCGCATTTTAAAATAATTTCTAGAAATCAATTTTTTAAATACCTATAACGTGGATTTAACAAAGAATAAAACTAAGTGGAACATATATTTTGATGTATTTTATTTAGTTGGTCTTTTTTGTTCTTATGTCTTGCAGAACCAAACAATAGATTTTAAACATTCCTGGCCCTCTTCTATTATTAGCAAATAGTCTTTATAACCGATGATCAATTTAATAAAAATATATTATATTACATTTTTATTAAATTCAGCATCGGTTGATCCCGGCCAGAAGCATTTCGATGTGTCTAGCCACACTGATGAGCTGTGATACAGCGAAACAGGCTTGTTTGTGGATGACTAATATATGCTCTCATTACGATTGAGCTCTCTAGTGAAGACAATTTTAAAAACAGTTTCCACTTCTGCTATTTAAGCGTGACTCTTCAGAAATGAATTTTCTTTCGGTGACTGTCGTGTGTATATACTGCTTATGTGCAACACGTTAAAATTTCCCTTCTGATTCCATGCGCGCATGCTTTATGGAGAAGCGACTCCGACTGACACCAAATCGATCTAGTTTCGATCCGGGCCAGAAGCAAGTTGATGCGTCTAGACACACTGATGAGCTGTGATACAGTGAAACATGCTTGTATTTGGATGACTAACATATATTAGTTTTGTTCTGATCTATAAATATTTTCATGGTAAATATTTTTATATTTGGTAAATTGCAGCCTTGAGAATTTATTGCCTTATTTTTCAGGAACCTCATCTGTCTTTTCCTGATAAAGTACGAGTTTTGTATCCTCTTCAACATCTCATCGTTACTCACGGACTCAGTCTATGGTGTCCTCATTGTAAAACCCCATTTCTGCTGCCTCAAGCGTCTCCTTCAGCCTTGATGATATCGTGCTACATTCACTTCCTTACAGAATGACAGATATCACATAGCAATCTAACTTTCTTTTCTTTGTTTCCAATGAGATTTCCCTGCCACTCAGAATTCTGGTTAGCTTTTGAAATGCATAAAAATGTTCCATAATTTTTGATTTCCAAGCTCTTTCAGTCTCTTCACTGGTCGTTTTCAAGGATGTTGTTTTTACAATGTTACTTTATCACGCGTCACATTATAGCTTTTAAAGTAAGTTTCTTTTTGAAAACACAAAAACTACGTTGCAATCAAGACAAAATAAAATCGGAAAAATAACAATATTGAAAGTGGCCAGTATAGTGGCTGAAAGCGTTTGGAAATTCAACAATTATGGGAAATCTTTACATTCCTTATCTCTAGCAAAATGACACCTGGAAAAATGCTGGAAAAAATAAAATAGTCTTTGTCGGTCCTTTTTAATAAAACATATTTAAAAGAAAGAATGCTTCCAAAATATACTTTAATATATAGATATAAACAAATTTTGTTACGGAATTTATATATGGCTTTAGAATGTTTTTTTAAATCAACTTTTTTCGTCTAAGACTTCATCAGAAAAGTTGGTTAGAACAACAATAACCAAAACGAGAAAAGTTGAAAAGGGAGATAAATAGGCAGCAACGACTAAAATAAATTTATTATTAAAACGAACAAATCTGTGTAAATAAGCTTCCAGTGAGTATTAAACATAAAAATTTTAAATAAATAGTCATAACTCACCATTGAGAGAATCTGTCTGAGAGAGAAAGAGAGGAGGTTGACAGATTGCGAGTGTGAGATATACAGTGAACTGATTTAAGTTCTCATTTTAAATTATCATTTACAGTGGATGTATCAAGTCTAATCCTTATTGCTACAGAACCATAACCGTAAAACAATGTTTTGAGGTGGTGGACATATAGTTCACAGTGAAATATGCATTGAGCCTATAAGTGATGACGAATATAATCTTGGTATATTATTTTTGGGTCTTATTATGTTGACATGTTGAATGTAGCACAATTACATTTTTTTAATTTTTTGTTCCTTTGCCAGTGCTTGATCTTAAACAGCGCTTTTTTTTTCAAGTCGGTTAAATTTCAAACCCAACGGATGTTATTAATATAAGAGTGAGAATTACTTTGATCGTGGCATGAAATAGATTTTTTATTGCTTCTTTCCCATTATTTTAACACGGACGAGTCTCTCTGGTCAGTTGACACCAAATATAAGCGGTCAGTGTGTAGCTGAAAAATATTTTCAATTTGCTTGAGCTTATATGCAAGCCAAAATAATAATTGTTTAGTTTAGTACAATATTAGTTTATATATGTGTGCACGCTCGTGCAGGGAAATTTTCTTTTATGTGTGTAGTCCTTTCAGGACTTAGACGATCATGGCCTTCCTTGTCTCCCTATCCCTGGTGGCTCTTAGCCCGCTTTCTCCTGCAACACCATGCAACCCAGGTTCTGTCATCCACCTGCTCAGGCCTTTCAAATATATTATCAGCTGCTTTCCTCTGTCACTTTTTCCCTCTATCTGGCCAGTTAGTATCATGTTCTCTAAGCCCGCTTTCCTCATTTCATGTCCCAGGAACTTTTGTTATCTCTTCCTGATGCTAAAATTATTTGTAAATTTTGAATCTCAGGGTATCTCTGTCGTATACATGTGTAGAAATAATATAACGCAATCAAATAAGGTTGTAACAGATGAAACGGGTTACAAAATCTTTTACTTATTTATCTTTTCTTTGAAAATTTATATATCGTTATCTACTATATAACTAAAACCAAAAGTAAATATTGTGAGGGAAAATTGATGATTATATAATATTAGTATAATCAATTTAGATTGGTGATTTCACTCGCGCTAAAATTATCTCCTCTTTAACACAAGCAATAATTTGGTTATTAGTGCATCGTAATTAGTGAAAATTATTCTAACATGAATCCATCATCAAACCAAAATCAATACATCTTGATTTATATTTATTAGGTTTTTGGCTCGTTACGGAAGTATGGATGCAGTTTACGGCGATTATATATATATATATATATATATATATATATATATATATATATATATATATATATTCTGTAAGGTTTCAATCCTGGGTAAAAAGCAATCGTTTTACCGTAGTAATGAGCTGTGATACAGCGAAACAGATCTGTCTGCGGATGACTATATATATTCCGAAATTTACATTCCGTTAAATAGCTATTTCAGCGAGAAAATTCTCATTTTATCAGCAACGATCAAAAAGAAATTTCTTAATTCAAATACGGTACAAAGTTCACATACCGGATGGAACCAAAAAGCATATCGATACACAAGAAGTTAAAAACGGATGGGTGATTAAGAAAAAAGTTAAAATTTGTCGTCCAGACATAAAAAAGAGCAGAGATCGAGATTCTTGACTCGATATTATTAGACGACATTTGGATTACATCTGTATTAAAGAATAAAAAATTAAAGGTGTCACAGGAATAAGGGGTGAGAGAAAAGGAAAAGGGAAAAATGGGGTCTACAGGGAAAAGTTAACGAAGGAATAAGTCATGAAAAAATATTAATAAACCGAGACGACAGAGCTTTAGATGGGGAAGGAAAAGAAAAGTTACATATATTAAAAAACAAAACAAAACAAAACAACGAAAACAGGAGGAAAAAACAGAGACATATATCTCTGCTAAAAACTGAACAAAAACAAATTTTGGAAAAAAATATTTGGTTTCGAGTAATAATAATAATAATAACAATAATAATATGGATAGACTATTGTAGAAGGTTTAAAATATACTAATAGTAAAAGAATTGGGATAATATTAATAGGTCTAAAATATGAAATGGGAAAATAATATATATAAGTATACATATACTCACTCATTTTTATATTTTTCATTTGTAAAGGAGTTATTACACGACCTAGGTTTCTACAATGTGGTGCCTTCGGACGATTTGCAATAAATTGTTAATGAAAATCACCTGAAGACCCCACATGGTAGAAAACTAAGTCGCGCAATAACTCGTTTACAAATGGAAAGTATCCAAAATTTCTACAATATGTATTATATTGAACACTTTAAATGTAAATGTGCACTGGTCTAATTTTATTTTGACCAACAAGTAATTGAACAATCTATATATATATATATAGGGACATCAGAGAAATGTAAAGCATTTAACAAACATGGAAAGAGTGAAAAACTATAAATTCATGTTTTGAACACGCTCCTTACAATTTGATTCTGAAACTGACAAATGTACGAAAAGATGAGTATTGTCCATTCCATACTGTAGTGGAAGACGTGTTGTTCACTCTCTTTTATGATGCCGAATATTTAGTCATCTAAAAGGTACCACATATGATTCCCCATCATCTTTCACCGCTTGCACAATTCTTAAATTGTTCAGAAATAACTTGGTTAAAGATAATGATGTTATCTATAGTGTCATCGCCTTTAGGATTTATGTAATACGGATAAAACAGCTGTTCTTTGAAGGTGAATTATCGAGGATGAAAGAATATCGACTCGGAAATACCCTACTGTTTGATGAGCTGGCCTTAGACCAAAACAAGATATAAGCGCTGTGAAAGAGTTAGATCGTTTCTTGGAAATCGCTCTTGTCTCTCTTGTGTCCGTTGATGGAGCCAAGTCTTCAAGGAGCTCTGTCTTACTAGAACAGCAGTATGCGAAATGATGATAGTAGCTTACTATCCGTATTTCTTTAAAACGTCGTTTTTTCAACGGCAGCAATTATGGAAGTAAATGTCTCGTTATACGTTAACAAGTCTTTACCAAAAACATTTTTTGCCACAATAAATACATATTTTTTAATATAACTTCCTGCCTTCATAATCTTTTTAATCTGACACTTGATTATGCATCCTAATAATATAAAATTAATACTGAAAAAAATCTATTAAGCTAATAAAAATGTACTGTCATATTAATTTAAACGACAGCAAATCAATTCGAAAATGTAATAACAATGTGGTGCAGTGGATATCACCTCGGAACGAGAAATCGGGGAGTCGAGTTCGAATTCCAGTCGAATTCCTTGCATTCACTTACGCGCAAATACTCTTAGGAAAGGTATTAATCTGTCTCTTCCTTACATTTATGGGTTAATAACAATACAGATTGGGTTCTATAGCCTTGGTTGGCAACCAGTCTACCACAGAAAGCAATGGTAACCTACTGCAGGATAGTCTCCTGCCCAGTCAGTCATGTCTCTTTCGAGACATGATTGCCTAAGCGTGTATTACGTATGGCACTCAACTGACTGAATGACATGGATGTCGAGTAGGTTATCGCCAACATCGCGTCTGTTATACGCATAAAGATTATGCAAAAACCTGTACGTGATAGTGGCAATGTGAAAAAATGTAATACGTTACATCAAGAATATTATGTACATTCATACATTCTAATCATTGATTTTCGCTTAGATATAAAGAAATTTAAAATCAGTTTAATGATTTAAATCCTGTAGTTGTTTCAGACGTTTCTATATAAGTCATGTTTGAACCAGTTTCAGCTTTCATTTATATCATATTTCCTATTTTAGTTCAAATGTATGCTTGAAAAGAGGACAATTATTTTTACCAGAAACTAATATTATATTAAACGTTGCGTAAGAAGTAAATAGGTTTTTTTCTTTCAATGACCACGTCTCCATCTTTTTCTCTGCTTATTCCCATCTGCCCACGTCTCTCTCTGTCTATCCATGTGGCTATCTGTTTATCTCAATTTATTCACTGATGAGTTGTGATACAGCGAAACAGGCTCGTATGTGAATGACTAATATATATATATATATATATATATATATATATATATATATATATATATAGATGCGCATCGTCCATTCAGTAATGAATTTGAACACTCACTGGCGTATGTTTACGTTGTATATAACACGCTAAAGTCCGCCTTCCTCTATCTAGCGCTCAGAGGTAGACTCAATTCAGCCGGGTTTCAATACTGGCTAGAAAAAATAGGATATCCAATCATACTGATGAACTGTGACACAGCGAAAGCGATCTGTCTGCATATCACTATATATATATATATATATATATATATATATAACGATTGTGCTAACTGGAAATCACAAGTTATTGTGACGGAATGATTGAGCGTCCTGGTCTTTTTCAAATTGTTTTTCACGCTGAATAACGTGTGTTTTAATAGCTGTAAATAAGCTGTAAATAAGTTCAATATAATTGAGAGGTGTGTGTCTGAACAGGCGTCTGCAGTGGGGACAGCTGGATGCCCTGGTAGACCGTTATCCTCGAATGAGTGGCCAGCCGTGTCTGTGGTCATGATGCTCTGATTTTTTTTGTTTTGTTGTTTTGTTTTGTGTGTGCACGCAGCGAGAGAATATTGATAGGAAGAGGGACATTGAAACAAAACTGAATTGAAAATACTAATTTTCCGAATTAACATAACCCGAAAACATTCACACATTTATGACCCCTTGTAAAAGTATTTCTAACAAACATTGATCGATTTTACTCTTTAAAATAGATTGTTTTTAACCACGCCATTTAACCCTTAAATAAGCGTATTTGTTTAAGTATCTTTTAACTAACTAAATTTACTTGGAAGGAAAATTATCAGGGTCTGTAAAAAAATAAAAATAAAAAATAAAATAATACATTATGAATCACGAGATATTTAAAATTTACCTAGTTAGGAAATAGTTTTTTTTTTTTAAATACAAACATACCACATTTAAATAATTTACTATTTTAAATTTTAATTTACGTATGTCTGATTTGCATATAAGAGACGTCGACAGAATTTCTAAATTTTCAATAAAATATTTCATATGTCGAAACAAAATAGTTTCTCATGCTTAAATACAATACAATTTCAATCGAATGATACGACTGAATTTCTTTCGAGTCTCATGACGAAGCACAAACACGTTTGTCCTATTGGCATCGATTGCTGATGACAGATAATCAATATATTCAAATTAAAAATATCATTTTACTACTTTCATTGAAAATGTCACAGCTAGAAATTAGTGATGATAAACAATTGGTCTCTGCCGAATTGGTTACAGAATTCTTGTTAAGTTAATTTTTCTATTTGAAAATGTCAGTGACAGGCAGTTGTTTCGACAGTTTAGTTTTTAGTAAAATTTTTATTTTTTATATTATTAGTGCTACTGTAAATAAATGAGTGTGGCGAAAAAAAATAACACTAGACATGAACTTTTCATATTTTACATTATATTTTATTCACCTCTACTTCAATAATTTCTATGTGGATTGTTGTTACACGTATTTCATTCTATCAGAAGGATGCTGAGGATATCATAAACCAAACATTAGTAAAGACGAGGTTTTTGGAGAGGATAGAAACTAAAATGAAAGTGATACATATCAGGAAATGACTGTCTGGATATGTAATGAGGAAGGTGTTTGGAGAATATAATACTTACAGGACAGAGGGAAAGAGAGACAGGGGAGAGCAACGCTTATCTTGATGGGCTTGAGAAAATGGTTGAAGGTAAAAAGAGAATGCGTGTTAACCCTCTAGGGCCATTCGTATCATATTTGATACAGTATTTCCCTATAATGAAACATTTGGTATTTCCCTATAAGGAAGCATTTGGTATTCATTGACTGAGCAGTCAGTACTGCTTTCATTTGAAATTTATAAAATATTTCTCTTAAAAAATTTTTCAGGAAAATATTTCTTTCAAGTCTTGTTTTCATACTGTATCAAATATGGTACGAATGGCCCTAGAGGGTTAAGAGCTACAAGGCATAGAGAAATGTGGAAGTCCATGATTACCTACGTTCTGAAGGATCATGACACAGTGTCAACCACTCAGATTTAAAAAAAAGTGCGGTCTTCGCCAAGATGTACAGTGTCCACTCTGAAAAAAATATTTTAACCATTGAATTGAGAAAGTGGTTGTACACAGCTGGCAGTCTGAACGGATTAGCATAACACCCTTATGAATGTTTTGATATGACGAGTTTTCATATAAATGTTTTGGTTTTGTAGCAATTTGCGGTATGGCGTGAAACTAGCGCAGCGTTGTTTCTGTTCAGTTGCCCTATCTCTTATAGAAAATTTGTTATAACTTTTCTACACCTAGGTTTTTGAAGTATTTCGTATTTACTAAATTCAAATATTGATTTATATCATGGATTCAGGTCAGTTGCTATGACTACATGTATTTCGGTTCTACACTACATGTTCTGTTTTGAGAATTCTGAGTCGACGGCAATTGACAGAAAATTTAACTAAAATAAGCCTCTGTCTTTGTTGAACAACGATTGAAAGATACACACACACACACACAAACACACATACACACACACACACACACACACACATATATATATATATATATATATATTGAGAGAGAGAAGTCGACACATGATTAAACTGTTATAAATATTATTAAACTGTTATAAATATTATAAATACAGAATTTATTTCAGCAATTTAAAGAGAATATACAATAGCTATGAACAGACAGTTGATAAATAAATAAATGTGATTTTCACAATATTTTGAAAAAAAATGTTTAAAGCAGTGATTTATAAACCGGAAATAAACTGAGAATAGATACATCAAATCACACACATGATAAAATAAAATGTAAGAAATAAATCATACATACATAAAACAAGAATTTAGACACACGCAAAAAGAAAAGGGGATTCATACACAGATAAAATTAATCACAGTCATTTACGAAGGAATATATGCAATAAAGAGTTAAGAACTGAATATATATAGATAAGTGAAAAAAAGGAACGATAAAAAATAAAGAGAAATGAACAGATAGAACTAAAACAAAATATCTGTTGCGAAATTTACAATTATTTTTTTATTCATCAAAGGTTTGAACGAGGCAATTGTAAACATTTTCTTTACATTACTGCAATAAATTCTAGATTTATAATCTTAAATATGTGTTGAGTTTTCTTAATATATTTTCTCTGAATAATATCCATTGAGCTCTATTTCTATTTCATTGATAATTTATATTAATTAGCTGAAATCTTTTTGATTATCTTCTTCGTCTTCACGGGTTGCGCTTTTCCTTATATGGAACTCGTATTTTATTAAACCAGTCTAATATAAGCATTAATGATCCTTAACGGTTAAAAGACGAAATTAAAGCATATTCTTGTCATTCAGTATTGTTTTCTGTATCACCCTTTATATTTCGATACCTGATATTGGGGAGGGCAACAATGTTTAATACTTTAACGTAATCTTCTGGTCATGTTTTTGGCTTGACTATTTATATATGTTTGTCACTGGGTTATTATAGGGAAATGTCATTGTATTATCCTAATAGTTATGTTTTAAACATTTGTCGGTGGCATTGGTTAGGATTTTATTATTTCTAGGTAATTTATTGGTAGATTGTGTGTATCTTTAGGTAGGTAGATTGTGTGTATCTTCAAGTAGGTAGATTGTGCGCATCTTTAGGTAGGTAGATTGTGCGTATCTTTTTAGACGGCATATTGATATTTTTATGGCACAGGCCCGTTTCTGTACGAAAAAATACACAACAGCCTTTATTATAATAGGCAAAAATACAATCCTTCCTATTTCTTAAAAAAACTTATTGCTTTAGATTGAATCTGTTTTCGAATGAAATTTTGAGTTGAATTTCGTTTTTGAAATAAATATATTTTTGTATGTTTAATAAGAATTGTGTTGTTTGCTATTTGAAAAAGAGGTTTTGCGTGCGTAGTTTCCTTGGCCATGCAGCTTCGATTTGTGCGGGTAGTGTGTTTATAGTTTTAAATGTTCTGCTTTATTATTTGTGTCATTTTCATGGTACAAGTACAGAAGGTTTTTACTGTATATTTTTTGTTGAAAACCTGTGAGAAGTGTTTGTAAATAATGTAAGAAAACTATTAACTTCAACATTTATTCAGGATCTTGTCTTTACCTTTATTGACGTATTCACGAAGTCTTTGACCGTTGTACGCTTCGGACTTCTTCAGATTCTTGGAATTCTAACAACTCTTTATTTCAATCAGTAAATTATCATATTCTAACGCTTTTCTCCACTGGATCATGCGGATTTGAGAAATGTTTGATATTCGTGCCAGTTTCTCATTAGATCCAGTGAATTGACTCAAAGAGTTCTGAGTTCAATATCTGGCTACAACAGTGGTGAACGAATTAACTTAGAGAGCTGATTTAAAGAGATATTAATACAGGACATCTAGAAGTGACATGGCCCATTGTTATATAATATCTAAAATTGTGCATAATTTGGCGCTGAAGTGTCTTTATGAACCAGTAAAAACTCAAACTGGCTGACAAAATAATATAAATGATTTGAAAAGAAAGAAGCCAAGGCCAGAAGGTGTGGACACAAATGCATTTATAATCTAAGTATTGCATTGAAGGAACGTCGAGTGATATACAACACTGAATAAGAATTATATACCCCAGTGATCGAAATAAAAGGGTTAAGTTGGAATGGTTGGTTGGGTTTTATGGCATATCAACCTCTGTGGGTCAATTAATGACATATCATTTGTTGTATCACATCTTTTTGGTCTATTATCTCAAAATTATTTCTTTGTAACATTCGTTGGATCAAATCAGTTTTTCTTTAATTATCCATTGGTTTGGGTCAAGTTACTTTAAAACATTCATTGCATTAAGTCTTGCTCTTTGCAACATATATATTTTTGTGTTTGGTTAGTGCTATATTTTCTTGTATCGATTTACTTTTTTCAGAAAGGCTATAATAATACTGGTGTTTGTTTTTGCAAATAGTTCTTTAAGACTTGACATTGTAGTAAGTCTACCGGATATGGGAAAGATCGCCACAATCCAGTAGGAAGTGCTTCACAGTATAGGACTCCTGGAATGCCGCGCACACCGGAGGGTCCTCTCTTTCCAACAGGAAGGAATGGGTCAAGTGTCCTATATGAATACGGAATATATCAACTTCTTCCTTGCGTGATTTTCTGACTTTCTTTAATTATCGGCTTAATTTTAAACAGTTTATTATTTTGGCAAGTGTTCTACGTGTCTTGCCATTTTCTTTTTATAATGAACTTGTTAATGACTTAAAGCCTGTATCGGTTGGAAAGGGTTCGTGAATATGGCAATAAAGACGAGCACAACAGTCCGAATCTTGTAAATAGTACAACTACTACTACTCGTTGCAGGATACTACGGTAGCTCTGACAATTCTTCGGTCGTTGGTTCGAGCGTGTACGACTTAAGAAAAGAAAGGAAAACGTGACCGTACGCTGTCTCACATTACGAAACGTTTGATCAACAGAGTTGTAGTACAAAATACAACTGGTCTCTGCAAGTGTGGAATGAATATCATTGACCAGCAGTGACTCCTCTAGCAGACGGGTCTGCCGGGAAAACGAGTACCAGGTACATAGCGGACGTATTCCTTATGATGAAGCAATTATAGACAGTAATAAAAACGTAGCTCGATTTAATAACTTTTAAACTTAAGAACTCAAGTACAGTTCAGGTGAACAGAAAGTCGAAGTAAATCATGAAAAACGCTACATTATGTAATTTAGCGTCTAATAAACGAAAATTGGTAAATGATGTCTGCTATATACTTTTATAGTAATATTTATATATTTTAAATAGACCGTTTTGAAACTTTAATCTTAATAAAAATGCCATTCAATTAAAAAGAAACTCATATGTTGGCTTGGGAAGTTGCATTTGTTTTAGTAACAGCGACATTTGAAAACATCCTTGGTGCAGATTTTGAGATTCTATAGTGGCACACTCAAGTATTTTCCGTCTAAGAAAGTTACTGTTGTCATTTATCGAACAAAGGTTGGTTGCCTTTTTTTTTTGTAGCATATCAACCTCGGCGGGTCATTTATTGCCAACTAAATATTGTTTATTTATTGCTGGTAATACCTTTTTCTTTCAACAATTTATTGTTGTTTTTATATAAGTTTTGTGTCTAGTAATACTACTTTTTTTTCCCATAATCCTACCCTGTTATTTAACCAATAACTGGAGGGAAGGGACAGATTAATACCTTTCCAAAGGGTACCAGTGCTTAAGTGAATTCGAACTCGGCTCACCGATTTCTCTTTCCGAGCCGATATCCACTGCACCACAACGCTCCTCCATCACTATACGCTTACAGCACCTGGTATTCCAAGCGGTCACCCACCTAAGTACTGACCAGGCTCAACGTTGCTTAACTTCGGGGATCAAGCGAGAGCCGGTGTATTCAACGTGATATGGCCGTAAGTAATCGAACGAAAGCATGGCAATACTGTTAAATTTTATCCTAAAATTCACTGATGGTTAGACGATATTATACAATAGACTCATGTTTTTTTTTATGCATAGCAATGTCGTCATTTTTCTGCAAGTGCCATTAGAACGATTTCCTATGTAAATTTAGCAGATCCAGGTAGGAAGTCTACAAAGAAATACTCTCGATACGCCAGAAAAAAAAATGAGAAATTAATGTGACATAATATAATTTAAGGACATGTTCTATATAAAAAAAAACTAAAGACATCTACGTGTTATTTCTTTCAAAATGTGATAGTTGAGAATAAGATTTGCAGGTAATTAATGGTACGCTGATATAGAAAAGTTTTTTTTTATATAATGTGCTATAACGATCTGTTTATAAGAATCCCATGCTTTCAATTACTTCTCAAATTCAAATAGAAAGACAATTGAAAAAAGAAAAACAAAATTAAATGTCAAGGAACTCTAGTAACAGGTTTTCACAACAGAAGGAATATGGCGCTGAAACATTTATCACACCTGTTTATTTTATTCTGTTCTTCGATTCTCTTAACGTCATATACATTTTAGTTTAAATGTATGTCTTCCATTTGTGTGTGTATATATTTAATATATCGAGGCAGCAGATATTTTTCTAAACATATACTGTTAAATATTCTCTCTCTCTCTGTCACACACACACACACACACACACACACACACATATATATATATATATATATATATATATATATATATATATAATGTCTGAGTGAGAGGGTAGCAGACTCGTAAAGACAAGGAGATAATGAAAGATTCTATCCAACATAAATATTATAGAGATCGATGGATATTATTCAGAGCATTTTGAAAAATTGAGAGGGAAACTCGAGACGTGTGTATGTACCCACGCGTTTTACTTTTCTAATGCTAAGATGTATTTCTTTAGTTGTGTATTAATTATATCATTTTACATATATCTCTTACATCTAGATTTATAATTTTTATTAAGTTAGACTCTTTTTGATAGGATTCCAAAGATAATCGAATTTCAATTATATTTTGGATATCCAATGAACATGATATATATAATTGATCAATTTCATTAGAAAAAGGAAAGCATAATTCATTGTCACTTTCTCTGTTAATTTGACTTGGGATGTTTTATTAGGTTTAAATGTTTATTCTTCGTTGAAACCTTAATTTAATGAAAAATGATTTAAGTATGGAACAGGAATGGCTTCATTTTTAAATTTTTGCTTCACTTCTCAATTTTTGTGGTAGCTTTAATATTTAACCCTCTAGGGCCATTCGTATCATATTTGATACAGTATTTCCCTAGAAGGAAACATTTGGTATTTCCCTATGAGGAAACATTTGGTATTCATTGACTGAGCAGTCAGTACTGCTTTCATTTGAAATTTATAAAATATTTCTCTTAAAAAATTTTTCAGGAAAATATTTCTTTCAAGTCTTGTTTTCATACTGTATCAAATATGATACGAATGGCCCTAGAGGGTTAAGTATGTATTACATTAGTGAACCTATCTTTTTCTTCATACAAAAACACTATCTAGTACAATGGATTAGACTGTTCCTTAATTATATATTCAGTATATGTTATCATGATGTGGAAGATGGCTTCCGAGATTGAAGTAAGCAGCTAGGGTAGTGTTTTTTTTATTCAGCTAAAAGAACCCAAAATGAGGTTTACGTGATCAACGCAAACTTGTAGGCAATCGATTGGGAATATCTGTAGAGGGATGAACTTTGCCACATCTAATTGCCCCAAGACAAGTCTACGACCACACCCATTTTTCTAGAGCGACTGCAAAGATATAATGCGAAATATTTAGCCTGGAAATATTACATAAAAAAAAACAGCTCCGGTTTCACGAAAAACAGGAAAAGTATTTTTTGAAATTTGGCTGTCTGGTTAGTCACAAAAAAAGTCATAATTCATTGAAAGAAATGTAAATATCATACACAAAAAATTTCAGACAAAATTTGCAGTCTTAATCGCTTATGTATCAAGAAGCAGGCACCAATTATTCAACTCGTGAAAATTATCGAAGCGGCGAGAAATTTATTTAGCACTTCCTTTCGCCCAAACTTTCGTCTTAAGATATGCAATTACAAATTACGATGTTGAAGAACGTAATTTGATTAATTTTATGCAGTCACGCCATGTGTATGAGAATATATGTAATGCAGTTTACAAATTAAAAGAGAAAAAATTTGAAGAGGAAAAAATCAGCTGTATTGGAAACAGCCAAACGAAATGAACGAATTGTTACCTTGCAATAAAATTAAAAAATTTAAAGAGCTTGTTATCGAATTAATTTATATCCACATACGATGAAAAAGATTATCCGTTATTTTCTTTCAATAATTTTTTAATCTGTGGAAGAGGCACGGCCAACAATGGGCCTTGAAATTTATAAGGAAGAATTAGCTGTTACACTGGCGTTTTGGCAGGGAACACATTTGACAGTGCTAAAAGTTGGTGCTTCTTTCCCATTCATAACCTCAAAATTGTAAGTAAATATAAGGCACACGATCGGAATTCGAACTAGTCACATAGATTTCCTCCTATCGAGCCGTAATATAAAACAGTCATTCAATTATACAGTATATAGACGATCGCTTGGGAATACTATCCAGATAATGATAAAGGCCCGATGTTCATGAATTTTTGATGATCAAACAGGAATTTGTATTTAGACGCAATATGCTTGTAAGCCCTTTTAATATAAGTTCCGAATCTAACATGCTACATTAAAGCTAATGGGTAGGACACTATATTATTAAGTGTGGTTCCCAACTAACGCTTAAGAAGATGCCGTATGCGATAGGCATCAGCACTGTACAAACTACCGCAGTCATTACTACAATGCTTTATTTTGTGTTTTGTATATATCTCGATGGAAAGTGTAAAGGTCATCCATTCCAGATTAGAAGGTATTCAAAAAGCTCACGTGAATACGAGGTACTCGAACTTTGGGAAAGTATGCAAAATATGTCAAATTCGATTGTCCTTAGTAAAAGATGACAGCTAATTATAACATCGCATTTTAAAATGGTTCATTGTAATACCAATATAAAATTAAGTAAGTTTTGTTTTTTCTACGGATAAGAAAACACAAAGGTATTTAGTTGAACAATTGTTAGATAAAGGGCACTGCTCCATATTGGAATAACTATATCGAATCCATTGCTAAATCCGCTGCTAGGAAAGTCGGTTCTCTGTGCAGGGCCCGGAAGTTTTTTTCGTCTGAATTTATCCTGCACATTTATAAATCTACCATCCGCCCATGTATTGAATACTGCTGCCATATCTGGTCGGGTACCCCTCCTACTCTCCTGGGGCTTCTCGACAAGGTACAGCGGAGGGTCTGTAATGTGATCGATACTGACTTGGCAGACCGCCTGCAGTCTCTCTCTCACCGGCGCGACGTGGCTTCCCTGTGTCTCTTCTATAAATACTTTCATGGCTTCTGCTCCGATGAACTTAGATCACTGGTGCCCCCTAGGTTCGAATTTGCACGAGATACTAGATTAGCAAGTAGGTCCCACTTTTTTACAGTGAAACCGATAAAATTCAACCCCAACTTTTACTCCAACAGTTTCTTTTCTCGCACTTCCCGACTGTGAAATTCCCTTCCACATGCCTGCTTCCCCGACGGCTACAATCTCCAGGAGTTTAAATGTAAAGTCAATAGACACTTCCTAACACACTGACTCGCTTCCATTCTTTCAAACACTCTTCCCATCCTCCAAACTATCTATCACCCCTCCCTTCTGACATTTCCTATATCTTACCTTCCCCTATGTAGCCCCAAGCGCAATAGTGGCAGTGGAATGCCTTGCTTGGGTTGAAACGATTAAAAAAAATACCAGATTGTATGAGGTTTCTAAATGATAAAGTTAGATGAGTAGTAGAATTAATTATTTAATGTAATTATAGTGGCAGTAAGCATATAAAAAGAGTAAGTAAAATTTTAAAAAATTCACATTTAGTTTCGAAGCATTTTCCTAAGAATTAATTAAAAGGTAGGACCTAGATTGATAATTCGTTGCAATCCGACATTTTTAACTTACAAATAATGTCATTATCATACTGATACAATTTTCTTTTCTTTAACCATATTTTGTACAAAATGACAGTCTGATACTTTCCATAATAAATTTACATTCATAACCCCAAGGAACAGTGTCTGCTACCGATTTTCATTTTTAGTTTCATTGGATCATGTCAACGCCATCCACTGAAAATGAATGACATTGCGAAAAGTCAGTAACAAATGCTGTGTCAAACAATTCAATTGGTCGGACTTTGGGTTACACATCCTTCCTCCATTCACTGATATTAATCGAATCCATTACATATGTACACACACATCTAAAATATACTTTTGCCGGTATATGTTATAACTGAATGTCAAATATAGTGTCCTTATTTGATTAAAATATATTACTGTTAAAATTATATATAGACAAGCATAACAACTGAACATTTTTCCTTTCTAACTTCATACAGCACGCAAATTTGCTTTGCCGTCTACGTTGAAAATGAATAGTTTGGACGATACCAAATGAATTTCTGCTAAATTACTCACTTTGAAGTAAATGCTTTCATCTCTTATTGCCATATGTGCTTGCCCGGTGATCATGATATGCTATAATAAACTAATATTTTCCTCATAATACTGGAATCTCTGAACACAACCAACTACTTGAAAATTATTTTTATAACAGTCTGATTTAAGAAATATAGAATCATGGATATTATCATAAAAAGAGGAGAATACGAGATTCTGCATATCTCCGAATACCAATGACGATACAAAAATAAAACATATCTACGCCTCTCCTTTACGTTTCTTTCTTTAAGTACTTATAGAATTTATCTAATTTACAGATATTAGGTTATGCAATACAGTTAACGTCTATTGAGAAAAAGGAATAAAACAATTTTATTTTTGGCTCCTTTTTTTTTCAACACTTTCAACGAATTGTATAAGGTTTGCATAATATTGCCTGTCTCAATACTCTTTGAGCCTCGAGGGAGTTGCTTAGGCTCAGCCAAATTTCAGTATTTCGTATAAAAGTGTCTTTTTACCAAAATCAAATTGTCGCGAATGGCCTTGTCAAATCAGGAATAGGGAGATAGGATGACAATCCGGATGCAAATGAGTGCCGACAACCCCACCCCGCAACATATCTATAAGAAGGAATTCATTACTTTCATTTTTTTAAACCCTCTGACAGGGTTCTTAGCTTTTATGTGTCAGTATAACTGGTTAAATTGCAAGAACTACTAACCTCGTAACCTTCTATGGCATGTTTACGGTGAAGTTAATACAATTTCCCAATGGAATACAGCCATATCTTACAATATACTTATGCTAATTTTTCTTTTCCGTCAGTGTCTACATTGAACAACCAAAATTAAAGCGCATGGTAAACATGCCGAGGGTTAGGAATACTTTCTTCGTCAAAAGATCATGTGTTCCATTATGGCGATGTATATATAACGTTCAATAACCCAAGTTATCTAATCAAATTTGAAAGTTTAAGCAGAATCCTATGAAGTCACCTTAAATGCAAGTAATACAGCTATTTTAAAAATATGTAATTTCCAAAATCAGGTAGCAATTTATTGTTTTAGTAAAATATAAATTTTTATAATAATTTCAATCGACACTGCGTAAGTGTGTCACCAGAATGGCAAGTACATTTTAGTGGCTGATTATTTAGTTATTTTTCTACGGTATCATTTTACTACACATTTAGTATATATAGTACTGTGCCAATTTATTAGGACAAGACCTATTGTATCTCTTATGAAGCTTATTAACGAAGAATAAACAATTTAATTAAAGTAATTTTATTTGATTTACTCAAACACTTTAACAAGAAAAAATACTTGTTACAAAATAAATATTTAGTATAATAGTCTTTTGTTTTGATCACAGCCTTTATTCTGTCAGGCATTGACATCACAAGTTTCTTCAATGTATCTAATCGTATATCCTGCTAAGCAGTTTGTATTTGTTCCCGAAGTGTGTCTTGCGAAGTAACATTAGATATATCAATTCAAGAGAAAAATTCAGTTATATCCCAGGATAATAAAATTATGAGTAGTTTCTAAATAACTTGTTTAATAGAAAACAGGAAAAATTAAATTTAACTTCTTTTTAATACATTTCTTTTACACTAAGATTTAAATAACCAATATCTATTAGCAATTTACTTGACTTTTCACCTGTATTTGAATTTCTGTGAGGGTGTTAGGAAAATAACCACTGTCCTAATACATTTGCACACTAGCTGTAGTGTGCAAAAGTGTTAGGACAGGGGTGATTTTAAACTTTAATTTGATGCCTCATAAAAGAGGAAATAGTAGTACTATATATATATAGTTTCGCGTTTACAAATTTATTATTTGGTTAGAGTTGAGACCCTAGCAAGTGCTACCACACAGTGTCAGAGTGGATCTGGAAACAGCAGCCATTAAAATGTAGTTTCGCATTCCTCAAAATCTATCATCTCCTGATCAGAAGCTTTTCTATCGGATTTAGTTATATCTAACATTTTTAACTTTTATTTTCACTATTTACATTGTTGCATATTCACGATTTTTCTGTCGTCGTACGCTCCAACTTGATAGTTTTTGTTCACCTCTGCTGCAGCCAGGTATTGAACTGAACTCTGTAGCCCACCAACGTTTTTATCCACTGTGCCATGTGACTTTCTGATTATGGTAACACAGATCAAGACAAATAGTCCAAAAGATGTAAATAGTCACAAACATTCATTTCGGGAATATAAATATTATGTTTTATAATACATGCCACATACATTCCTTCAGTAGATTTTAATTCCAGGGAAATCAAACTGCTCCCTCATCACCGGATCCTAAACATTGGTCTGTCGCAATGATGGCGTGTTCTCTCAGCAACACTTAAGGTTTTGAACGTATATTGGGTTTTAAGTTCATTTCAAACCTAGAATGAAATTTATGCGCAAGATTTTTCAAATGTAGTTGCTGGAAAATTACTTGGGTTTCTGTACCGCTTCAGTAAATACTATACTACTGCTATTTCCTTACCCTTAGAAGAACTGCATAAGGGCCGAAAATAGAACTGATGTAATTGGGCAGAAACTCTACTCTTCACTTATCGCGATAGCCCGAAAGCCACTACACGGATCTCTTGTATGATTATTTCTCATTCTACAATCAATTACTAAAAGATTACTCTATCGCCATTTTCGGAGGAATATATTTTATCGGAATACTTATTTCTACCAGTTCTAATATTAATGGCTGAAACCCGCCAGGCAGTTTGTAGCAAATTACTTGATTCCCACCGTATTACATTGGCGAGAAGAAAGGGTCACTCTTCCTACTAACCCTCAAACCTACAATGTGGAATCGACTCCTTACTGGATTATATTCAGATCCCTACACTATTAACCTGTTTAAATATAAGTCAACAGATATAGTCACCGCACATCCTAAAACTATACCTCTTTTCCTCAGACGCGTCACTACAGTAAAGCCGAGGGAATTACTAACTGAACAATGGCGAGCGAGCAAGCAGGAAAAAACGAAGGGGAAGAATGAGGCTTAAGTCGATGACATGAAATCATCGTATAAACCAGGCGATCGTAAAGTCTACCTACTCAAATTTAAAAATAAGCTCAGGGAAAACAAATTTACTAAGTTTGAAATTAGTCAGAAGATGGCTTAATGTTTCAGGAGAGGATTTAGACCACTAAGCAGAGTTACTAAGGAGAAAAAAAACCCAGCTCATCCTTACAAATTACCAATAAAGTGAAGATGATCTATTTCAGTAAAAACAAAACAAAGCATGCGAATAGGAGAATCTGTAATGTGATCGAACCCGACTTGGCAGCTCAGATACAGTCGCTTTCTCACCGAGGCAGTGTGGCTTTTCTGTGTCTTCTACAAATATTTCACGGCTTCCGCTCCGATGAACTTAGATCACTCGTACTCCCTATATATGAATTTACTCGAGCCACATAATTAGCAACTAGGCCCACCATTTTATTGTGCAACCAATAAATTATAAACGCAAATTCTACTCCAATAGCTTTTATCGCACTTCCCGCCTGTGAAATTCCCTTCCGCTTACTTGCTTTCTCGACAGCTACAATCTTCAAGATTTCAAATGTAATGTCAATAGTCATCTCCTGTTTCACTAACTTGCATCCTCTCATGCTTTTCCGTCCACCCCACTCATCAGTATCTCATGCTTTCTCCGTCCACCCCACTCATCAGTGTCTCATCCTTCTTAAACTCTTCCTGATACCTCCCTGTAACCTGTCACTCTTTCTCGTAACATTCCTTCCTATTTAACCCCCTGAACAACAGTGGAAGTAAAATGCCTTTCTTGGGGTGGCAAGATTATTATTTAGAACTACCTGTACATGACACGCTGGTTAAAAAATGGGGAGGGTGACAATCAACACAGGATAGAAATATACCTAGCAAAAGAAAAACAAAAAGTAGTTTCTCTTACAAGAAAATTTTAATGACTCTTGATCGTTGAAGCAATTCCTATAATTATTGGTGCGATTAGCAAAAACATGGAATTAAGACGAAATATTATAGACTTACAATAAAATTAGCTTACTTTCCGGCTTATAAGAAGCATACATTACAAGATGTTAGGAAGGAGGGAGAGCTGTCAGAAGTTTATATTGACCGCAGCGCTGACTATTTTAATACGTCCACTGTTAAATCTTAATTAAACGCATTGATTGCAGCCATTCTGTTAATATATAGCTATGTATCCAGACACAGATACATACATATTTCTATACAGAGCTATCTCACACATTATATATATATATAAAGTGTGTGAGAAATAAATATATTTTGAAGTATCTCTGCAAAATGCACTAAAAGCTTTTTCTTTCACAATGCCAATATTGTTAATGCTGTCCTGTTCAGGTTCTGAATACAGAAGCAGCGCAGAGAATCATATTTAGTATTTGACAATGGAGACCCACCAAAAGTATTTCCGGGCCCCACATGATGGCGCAATGAAAGTATAACTAATATTATTTTAGGTAGGCAGCATCTCCGAAAAAAAAAACAGACCGTGAATAATCCACTTTGGAGTAGAGTGATGAGTAGGAAATAAGATAAAAAAAAAAAATCCCAAAACTAAAATTCCTAACTACAGGACAAGACACAATGGTTCGATGATACCTGATATAGCAGCCGGAATAAAGAGAAAATGACGCTGATAAAATGTGTGTAATATACTATTGACCGAAAGTATTAGTTAAGAGGGTACCTATTTCTTTATAAATAAAAAGTACGTGTCTGTGGGTTTCTCCACAGCTTCAAAAGTTTTTAGAGCTTGATATTATTTGCGTATAACAACAAAACAATATTCATGGCAGACTTGTACTAAATACGTTTAGAGGTGCTTTTTTTTCTGCAATGTCTTAAGTGTACGCAAAATTTCCCATGAAAATACGTTTGCACATAAAACAAATTAGCATATACAACATAAACGAATCTACTTATAACTATATGCTTAAATGCACAAACACACAAGTACACTCCCACAGAAACAAAACAAGAATATATATATATATATATAGGATGACATACTTGTAGGTACACATGTAAATACACTTGTAAAACAAGATATCTATCCATGCTAGTACTTAAACCCACATGCACAACAATATACCTGCATTTAAAACCTCATGTATTTAAGTATCTAAACTTATTTATAAATGGAACTTTGTGTGTGTATCCGTTACCTATAGACTCCGAAACGGCTGAAGCGATTTTCTTGAAAATTTACACAGTTCTACTATAAGCGTCTGCGAGTGTTCTTAGATAGGATTTGTGTTGAGGTACCCCCGATAAATATCGAAAATAAAAAAATAAAAAAATCGGGTTATAGAAGGAGTGGTAAGATTTTAACTAAATTTGATACACTGATAGACAAAGACATAAAAAAACGATATTCAGAAGTTTCAGGTTTGCAGTTCTTACAATAGTGCAGAAAATCGATAATATATATATAAAAGGCAAGATGTTTGTGTGTCTGTTTATCTGCCTGTATGTATTTTTTCAGCCCTTTTGTTTTAGTTTTTGCTTTGGGTTTGGCTCTAAGTAGGTATAATTGTAGTTCTTAGTCTCAGCCATGATACCATTTACTCAGAGGACTTATTTAGCCTTCAAAATTCAGTTTATGACGAAAAAACTTATTTGATATCGATACCAGGAAATCAAAATTTGACTTACATCTATTCATTTTTCTTTCAGTCTACGGTTTCATTTTAACTGGAAACAACTATTGCTTTTTAGTCTTTCGTGCCAACGTCCAAAGAGTGTGAGCTCCAGGACCATGGCTTAGTTTTAAAGCTTTCATTACACCCGAGCAACGCCGGGCTGTTCTGCTAGTATATTCATATATAAATACAAGTAAAAATACACACTATATATTTCATGCACGCACTAAATGTAATATAAATAATAGCGAAATTAGATACCATGTGAAATTAACGCCTAACGGATCACAGTTGTTAAATATTTACTATCTATACTAGAATACCAAACTATTAAACACTTTACAATATAGGGTAAATTAATATTTTCTAAGTTAAATATCTAGCCAATATTAATTGGACAATCTATATTCTAAGGTAAACGGTGAACTATTTTTAGAAATAACGGTGAGTTCATTCCTTTGGTTTAATAGTTTTATGCTATCCTAATCCAGTATAAGTGTGTGTTTGATTGCTAACGAGAACCATAATCCTGAAAATTGTATCCCTTTATATTCACTGATAAAAGATAGTTATTTTGATGCATTCGTATTTCACTTGCATTGATTTACCAAATGTCTTTCTTCAGTTATTGAACATTTTCTAACGCTTTTCCATCGAGTTCCTAGGTCTCCACAAACGTTTTTTGAAATGTACACTCATATCCTTATGTATATGCTATCAACCTCACTTGGAATTTTATAGTTCACTGACTCTACCGTCACGATTATATTTTTATCATCTGAAATGATTTTTACGAATCCTTTTTCTTTAAAGAAAATAAATAAAATAAATGAAATAATAATTCTTCGGTCCTACATGCTCAGTCCTCATGCGTAACGTCAGGTTTTAATATGAATATTTGATTGTGTTTCTGTCCTTTCGACGGAAATATTAAATATTTCTAACATGCAAAAAACAATGACATCCTACTGCACGAACGCTGGTGTCTCCCAGGGATCTATCCTAGGTCCCAACGCTGTTTCTGATCTCCCAGAAGTGATTAAATCCCAAGTCAGCATCTACGCAGATGACACCACAATTTACTCCCGCATCAGTAAGACATCTGGCGAGGCGAACAAACATAACCTCACTGCCGATCTTGAGGACCTACACTGTGGTGGACGGAGCTAAGAAGTGACTTATACATTTCAATGCTTCTAAAAACAAAACTTATCTGTCAGCCATCACAGGCAGCCTCTCTTGCACCCCATAAGCTTGGACCAAGCGAGTCTCCCTGAATGCAACATAATGCGCTTTCATGGCCTTACCCTATCTTCCGACCTCAAGTGGAACCATTACATTGATTCAATAGCTAAATCCACTGCTAGGAAGGTTGGATCAATGTGTCGGGCCAGGAAGTTATTTTTCCGCCTGAACCCATTTTGCAAATACACAAATCCACCATTTGTCTCTGTATAGAATACTATTGTCATAACTGGTCAGACGCCTCTTCTGGTCATCTTTCAGTTTTCTCGACAGGCCCCAAAAGGAGAATATGTAACGTGATAGTTTCCGACTTGGCAGCTCGACTCCAGCCACATTCTCACCAGCGTGTTGTGGTTTCCCTTATGCCTAGTCTACAAATATTTTCATGGCTTCTGCTCTGACGAACTTAAACCACTGGTTGACCCACCACAAGAACTTACTCGTGTAACCAGACTGGTAACAAGGTACCACCCATTTACAGTTAGATCAACCAAATGCAAGGAGAGAATTTTATTCCATCAGCAGCTTTTCTCGTATTTCCTGCCTGTGGAACACCCATCTGCTTGCTTTCCTGACGGCAAAAATAAACCTCCAGGAATTTAGATGCAATGTCAATTCCCATCTCTTATACACTTGACTCCAATCCTTTCTACATCCCCCCGTATATCTTCTTTTCTTTTCACTCTACATTCGCAACTGTCTTCACACATGTGTTCCCATCCTTCTCTTCCACTTTCTGTAGAGCCTTGCTTGGGGGTAAAACGATTAAAAAAAGATGAAGGCCTAGAAGTTTCTGACAATGCAGTAATACATTTTTTCTACTAAACCAAAAAGATTTAATAATAAGTAACAGGTTATCAGCGAAATTTATATCTCACCTTTCGATTTCAAATATTCTCCAAATATAACTTGTCAACACTTCCGGTAAAGTTATATCAGCCACTGCTTTTCATACAGTTATTTCTGCAATTATTCTAACGTTCTCCTAGCAATGAAATCTTTAAGGTGATCACGACTCTCCACAATATTCTGTCCCGTGGGGCTCTTAAACTTTGTCTATTTCTCCAAGCTCGCTAATTAAGTTATGCTTTGTTTTCCTTTTCTTTTTCTTCTCAACCTATCTCGTTTCTGTCAGATTTTATAAGACCTCCTGCCACATGACGTACCACAGGTACCTCATCCGTCGATTCCTGACGTTGTATATTAGCCGACCTTTTTTCATTTTCTCCAAAACGTTATTGCTCACCTGTTCGATGCACGATGTCATCTCTATTCTGTGTAACTACATTTCTCTTTATTCATTCAAATCTTCATCTGTGAGGAGATCTCATACAATGAATGCTGGACAGAGGACATCACATAGCATTTTACTACTGTTTTCATTGTCTCTAGCTATAGTTTTCTATTTCTTTATTCTCTGCTTAGCGAAGGAAGCATTCCAAAAGCTATCCCAGTACAACTTCCAATTTCACTGTCACTTTCCATCCTTTAAAAATCTTATTCAGATAAATTAAACATATTTCATTTTTTGTACTTGTTTGAATTGATATCCGATTGAAATTGTGGCTAAATACAATGCATTCTGTCTTTAAACAATTGATGTTTACTCCATTTTTCGCATTTTTCTTTACTACCTTCTGTACAAATTCTTGTTTGTTTGCCTGCCTCTGCAATCAACAGTCATCGGCATATATAATGTTAATATTGTGGCCGCCTATAATGTATTCTGCTTAGAATTAATTCTCCCATAATCATCTAACCGTGTAACATTAAGTCCGGTGAGAAATCCTTTTTTTTAATTTAGTATATTTACTTAAAATTTTTATCGCTATGCATACGGTTCTAGATTTTTCTAGTACAATTTTCAAATATGTCAAGGTAAGTAGTTCAAACAATGTTTCATAATATATATCTAAGTTGGTCAAGGCTGCCGTATCATTGTTTTCAGTTCATCTTTGGGATTTTATTCTCTCTTGCTCAAATGCGCCTCCATATAAGAATCAAAGGGTTGGAGTTAAGTGAACAGATTTAAGTAGTAATAAGGTATATTGTCGCAAAAATTGTTTGACACATAAAAGCGTTCCCCTGCTTGTGTGGCATAGTGCAGAGTCTTCCAGCAGCTACCCTTTTAATCCAGGGAAACTACCTCCTTATCACGGAGACCTACATCAAGTGCTTTCAGTCTGAGGCCCTGTAGAAAGATGAATGGTGACTTAACATCGCTACAAACACCTCTCTTTTTAATCACCCTTAGAATCATCCGAATCCTCTGCATTGTCCTCGGATTGACACCCAAACACTGCCATGTTCATATTAGAGCTTCTGACGCGAATACCAAACAGTTCAGCTTCTCATTTCCAAATTTATGGCATAGTGAATCACTCCATGATGCTTTTGTTCTAACATGAGTTACCCAACAGTACCTACTATACTGTGCGGTCAACGAAATCAACAAAGCAAATTCGCAATATTAAAAAGAAAAATAAGCAGGGACAATTTTGTCATTGCATCCTGGGGCAGAGTTTTACCTCGACGAAGCAAAAGAAGGCTGGTTGTCTGCACATGCGTCTGTAGACGTTATGGAACCGCAAGGCAGCTTTTGGAATGACACGGCGCATGCGTCATTGACAAAAGTGAGGCTCTCACATGCGAGACATTTCGGTTTCTTGCTCGTGACCAACCAAAAACGCATAAAAAGAGCCAACTTCTGTTTCAGAGTCAGTTTGATGTTGATTTGTAAAGGCGACACCGGTGTTCGGGAGACTGTTTTGTTTACGGTGCGCAGGGAACGGAGTCCCGAGTGAAGCAGTATTCCGAGTTCTACGTGGAGCAGCCGGAAGAACGGATCCAAGTGGTCATTAATTCCTCTATCAACTACACTTCGAGAAAGAAATACTACACACCCTGTATATAAAATTCAATCTTGTTGAATTTCAATTTTGGGAGGTTGAAGCTATCAAGGAAGCAAGTAAACAGGATGGACTCCCTTAGACGAGAAAAAGAAACTTTTGGATTAAAAGTAACGTGCTTAAATTCACATGGATGGGGGCACAAAGAAATAAATTTCATCAAAGTAGTTGCCATGAAAATTATTGGACAAAAAAATAAAAAAAAGTGATTCATTGAAGTGGTTCGCAAAGCTACCGCCTCCTGGTTACTAGGCTTATAAATTTGTGTTGAACATTCAGGCAAACCTTTCATATCTAAGATCATTGTTCAGTTTGTGCATGAATCATAATTAAAAACTCTTGAATTTACAGCTTTTTACTGGGTACCCTATACCTCATATGATAGTCATCTGGACGAGAAAAAGTTTATACCCTAAATCGTCATACACTAGTCGTTATCCTGGAGGGATAAATCTGAGCCGTTTTATCAGTAAAATGTGATGCGTTAAATTTTGGGATATTACACCGTAGAAATAATCACCGAACATTTACTTCAAAGTATTGACTGACGAATCAAAGCATGAACATGGCGTCAGTTTAATAATATAAGTTTGTTTTGATTTCATATATATTTTCTAAATATAAAAATGCGAAAGTCTAGAATATACACGATTGGCGACAAATATGACTTCCTACACCGAAGTTCCAAAAATCTTTTATGCGTTTGTCAATATTTTTTAAGCTTGTATCACTATATGCGGGGAAAAAAATTCTATTTAGTTTGCCTATAGATATCGAATAAATGGTGCCAGTGTTAAAATCTGGCAATAAAAACTTCCTTTCAGTGGGATTAGAGCAATAGAAATCTAAAATGAATCCAACAGCAAAATATACAAATAGAATTCAAAATTCCACTCAGAAAGTGCAAATGATGACATGGAAAAAAATAGAAACGTAAACAAACGTGAAAAAACGCATTTACGAGACTTGAATGAACAGTTCATTAGTTGATTATGAAGGCGTGATACTAGAATTGTGAAATCTTGCAGACATTAATCTAAATTCTTAATCACATCGTTTCTTTCCAAGTAAACATCTGGCTGTCTAAAGAAAGAAAATTTGAAGTTGGTAAAAAGAAAACTGCAATACTCCAAGCACTTTTTTCAGCGTGAAAAACAGATAATAGTCAAATCAGGAGATAAGACAACTGATCAGGCCGTTGAAATCCATATTTGCACACACCAAACATTGAAACCAAGGACTTTTGTGGTGAAAAAGAATAGTCCTGATAAACCTTTCCATAATTTTCATTTTTGTTAGACTCAAGATTTCTCAGCAAGTTGAGAGAGTACTCTACTGAGTGCGTAGCAACTTTGAAATTAATTAACACAACAGGCTTAAAATTAACGCGTGCACACTTTCGCAGTTGTAGCATCACACCCTAATCAGCCTATGAATCTTTCAGCCCATCCTTGTATGAATAAATTCATATAGTGGGTGGTATAACAACTTGATTCACCTTTTTAGAATAGGTTCAAATGTCTAATGATATTTTTTCAATTTCTTTCAGATTGAACATCTGAAGTCAGAGCCATTTTCAACCATGGAAAGATGAAAAATCGAAGAATATGTTAAAGTTATATAACTCTATTTCTAAAATGGACGTACAAAGAGAAATACTTTTGGCTTTATTGAATAAGTTGTATCATCTCTCGAAACAATGATGTCAATCGGCCACCAAGATCATTTTAGATTTCATCGGTGGGGGTCAATGCCAACGAGCCAACAGCATTTCAACAGCTGAAGAATGGGATAAGGTGTATTGGTGGGATCAAGGAGCAACTATGCAGTAACTTCACTAAAGACTTACGGGTATTTGTGAGATTATTTTTCACTAAGAACTGCCATGATAAAACAATAGTGAAATCAAAACTTCAATACTGCTTATTCATTGCTAAATTCGATCAGTCTTAATGAAACACTAAATATAAACCAAAAATACTAAATTAAAACACGCAAACGTGACCCCCCCTTCATATTCGAACATTAGCTAAATGAGAAATTAATTTTATAGAATTCAGTCAAATGAGCACATGATCTTATTTTAAGACTACATGAATAGATTTGAATACATTTCAATTAAGTGCCATACTTGATACATTCTTGGGCGATCATGTCTCGAAAGTGACATGACTGAGTGGGCAGAAGATTATCCCGCAGTAGGTTGCCATTGATTTTTGTGGTAGATTGGTTGCCAGCGAAGGCTATAATATATCCTATTATTTAACCCAAACCTGGAGGGAAGAGATGGATTAATACCTTTCCCAAGGGTGTTTGCGCGTAGTTTAATGCCAGGAATTCAACTGGAATTCGAAATCTGCTCCCCGGTATCTCTTTCCTAGCCGATATCCACTGCACCACAACGCACATCCTGAATACATTTAGATAAAAATATTAAAATTAATTAAGCAGATAAAAATATTAGTCAAAAAAGAGAAAGACATCCAAGTTTTAAAACGAATTTGAAGTTAAACTTCTAAAATCTAATTAAGAAACTACTTTTTGAACTAATTTAAATGGATAAATCAGTGTGTTTTTAGCTAAATTTTCTGATGTGCGCCAATTTTTAGTAATATTTTAAAAATAAAATATAAGAAAGACATCCAAGTTTTAAAACGAATTTGAAATTAAACTTCTAAAAACAAATTAAGAAGCTACTTTTTGAACTAATTTAAATGGATAAATCAGTGTGTTTTTGGCTAAATTTTCTGATGTGCGCCAATTTTTAGTAATATTTTTAAAATAAAATATAATTTCCTCAAAATTTGTGGAATATTAGCTGATTTAAATATAGTCCGATTCGAAATGACTTAAGTTTAAAATATCGCAGCATTTTTAATCAGAGGGAAACGTTGATTTTAAGCGTTTGCAGGCTTTACAGCATATCGGAGGCTATATGCGTGAAACAAAAAATTAGTTAACATTGCTGATTACTTTAAATATTGTATAGGAAAAGCGGCAATCTTAAAATTTAAAATATTTCTCCGTAATCTAATGCTTTTTAATGGGTTATTGAAGTTTAGATATTTTTAGTTGTAAATATATTACAGTTATAGCTTTTTTTTCTAATGTTGTTCATGTTCAATCGTATACAGAAAATTGACACGTTAATTCAAAATTGTTAATACTGATGTATAAGAATTAGTACTAATAATCTAAAATAGACAAGAGAGAATTTTAAATATTTATCATTTTAAATTGTTTAAATAAAATGATAAAAAACCTCATGAAAATGTATTATTCAAAATTTAGAAAAAAACATTTCAATCTTATTAAATAATGTCACTGAGTGCATTTTTTACGATCCCGTGTAGATTTTCTGTAAATGAGTAGCATTTGAAATAACAAACCTACTGTCTTATATTCTCCAAGGATTTTCATTAAATGGCGAGGGTAAGAAAATATTTCTTTCAAGATAAATCTTGAAAGATGTTCTAAGAATGTTTCTAAAATTGTATTCGTACATATGTCCTGAAAGTACCTATAAACTTGGGACTATCATTTGAATTTTGCAAGTATTTCCAAATATTTTCTGATGTTAAAACACTGCTTAGTGTAATATAACAGAGATGTTAAGTATATATATATATATATATATATATATATATATAAAATCGCACTTTAATTTGTAACACATGACAACGCGAGAACCCGAAAAATAAAGTTCCGTGACGCACCTGGTGATTACACTGTACATGAAATTATATATATATATATATATTGTTACGGGAGAGAAAGGTGGCGTGTCCTGATGTTTTATTGATGCCACAGGCCGATCCTTTCTAGTTACCTTTTGACTTTCTTCACTCACCATCATTGTTCTTCACTAAGCCGCATACACATGTCTGCGAATGTTTGAACAAATTGGTATGAATAATGACCCGCGCAATAAATCTGAAAGAAACTTAACTACTTCACCACCAAATTTCTTCCACAATCCCCCACCGCTGTACACTACCAAAATATAACATTTACTAAGCATCCCATCAACTTAAGAGTGTTCTCGTGGGTCACTATACGAGTCGCTTTTGGCCATCTCTAGCGAATCCTGAACAAATTGATTCAATTTGAACAATACATTAGCTTGCAAAGTTACAAATGCTGACATCAATGATATATTGTTATTGCATTGTCACTTTTCTGATATTCTCTTTGATGTGCAATTCTAGCTTCAATTCTACACATGGCATGTGTCATATTCCTGATTATCGATTTGTCAATTTATTCGCTTGCTAGGCCGTCGGTGCAACAACCCTATTTTAGGAATTTACCTAAATAACAATTCTTTCTCATATGTTTAGGTAGCAAATCTTCAAACATGTTTGATTTAATATAGATATAATATAATATAATTTGTATATATATATTTTTATATAATAACCCTTTCTAGTCCTTTAATCTGTTGTTTGGTGTTTACATGGAATTCATGAAGGTGTGTTTTTTTTCTTTTAAATCGCACATCATAACTGTCGTAATTACAATAAGTGTAACTTTGCAATTCCCCCATGATGAGGTTTATCTTCAAATCAGTAATCTGGTTAGAGAATTAGAAAGGAGTATTTAATGAAAAAAATTATATATCATGGAATGTTAAAAGCTCTCAAATTCATAGAAGGTAGATGCATAATAGGCTGATCGAAACATTGTGGTAGCAACTTGAACAATGGAAAATGTGTTTAATATTTCTGGATTGGTTTACAATGACTTTTCAAAGTTATACATGGCAGATGTAGAATGAATCGACGAAAACAAGACAGTGGGGGAAAAGCACCAACAATGCAATGTTCCAATAAAATCGCACTAGTTACATTTACAGAATGAGACTTATATAAATCAAATGATATTGCTTCAATTTTCTTGAGTAGGTGAACCGGCGGGGTAATGGATAGAGGTTCAGAATGTTAAATCGGAGAGTCCAGTTTCTTACTTTAGCTGAAAGACAAATCAATACCTTCTCCAGTTACGGTTAAAAAAAAATAGAACTTGTTAGATATACAATCCAAAATATTATCCGCCTGTAAATAACTCAAAGTTTTGATAAGACAAAGAATAAAACAATAGAAAATATGTCTGTTTTCAAAAGATTCTGAATTTGTTTGAACATTTATATATATATATATATATAGACTTTAGTTTATTATCTAAAGTATTACAAATATTCTTCATTTACCGTGACCTTTCAGGGCGTAGGCTATCATTCCTGTCATTCCTCTGTTCTTTGTCACTTAAAACTTTTCCTCTTTTCCTCTTTGTATCGCCCAAACTTTGCTGCGCCACCCATTTTCTGAAGCCCATCCAGTATGCTTCGAGCTGCTTTCACCTGTCTTTTCCTCTATCTAACCTATGAGTATCAGATTCTTCAAAATTCTTAAAATGTCCCATATGCTTTCATATATCTTATTCTGCTTGGGCCATATTCTGTAACTGTCCTCCAGTCACGGAATTTAGTCAGCATTTACGATTATATGTTTTCATTACTTTCGAGTTAGTTTTCCCTATTCCAATAAATCTCAGTCATTGGTTACCCGATTTCTAGGGATAATTATACAGACTGTTATGATCATGTTAATTTGAAATCTTGCACCGGTTATTTTGGTTTATAATTTAATCTTTTTGCCAAGTTAAGCAACAGACAGCAATACAAAATGACAATGATCATTAACTTGTAGGTAGATACTGTTTAGTTAAGCTTATTTGTTGTGCATCAAACAACTGAAAACAACAATTTTTAAGTATTATTTTTGTCTTATCTTCCCAAGAATCTAAGTATGCCGATAAACTGCATCCGGCAGCAAAGAGTCTGCTGGAGGTTTTGAGAAGTGTTGAATAATTTTAATTGCCATTCCCAGATTCAGGCTCACGTAGGGTGAGAACACCTGTTACAGACCCAGTTATAGACATATAATTTAACCCCAATGAAAGTAGGTATAAGAAGAATTGTAATCAATATATTCTCAGTATTAAACAAGGAAAATAAAGAAAATTGCTAGCAATAAATATATGTTAGGAAATATAAAGAGCGATACAGTTTTGTCTAAAGATTTCAGCGATTAAGTAGTATTTATTTGGACTGTCCTAATCTATACCGCCACATTCATTTTCACGACGTTTCGGTCTCTGTACCCTCCGACTTTCATCAGATAATTGCAAATTCAATCACCTGAAGAAGACCAGAGGATACAGCGGCCGAAACATCGTGAATAGGTATATGTCGATAAAAATGAAAACAGTTTGATCAATGTGAATAATGACGATACATTTTGTGAAAAAATGACTAATGCTCCCATAAGCATTAGTTAAATTTTGGCATTAAATGACCCATAACGACGTGATATGCCGCTAAATGAAAAAGAAACTTTCAATGCGATAAATTTGTAAGTTTGGAACTTTGGAAACAGTTTCTGGTACGGTTAAGTTAAGAACCATCGATCTTGACATCAACGTTATCAAGTCACTTTCCGGCCATTCTCTTTGATGTGCAAAGTTAGCTCGAATCCGGCACATGGCGTTTGTCAGATTTCTGATAATCGATTTCATAATCATCATTTGTTCGGCCGTCTGTGCAATTGAAGACACCGCTATGTTGCCCTCAGTCATTGGGACTGGGATTCTTGCTGTTGACTCACTTGTTTCTTTAGAGTTCTTCGTGATATTTTGTGGGATTGGTCTTGTTTAGGATTTTTTTCTTATTCTGCAGGTGATTCATTTTTTTTAATCATTTTTAGATTTTTTTAATGCGTGCGTGGGTGGATATCCGCTTACCTGACTTATGTTGTTTATGTCCGGTAATTTGTGATGTTGGTTAATTTGTGCTTGTCATTGATCTTTTTGTATTAACCCCCTTCTTACCGTTTAACCGCTTAGGGGTTTTCTTTATAAAGTCATAGATGGTTTTGTTGTGTATATTTATGGGTCTTCACCGGTTGGATCATCCAAGTGTGCATCAATTATGGCACAACTGACTGGCGGTTAAATTATCCGCATTTTGTCGTGATTGAATATTTGTATACTTATAATTGTATGCTTTGTTTTGTTTGTTATTTGTGTATCAAAGCAGATATTTGTTCACGTATCTAAATTTTCCCAATTCTCTTGATTCGATTTATTTAAATTTTTCTTTTAAGAAAAATAAAAAGTGATTATTGCTACGTTTTCTTCTAGACAATTTAATTTTTGCTATTGTTGCCGTGTGGTGTTAATTCTTTACTCGTTTAATTTTTCTGATAGTATCTTTTTCCATATATATTTTGATAGTGTTGGGTTTTTGTACTTTTGTGTTAAGTGGTGTTTTGTGATTATTTAATAATCATAAAACAAAAATCAAATTCACTCACAAAAATGCAAATAGAAAACAATTCTAAATGACAAGAAAAATGCCAAGTAACAAAGAAAGCAATTCATCGGAACACCTATTCAATATAAAACAAGGAGATACCCGCTTATGAGTACATAAATTTAAAAAAAAAAGAATCATTAAAAGAATTCAAACACCTGCGAAAGGAAAATGAAAACCAAAAAAATAAGAAACATAGCCGGATCAGTGAGGATATCATCACTGCGTCCTCACAAAATTCGAAGGCAGCATGAACCTCATAACACAACATTCGGTAGCTACACGAGTGACTACTTGGAAATATCAGTGACTAAACACATTTAATGAGCAGATAGCATAATTCATAAAGCTTGCGAACTGGAGGTCTGAGACACCAATTCCAGTTAGATATATTAACTTACAAGTACGTATTCATGGGGAACATGAATATCTTATTTGCTATAGGCCAAAGAATAGTTTTGAATGAATCAATTATCTAAGAAGGCCATAGATTTACTTGGTTGAGCCTTACACCGCCTATCTTCATGATTTAAAAAATTCTTTAATTTTCAATTAGGCAAACTAACTTCGGCTATATCTGTGTTCACGAATCTTTAATAAGCTGAGTATTTTTCTTACGGTTACAAAGATTTATTGATGAAATCATTAGCAATCAATCGCAGTGCACCGAAATCACAGACATTCGCGACATATCTAATTTCAGTTCTTTCTATAACTACAAGTGGAACCTCTGCCATCAGAAATTTCAGCAAAATATTAGATGTTTTCAGAGGTTACCCCTCCCAACAAGCGTAACTAGGAGACACACACAATTATATATATATATATATATATATATATATATATATATATATATATATATATATGTATATATATTTTTTTTTTTTTTAATAGCAAGATGCACGGAAACAAGTACTGCAATTCAATAAAGCAGAGAAGGCTCCCGTAACTGAAATAAAGATCAATAGACAATTCTATTAACCATTTTATATTTTTATACGTTTAGTGGTATCTCATACTGGTATTTTGCCACCCGAAAACTTTTTTCTTTATTTTTGACAAAGCCTGTATATTGAATCGAAACATTGATCTACAAGTTGCCCGATTTTGGTTAAATTCGCGTAAGTAATCACGGAAAAGAGGTGTTAAATTCTAAACGTTTCGGTGATTTCTACCGTAACCTGTTAATCGATTCAAAAACTTTTGCATTCAAAGTTTCATGTAATGATCGACTAGTGGCCGAAATTTGATTGAAATCAAACAAAGGGTTTAAAAAAAAATAAGGTTCGTTAGAATGAAGACAACACACACATTATATATATATATTTTGGATCCTACACAAAATTAATAGACAAAACTTGTCTATATTATTCAATGAAACCTGCATTAATGAAAAAATGCTGCCAAAATACACACAATTTAAATTACATGATCCAGCAGCCCAACACACCATCACCACCTTGAAATATAAATGGAGCCTTGTGAAAAGGCACATTGAAATAGCGAAAAAATTCAACAAATACTGTGATTTTTTGTTGTCTTTCAACGACATCACCATCAAGTATATCAGACGGTATGAACGGATCCTACACAAAATTAATAGACAAAACTTGTCTATATTATTCAATGAAACCTGCATTAATATATATATATATATATATATATATATATATATATATATATATATGTGTGTGTGTGTGTGTGTGTTGTCATTAGCTCATTGAAACTTTAAAGTTTATCAAATTCTAATGAGTAATTAATTACAAATAAATAAAACAATTACATTCATTATTTTTTTAAATCCAACGTGACTATGATTTAATTCAAAATATTTTAATATTTTTCCTGGTTTAGAAAAATAATCTCAATAACCGTAGCGTATATTCCTAAAGAAAATCATTGAGAATGTTTCACAACTTAGTTTAGATATTAATTAAAATAAAATGTCAAGTTCACAATCCAGAATAATCCTTTAAAAAATTCTCGAAGAGTGCAAGACATTCTTACTATTATATTAACGGAGAGTCGAAGAATAAAACCTCCACATTTACTCTGACAGTCACCATAGGTATAACGCCATAAAAAATAAAAATTTTATAACAAAGGTTTTTAATTTAAACATGTCAAAGAAAATATAGAACAGGTAAAATTTTAAAAGAATTTGATTATTTTTGAGCGTCATTCCTACAATATTTTGCTTTATTGATTCTAAGTTTTTTCCCCAAATAATTCAAAACTGTCACGCAAAAAAAAAAAAAAATAAAAAAAAAAAAATTGGCAAAAGACATGAATATTTATGTAAACAGAATGGAAAAAAATACTTTCCGGATTTTCACTAGTTTTATTGATATATTCATAGATAAGATCTCATTTAAAAATGAAGTCTTCTATTTATAAAACAAGTTTAAAAACATTCAAAGAAAACATTAGAACCCGAATTTCATGCAATGTTTAACTAAATACGGCAGTCAATCTTCTGATCAGAAGTTCAGAAGAATTGAGCCACCTCCACTTGCTGTTCGTTTTCAAATCCAGTTACGGTTGGGTTAAATAATGAACCCCCTAAAATAATATATTTACAATAGGATGACAATGGAGTGATAACTATGTCCACAAAATATATCTCAAAACATGCGTTTAGACTGAAAGTATAAAAGTATGTGAAATTATCTATAGCTGAATGCATAAATTTGCATAAAAATGTGTTGATTTCGGCATTAAATAACCCATAGATTTTGATATATCGCCAGACAAAAACAGCTAAACCACGAACCTAAAAACAAAAACTAATTCGTAATATTTCATATAATATATAAAAATATAAATTTTTGTATAACGCATCACCGCCTCTAGTCAGCATGTCAATATAATCATGTACATGCACAGAAGCTTAATACAATCTAACATGTATTGAGAGCTCGACGTGGTGAAATAGTAAGCTTGTTTCTCTAGAACATTTACAATTGAGTAGAGAGTTCGATTCTCACTGAGCGTCCGCATACTTTCGGCCTTGTACTACATGTAAGCTGCGCGTTAGAGAATTACCTATAATTTAACATGTAGGCAATTGTAAAAAGGGAACATTCTTTCAAAGATCACTAGAAAATTCAATCCTGCCAGTGTGTATTCATTTGCGATTAGTTTTCTACAATATTCAGGATGGTAGACAAAATATAGTCTAATAAATAAATGAAGCGTCTACTCAAATACGAATATCTGCTAAAATAATGTAACAAATATATCTCAGATTAATACAAATTCAATTTCTTTCGAAATATGTAGCTTACATCGTGTTAAGTGTATAATTTGAAAAGCTAATTTTCAAGTTTTAGAAAATTTTAGTATTGTCGGGAGAAAATTTCGGTGTAGGTATAATATGTGGTGTACCTCTGATCCTGGCATAATAAGTGTCCTACCTTAAGAGTATGTTTATAGAAATAAGTATTCGGCTTTTTATTGAAACTATTTTTTCTCTAAAAAGTCACTTATGTAATTTAACATTACTATACCAATAACAGAATCTTGTAGACTACATGCAAAAGGTAAAGCCCCATACTATAAAGGAACCCAATTTTTTGTTGTAACAATTCATGGTCTAAGCAAGTACCTTGCATATTTTTCTCGTATGTTTACGTATACTCTTGTGATCAATGCTTGTAAATCAATCATATATATATATATATATATATATATATATATATATATATATATAAATTTCTTCACCGATAGCACGAATGAGTTTCATGTGTCATGCTATATTGAGGGGCGTGGGTCAGTTTAGTATATCCGTTACTGTTGAGTTGTGCGGTACTAAATACGAACAACAGATAATTATATTAAATAAATGTATTACGGAAGAAAATAGTATTTACAAACACTATTTGTAGTGCATTGAATAGTTCATTTATCATTAAAATGGTGGAGAGTGCCCTAACAGTTACATACTTCAGTCTCAAGGTTTTCACTATTCATTTTACATAAAATCACTTGTGATATTGGTAGGGAAAATTATATTAATTCATAGCTCTTATATTAAATCGAGCACTATTTCATTAACTCCAGCTCTCAAAATGCGACATTGTACATTTCCAGCTATTTATATGAAAAAGAACCAGATGCAATGACTATAAATCTACAATTATTTACAATTGTGACTTCTTTCCGTCAAAGTTGTACTTAAGTTTTTTTTGTGTTTAAAGCAAAAACTCACAAACACGTTCCAATATACGGGTCTACTAAAGTTAAATTCCTTGGCGCATTGCATTGATATTAACTGATTTAGAAAGGTTAATTATAAAAATAAGTAGACAATATGTCTATACTATTTAAATAATACATTTTTGAAGATATGCTGATATATATATATATATATATATATATATATATATATATATATATATATATATATACACAAGTGTGCGTGTGTGAATTTTACTCGCATGCATACATTTTTCATGTATCAATTCAGTTCAGATTTCCCAATGGCATATATCTCAGAATAATTCATATGTTCAACTTTAAATCTTACAATACGCAATAATAGCTATAACCACATTGCTGTGCGCCTGTAGCAACAGGCTGGTGGTGAATGCTAAGCAAAATTATGGAACAATCGATGCTGTACTCAGCAAGAGTCAATGTACGGAGATAAGTTTATCACTAAGTAAAATTGAAATTTAATCCAAAACCGCTGAAGAATTACAGTGAGTTTGAAAGGGTATTTTTACTGTCAGTCAATACATCGCCAGATATGTTTGAATAGATTCTATAATCCAGAATCTAAGGATTAGATTTAAAATACTTTAAGAGTCCCTACAAATCAAGTAGATTTGTCAATACGCACTGGGTGACACACGTTACTAGTAGTAGGATGCAATAAGCAGCTTTACTTATATTCTTTTAAAAGATACACAAGTAGGAGCCAAATGTTGCTATGTAGGATAAATAGAGGCCGGCACTATATTAAATATGGCAAGGGTATTCAATGCCCAGACAAATAGTAGGTTTTTAAAGGAGCAAGACTGATTCTTATGGAGAAGAAAACACTTTCTGCTCCGACACAACCGTTCCAGCAGTAGATACAGCTACAAGATATTCGCTCCAGTTCAGGTCAGCTGAAAAATTGACCAAGATTGTGGTTTTGACGACGACAAAACCAGGACACACCACGTAAATAAGGAGTAGGTTTTAATTTAACGAAGCTCGATCATTAAGAAACATCTAAAAAATCGTGGAACCTATAGAGAGCACATGAAAGCAAAAGAGTTTAAACTCGGAAAATTATGAGTTTTCAGAAGACTTTTTGTCAAAGATAGTAATAAAATCAGTGGACGATGGAAAATTCAAAATATGAGGAAAAAGCTTGAAGCAAGTAGTGATTTTCTAAGCGCAGTTTTGATGTAACAATGTTGAAATATTGGGAAACCCTAATAAGAATGAACATTACTCCACTATAATGATTCTAGCAAGACAAGCTTCCTAACCATTACAAACATTGAATGTATATGATGTAACTGATAAATATAAAATATTTTACAGAAATTTACGAAGAATAACGAAACTTAGTTATAAACAACTAACAATATGAAATTTGTTTGAACTTTATTTGTGGTCGATACTCGTATTTAAGTGCATGTTCTGTTTTTAATTAAACAGTATTATATATTTATATCTACCGGCCTGATTATTTACGATAAAGCTTTATTACAAAAATATGTCATTCGGTAGGATTCAAACCTGTGACCCCTACCCACATAGAGGAAGCTACCATGTGATCTGGCGCGTCTTAGACTGATGGTCATTCGTGGTCGAGAGGTCTAAGACGTGCCAGATCCCATCTTCGTAATAAAAATTTATCGTAAATAATCAGACCTTTAGATATAAATATATAATACTGTTTAATTAACAAAAAAGATTATCTACTTAAATACGAATATCGATCAAAAACAATGTTCAAACAAATCATTTCATAAAGTGTTTTATAGACAAATATATATACAATTGATTAAGTCTTAAAAATAAGGATAAAAAAGAATGGGGAAATTTTGGGATATGAGAAAAAGATTTATTTTTACAAGTTATCGACTCTGGGTTATTTAAAACGAAAGTTGCATTGGAATATTTTAATGCTATTGAATATTATATTTACAATATTAGTAGACAATTAATTTTCAGATAGAAGCTCCTGTTATGTAACCCATAGCTAGAGAAAGGTGGAACCCTATCTTTCCAAAGGGTATTTATGAGTAACTGATTGTTTGAATTAGGGAGCAATCAGATTCGATATTCACTACATCACTCACACATTAGGAAAGAGGATCAAATAATTTACCAGTCACAAGAAATTTAAAGCAAGAGGATTCTGACAAATTAAGAACATATTTGAAAGTTAAGAGCTGAGGGATAGCTTAAAAAGTTTTACAAATTCGAAGATTGGGTTTTGAAAGGAGTGGCTTTTGCAAAAGAGAACGAATGCAAGGATATCCACGTTTGACCCTGTTTTGAAGGTATTTGACACTAAGAAAGAATTATTCAATTTGATCTTCGGAGATGAAACTGTAGCTTAGGGGAGACATTTTATAGTCACTTTACAAGTTCTGAATGTGGTAGAAGCTTTTTTAATGTTGGGATTACCACTAGTACAGAAAAATCAGAACAAATGCCCAGTTATTCTAGAAGCTCATCCAGGTGAATTTTTCTTTTTACTATAACTGACATTATAGTGATCGCGATTTCGGTTTTTGGATCAGTAATACAACTGTAGACACAGTAGAAAGCTAGGAACATTAACTGAGCCGTAATAAATAGATCAAGGTAAGACATCCCTAAAGATATGGGCAGCCAAACGAGAACAATATACCCCATCTATTAATAAGCTTAGTTCTAAATTACTGCAAATTTCTTGTATCGACAGATGGTTTATGAAAACGAGGTCAACCTCTATACGGATGTTAGCATTTAATTTAGGAAATCAATTGTGAAAGCTATAAATAAATATATAGCTCCCATTTCAAGAGTTAAACAATACATTTAAACATACACAAAGAAAACACTCTCCAAACAGAAACAATAACAATTACGAACAAACTCAAAGAATTGATAAGAGTTTTGCCTTAGATGAAAATTCAGACTTAGTAGTGGGAAGCAGATCATTGCCAGGTTGCTTATAACAGCAAGTTTTTAAAGAAACGTAGTTTCCTTACATTTAATGAGTCACAACGTGATATCAGTTCTTCAATACGGCAGTGAATGCTGAACAATATCATCGAAAATGAGGAAAACACTGGAAGCAGCGGAAATGTGGTTCTACAGAAGGATGCTGAGTATATCATGGACTGAGCATGCAAGCAACGATGATGTGTTGGAAAGAATGGCAACCAAGAGGAAATTGATACTGAGCATCAGGAGGGGACAGTTGAAGTTCCTGGGACACGCAATGAGGAAGGAGAGCCTGGAGAACCTGATACTAACTGGCCAGATAGAAGGAAAGAGAGACAGAGGAAGGCAGCGGATAACATATCTGCAGAGCCTGATCAGGTGGTTGACGGAACGGGGGTTGACAGGAGTAACGGGAGCAAACATACTAAGGCGCCACAAGGGATAGGGAGACGTGGAGAACCATGATCGCCTACGTCCTGAAAGGACAGGGCACATAGAAGAAGAAGAAGCAGATTTTAATGAATTTTTTTTTTGTTTTTACTGTTTATTTTAGAAAACTGAAAATGTCTTAATTTTGTATTAAAAAATGTCTTGCTGAGAATCTTTCAAAAATGTTTATATTAATAATTTCTTTCTCAAAAATGGTATGTTGATAATATTTTTTCTTAAAAGAATCTATTTTTCTGTAAGTCTATTTTTATGTATACATTTCTATAAAAGCATTTTTATATTTCATATTGTTTTGATCCTAAGTTTAGGGGTTAACTATTTACCCATAACTGGGACGCTAATGGGTTCTAACCACTCTAGGTCAGAGTAGACCTGGGATCAACAGCAATTAAAAGGTGCTTTCTTTCTCCTCACAAGCTCCAAATCAGAGGCCTTACTGCCGGATGCACTTTATCGTCATGCCCAGGACCACATTATGTGGGGTAATGGTCTACTTTTATATGGAACATTAAAAATTAATCTAATAATTATGATAGTATCTCTGTTGTAAGTTTACTACTATTGAGTAGTAAGGTATCAAACCCCGCAAATGCGTAAATCGAATCATTAGGTGACTGATATTGACGAATACAAGAGGGTTGCAGAATACAGCCGATGAAACTTTGCGATAATAAAAAAGAAGATATTCGTATTCATATAAAGGTTTTGACGGCTTATCAAATTGTAAGAATTTGTGTAGTAGGGAGATTATTTATTGAAGCAAGGTCTTAATACTGGCTGGAGAACTGAATTCTTATATTTCCTCAATTGTATTTGCGTGCAAGTGAATATAAAGACTCAGAGGGAACCAGAACTGTTCCTTGATTAACAATTCCAAGCTATTATGTATAACATCACCGGTGCATCTAAGCTTAGAGCACCTTGGTTTTCCTAAGCGGTTACTAGTCTGTATACTGACGTCACTTAACTTAGTTAATCGTACGTGAAACACTGTTTCAACATGATATAATCAACGTATGTCTGAACGTAAATAAAGATTTATTCTTTCAATAAATACCAGTTGTATGAGTTAAACATAAATTTTAATTATTTTAATTAAACAAAGACAAACAAAAAATAAACATACTATGTATTTTTTCTTCATTTGTAAACGAATTATTACGCAACCTAGGTTTCTACCAGGTGGTGTCTTCAGACGATAAAACATTTCTAAACTACAAAAGTGTACATTTTGGTTCGACATTGAAAAACAATGCCACATCAGGTTGTAAACGTTATTTTTGAAAAATAGATCGAAATTCACTTCCTTATATTTGCAAGTTTTTGTGTACAAGGGAAATAGGGTAGGGGAAATGAGAAACCAGAATGGGGAATCATAAAAAGGATACGGAGGAAATAAAAAAAACAAGAAAAAGAGAGTGGAAAAGAACTAAAGAGATATGGTGAAAGAATCAATGAAAGGCGCCAGGGTTAGGTAGGAAGTAAAGTATAGTCATGTACAAACTTTGGTGACACAGCGTCTGAGCTTAAAGAGGAAGAGAAAATGCTTGGTGGGGGGGAGAAAATGAAGAAAATGGGTGAAGAAGAAAGGGGTTGGGGGATACAGATTGTCCATTCAAAGTCGAAACAAAATGTACACTTTTGCATTTTGGACATGTTCTAAAATATAATTTATAATAAATATTCATAGCTCTATTTCTATATTGAGCACTGTTTTAAATTAATGTTTTGAACGTTGTAAATATTTACTTCGTTCTTTATTCACTTGGATATATAACAATAACGTTTTCATTTATTATTTGTTGATTTTATTTTTATCTTCTATCAAAGCGCACTTAGATTCTGTAACGTCACTTTGGAGGCTTAAGACAACAGCGACTGACTGATAGATTTGCAGAATACGTAAATAACTATGCATTTACATACATTAATCTGCATTTTCTTAGAAATAAGGCTGATTTTATTGCGCATTTGAATTCCATGAACAGTTTCTTTGCAACTACTAAATCTAGCTACACAGAAATATTTGATTGAACATATCAATATAAAGCGGAACTATACATTTGTTTAATAATCACATTCTGAGAAACGATAATAGAATTGAATCCGCTTTATTGATTAGTAACTTTCGCTGACTTGTCCACAGTGAAAGCATGGATACTAGAAAGTAAGGTAAGTATAGGGTGACCTAATAATACGGGAAGTTTTTTTAAGTGTGAAATGAGCAAGTGGCAGCACTGCAAAACAGTGGCCTCACGAAGTAAACACTGCATTTCAGTAACCATTGATCAAGATGAATTTCTAAGCAAGTTATGGATGTCAGATAAGGCCCATTTCCATCCCACAGGTTACGTTAATAAACGGAACTACTGTTACTGGGCAGACAAATCCTAATGAAGTTCATGAGCGCCCTTTACACGGTAGTAAGATGAAAGTTTGGTGTGCCGGTTCATTACATGTGACTATCGAACGATTTTTTTAAATGAACAGAGGATCTCAGTCCCTGTCACAACAGATTTCACTTATGCATTCGTACAGTAGAATGCAATCTACAAGACGTAATTTGAAAAAAAAAATGAAAATTCCATCATTGTTTCGTAAATGATATGTTTTAAGATTTCAGTTACTTTGAATAAAATATTTTTCTTCCATCACTCTTGGTTCTATTGAATTGTTAAGTTCCGTTTTTTTTTGGTCACCCTGTATTTAGATGGAATGACGCAGTTGTATTCGTATTTGGATTTTACTTCGAATTCTACAAATACTAAATTTTACTGATACAAAGAGTGAGCAAAATTAAATCCTGTTCGAATTTAATCATGAACATTGTCTGCGAGAAATCCGTAGTATTTTCTTTAAGGTGAAGTTCAAAAGCAATATGTAAATAAGCGTAAAATGTACAATAGAAATAAGCGTAAGACAAGGAGGTGTCTTCCCGTTCGATCCAGAGTGAAATAGAAATTCTACCATTCATTATCGGCGTCCACAATCTGAAGATTGCTGTTTGCACAGTCAACTGTAAATCTAAACTTTAACGGAAGGTGGTAAATAAATTGGGGAAAAATAACTAAATAGCAAATGTAAATCAGAATGTACGATGTGTCAGCAATAGGAACAGCTCAATTACAAATCCAATTAAAATCAAGTAAAAAAATTGCACTATCTAGATCTAAAGTTATTTATAAATGGAACTTTGTGTGTGTGTGTGTGTTTGTGTGTGTGTCCGTTACCTATAGACTCCGAAACGGCTGAACCGATTTTCTTGAAACTGTACACAGTTGTACTATAAAGCGTCTGCGAGTGTTCTTAGCTAGGTATTGGGTTGAGGCATCCCCGATAAACATCGAAAATCGAGTTATAGAAGGAGTGGTCCGATTTTAATCAAATTTGATAAACTCATAGACAAAGACATAAGAAACGATATTCAGAAGTTTCAAGGTTCCATTTCTTACAACAGCGCAGAAAATCGGTAAGATATATATATATATATATATATATATATATATATATATATATATATATATAAAAGTAAGATGTTTGTGTGTGTGTTTATCTGCCTGTATGTTTATATGTTTTCAGCCCATTTATTTTAGTTTGTGCTTCGGGTTTGGCTCTAAGGAGGTATAATGAGAAATGAAGTTTCAAAGAATATTGAAACAAGTAGGACACATTTAGTATCAGAAACGGAGAGTTCTATTTTCTAGGGCACATAATGAAGAATGGCGGGTAGAAAAAATTAACCCTCACAAAATGTATTAACGAGAAAAAAGCGTATAAACTATGTAACCCGCTTGTGTAAATCGATGCCAGAAAAGATTTTTGAAGAGAAAAAAAGAAAAGACACAAACATTAAGAACTGCAAATGTCAGAAAATTGTAGAGAGCCATGTTCATCCTCAATCTGAAAAAATGCTGTTCAGAATATGTAGCTTTATTCAAAAGGTGCTATTATTCTTAGTACGTTTCACGTCAGTTTGAAGCAGCTTCATGATTCCATCCTTGCATCATTCTGGAACGGGTATAAAACAGTTTAAGTTTTCTCATGCTTGCAGAGATTCGGAATTCTTTCTATTAAAACGTTTTATAGTCATCTAAATTGATAATCCGGACGTGCAAGATTACGTTCGAAAGTCACGTGTTCAATTGCTGTCTGGTATGTAAACAGATTTTAGATCTGCCATTGTTCTGAGACAAGGTGACACACTTAAAATTGGGTCAGTTGCCGAGTTTAATTAGTCCAAACGGAAACAATACGTCTCTAAATTCAAAGAAGAAATTGGTTTTAAATAGATAATTTCCTTCAAATCCAACCAGAAGCACAGATCTTCTGTAGATTTGTTTTTAAAGGGTTAACGCTAACTAATTTCGATTTCTGCACTGAAACATTTCGTTTTATATTTTTGTAAATAAACTTGTTTCATCGTTTGTAACTATTCTTTTCAAAATTGAATTATCGTTGTCGCATTTGATCAGAGAATAGCAGATGCGAAAGCTGTCTAAAAAATTTCTTTTAAATTACTAACTTAGGCACGATTCGTGTAGATAAGATTTTCAGAAGTATTACAACACTCATCTAAAATATGCGAATCTCTAATGTCTTGTGCTGTAAGACTTAATTTTATTTTAGCTTTTCGATTCGGTTATCGCAAATGAGTGCAAGTCTGTCGGGGCCTTCTAGATATGTCAGATCCAAATTTACATCTATTAACCAGGACAACCATTTATTGACAAGCCTCTCAGCTACGACACCCGTTGCCACTAAAGGATGCTTTTTTTCCGGAAATAAGTTGGTCGAGCGCTAGATCAAGGGTGATTCGAAAGCTCCCTTTTCTTTCATTGCTACCTTGCTGTAGGGGGTGGGCGTGACTCCTATTCCTGGATTTCACCACTTACCTTCGATCCATTTTTGCTGATTACTTAGCAGAAAGGATAACAGCACCGTTTTTTTTTTTTTGGTTTTTTTTGGGGTATTACCCAGCTGTGAATTGAAACTAAAACCTCCAGCACCGTAATAGAGCACTATCAGTCCGCAAGATAAAGATCACTAAATGCCAAAAATGCAGTTCCATTTCACCACACGAAACGCTTAAAATTCAGAATGTACAAATTAATCCTATATTAAAAAAAGTATAAAACAAAATGTGTTCAAACAGAATGTACTGTTTAAAGCTACAAACATTTATGCCAAATCAGTATATATTCCAATATTTTAAGCTATACACTATAAAGTGTCTGAAACAGCCGTTTTCTTAATCGATATCAACTCATGGTGGATGGGTAGATCCATAGGTCAGTAAATTCCTGGAGGTTAAATACGAGTCGATAAGTCCCTTGGGGCTCAGGAGGCGGTCAATATATAACTGGCTTGGAAATAGAAATATGCACAAACTGTAGCATACAATTTGAACATATTGATATGGATCTGGAGGCAAAATCATTGTTCTAAAATGAAATGCACAATGCAACTTGGACGAATGGAAACAATACCATTGAGTTATGATGCAGCAAAGGAAACATTTTCTTTTCCATTACCAAGTTCGCACATAACTAAAACTTGTTTTAACTATTTAAACAAGATTCTAATTAACCCTTAAAATTGGGTATCACCAATTAATAACTTCATTCGTGATCACGAAAAATTGTGACCCGATTCTAATTTTCTGATGATACACGTTAGATTGAGAATTAGGGTGTTTTTCTAACGGTCTCTTACGTGTAGAGCCCACTCAGAATAGAGCACACTATTCAGTCGTGATGATTGAAAGATACAAGATTGCTAAGCATTACACACGTGTCTAATGATTACCGCATTTACTTAAGATATGGTTCAAGGCAGAATATATAAAGCCCTCAGTGGCAATCGAACCCACCGTGTAACTGATCTAGCGAGTTTCCATACGCGGAAATTACGAGAAAAACTTAAAGTAGATGTGGCGGTTACATTTACATAGATGGAAATTTAATAGAACACTTAAATTCATGTGGCCGGAGCACGAGGAAAAAAAACCGTCAGCACAGTTGTCATAGAAATATTTTTAGAAAAGAGACAGAAACCAGATCAGTTCGGGGAAAATAACTAAAGTCAAGATGCCAAGTGATGATCGATTATATTGCAGATACTTCTTGGGATTTTCTCGAAACGTCTTTTTTATGTATGTAATGTTTTATACAGCTTACAATTTATATCTAAACCATTTTAGCGCCCTGCATAACATAACTACGAAAGTCAGTCCGTTAAGTGCCAGAGGTGAAACACGCTTGGGCGATCATGTCTCGAAAGAGACATGAATGACTGGGCAGAAGATTATTCTGCAGTAAGTTGCCACTGCTTACTGCGGTAGACTGGTTGCCGACCAATGCTATAGAACCCAATCTGTCCTGTTATTTAACCCATAACTGGAGGGAAGAGACGGATTAATACCGTTCCCAAATTTATTTGCGAGTAAGCGAATGCAATGAATTTAAATGGAATTCGAACTCGGCTCTCCGATTTCTCGTTCCGAGCCGATATCCACTGCACTACAACGTACATCCTACGAAATTATCGAGCCTATATAACGTCTTCTGTGTTTATGTTACGGATTTGTAGTAATATGCTTCGAAATCTAGGAAAAGAATCTTCACTTTATACCAGGTTTTTCCGTTTCTGTTAAACTTTAAAATATTAATGATTTTACTATTTAATTAAAAAAATAGCCACTGTTAAAATGAAAAAAAATGAACATTATCGTTGATTTATTCAAGTGACATGCATCGTGTGTAAAAAGTTTTTAAGAATTAGCTGAAGTTGTTTCCTATGTCAGAAGGATTAATGACATTTTCCTTTAAATTATATAGTTCTTTATACTGTAGTTGAAGAACACTTTTATGCTGAATTATTTGGACAGGAAGAAAGTTTGATGTAATATTGTGATCCTATCTTGCATTAATGTCAAAGGCCTTTTGTGCGATTAGGCGTATAAGCTTTCAATTGAAGACGTATTGTAGGCTTCTAGAACAAACCGTAGAATAGTGATGGGTGATATGAAGTACTTTCACGATTTGGATTTAAACCATGCCCGATAATATTTCAGTAGCATTTACGTCAACTTTCCAGTCTTTGCTCGAGAATACCGAGTTGTATTATTTCTCACGAACATATTAGGTTGTACCAAAAGTTCGTAAACACTTGCAAAATGGGTCTATCTGGTCCAGTACAATCGAGACAAGCGATGGGTTCAAAAAAGGCAAGAGACACCGTCGATTCCAAAACACGATCGATTCGGAAAGAAAGTCATGTTGTGCGTTTGGTGGAACTTTGAAGGAATCGTGCATTTTGAATTGGTTCCGAATGGTCGTGCCATCAGTGCCGAAATTTACTGTCAGCAACTTGAGCGGGTCTACAAAAATTTGAAGCAAAAGTACCCGGCTCTGATCAACCGAAAGCGCGGTTTGATGCAGCAGGACACTGCCATGCCACAGGAAGATCAAAGACATGTTTGAAGAGCTGGACGGCGTTGAAGTTCTGCCGCATCTAGCCCACAGTCCTGACTGTGCTCCATCAGATTACGGCCTTTTCCGCTCAATGCAACACTTTCAGGTAATGCTTTATTTGGGAACACTCATTTCTTACACCTAGTGCTGAGTGTGATACCGAAACGGACATTACAGGTTAGTTTTGTTATGAAGTTACCGATAAGAATTGGTAATCTTACTTTAAGACTCATTTATGTCTTTCATTATACCATATATCTGAGTTTTTCTAAGATAATTGTCGTTAATGTTCTCTTTATTAAAAGAATTCCTGATAAAAGACCACAGTCCAATCAGGTGACTGATTGTACTTTTAATAATTCTGAATCTAGATTATGTATTTGTAATTTTATTGATTTCAAGTAACAAAGTAAGCCTATTAACATTTCTTTCAATCGTTTTGCATGAGCAACTTGTGCAATTAGACGATAGTTTGCAGTTTTAACTTATTTCCAGAAACGTGAAATATTACTACCGTTTCATTTTTGAAAATTTTGAGTAGTTAATTCAAGGAAATATTTTATGTTTTTAGAAATTCATAGTGGATTTTGCATTAGCCAATTGCATAATGTTTATAGAATCTAATAGTCCTAGCAAAGTAACAGTCTGGGTGTAATTTTCTTTACTGTTAAAGTAAAAAATTAATTTTTTTTAAAGAAGCGTCTTCATTTATTTTGATATTTTAAAATTCTTTACTAGTATTATTTGACGAAAATATTTCGGAAGTTTTTTGCTAATAAATTTGCAATCACCTCTTTGGTAGTTGCTTTTATATTACTTTGATATATCTCAATTGCGTGCTTGTATTTTTTCTGTGTTTTCACGAATGATATGTTTCATACTATTTTAGTTTTGGTGTTTGAAATAATATTAGACAATGTTCTTTCATGAGTATCGCTTGAATTTTGATTATTCAATGGAATGCAGTTCTTTTGCTTACTGCAGACTTTCCTCCATTGAATAGTTTTATTAGTCATGATTAGTATGTTGAGATTTTTGTTGGGAGTTATTAATTTGCATTTTTTTTTTATTCTTTTCAGGTGACTTTTTGCAGTTTTTCTTTTTTTTTGAATGAGTTTTGCATTATATGTTCTATGTTGATTTTAGGCATTTTCTTTTCATTAGTTTGTATTTTATTTTTTTATGCGCTTTTAATTTAAATATCTTCCTGTAAAAATCTCTAGATCGAAATGCCTAACAAGATGATTGTTTTAGTATTTTAATTTCGAGGTTTTAAAAAGGAAAAACTTGATTGGTTATATCAGTTTTTTGTGGGATGAGGTGCATTCATTGATGAATTTAATCTTATCAATAAAGTGAATAGACAACTAGAAAAGTCTACTATAAAAATTAATACTGACAATATTTCTATAAAATGACACACACGTATGAGTATTCGGACAGCAGTCTTAGAAAGTCTCATTCAATAAAATAGCGGACAAGGTATTATGATTAAGATTTGTTATTATGATTAAGATTTGTTATTATGATTAAGATTTGTTATTATGATTAAGATTTGTTACGCAATTTAGCTGAAAACAAACGAAATCGATAATCTAAAACTACTTTCGAAAAATATAGAATCCGTCATCAACTTTACATATTTCTTTAATTAAAAAGAAATATTAAACACATTCCTGGATTTTTTTTAGTCTTAATACTTTCACTAATTCACTATATAAAGAATCTACTAGCCAAAATTGATGGTAAAATTAATATAACACTGTCCTCTTAAAAATAAAATTTGTGTTATTAGTCAGTCAAGTGCCATACGTGATTCACGCCTTGGGCGATCATGTCTCGAAAGAGACATGACTGACTGGGAAGAAGATTATCCCGCAGTGTTTTGCCATTGCTTTCTTCAGTAGAATGGTTGTCAGCCAAGGCTGTGAAACCCAATCTGTTCTATTATTTAACCCATAACTGGAAGGAAGAGTGTATTTGTGCGTAAGTGAATGCAAGAGATTCAACTGGAATTCGAACTTGCCACCCTTTCTTATCATTCCGAGCCGATATCCACTGCACCACAACGCACATCCTGCGTTATTAGAAGTTTATTTATAAAGAGCCTACGACAATTCATCTTCTCGCGCACATCTTTCTTCAAAAAACTCCATAAACTTGAAACAAACAGTGGCGAATAGCCGTTCCCTAATCATCCTATCGGCTACCATATTAGACTAATATAGGGGAGAAAATAAAATTAAACATCCAAATGCATAGCAGATATAAATTAGACGAATCTTCACTTCGAAAAACCATCCGAAAATACGTGAGGTACAACTGGAAACTAATTCATATAATGCATGACATTTAAAACTGCTAGGCTAAGTCAAAAATAACAATTCACCTGCAAGATCTAAGCTACAGTGAACCAACTTTCACGAATTGAAATGTTCTCTGAAGAATTTTGTTCTTGATTAATCCAAATTCGTAGATTACATTGACACTACCACGCGGTTGACGAGACGGCTCACGTTCCACCTCTTAGATATTAGTTCAATTCGAACTCATTTAAACACACAGGGAAACCAAACTATCCGTAATATACTTGTTGACAATACAAATATATCATCACCACATAAAAGCTAAAAAAGTAGCTTAAAAAAAAAAGAACACGCAACTATGAACACGGCAATAAAGCGCTTACCGTGTGTGGAAAATAACACACCAATGACTAAACAAACAAACACTACAAATTACGTCACAAGTTAAATAATATTCAGCTTGGGAAAAAATAAGATAACGTTCATAATATATATTCTAAACATATACTGTTAAATATAAGAGACAATGAATGTCTCATGTTTAATCATGAGCCGTTCTAAACGTATTTTCGTTTTAATTTTAGGTGAAAATTTCAAGAAATTTCAAGATGGCTCATGTGAGCCGAAAGCTTAGAATCAACTTAATAAATATTAATTTTTATTAAGTTGATTCTAAGCTTTTGGCTCAAAGGAGCCATCTTCAAATGTCTTGAAATCTTCACCTAAAATTAAAGCTCAAATGAGATGTTCAGAACAGCTCATGGTTAGACATAATAGACATTCATTGTCTCTTATATTATAACAGTATATGTTTAGAAAATTATCTTCTACCTCGATACACTATATATATATATATATATAGGAGTCTAACCGTATTGATTAGCTGTGATACAGCGAAACAGATCCCTCTGCGGATGACACTATATATATATATATATATATATATATATATATATACACACATACACGTGTGTGTGTGTGTATGAGTATACATAAATTTACAAGAATATTTGAAGTATCACTTGTAATGAGTACGACTAGAGAAGTTTTATTTATTTAAAGTCAACATGGATTCAACAGCAGAAAATTACGAGAGATTATAAAAGTAATCGATCGATGAAATCGGAAGGAAGAAAAACAGATGGAGTTATTTTGTTGAACCCTACCTATTGATATATAAAATAGCATTAGGAGATTAGACCTATGACAGAACTTACTCAAGCGTAGATTCTTTCTAACCACTCCACTGCTTGGAGCTTAAAACTATTGTATAAGCTTTATGTACCCTACAATCGGATGTAGGTTATAATTAACATCCTTTGGAGGTAACATCCAACAAAATCACTCCCCATACCGGATATTTCTACAAACTTACGCGACGGCAGAATGCAATTTCCATGATTCTGCTGGCGGGCAGTAAAAGAAATGGTGAGGGATCTACTGTTCTGGACAGCTATCCAGATAGAGAAGCGGTTTTCTTTCGCCCAGCAGCTACCTACATTGACCAACTATGTTATGAATGAGGGTGACGATATAATTACATTCCTACCTTGATGCAGGACGGAATATAGGGAAATTCAATCGAGAGGACAGAAACAAAATATATTTCTGGTAAGACATTGAAGAAAAATGCACAATCTTTATAAATAATGCGAGTTTCTCGGAGAGTTGATTTAATGCGTTATAATATATATAATTTTTTTCAAAGTTAAAGTGGATCTCTATTCTGATTAGTTAAATTGAACACAAAGTTTTGTCTTCCCATATCCATAAATAATAAATGTGTTTCTTGTGAATGAAAATCATTTTCATAAAAATAAGCTAATTTTGCCTGATGATGTAAAAATCTAGAAACAGAAGTTTCCGTCGCAATGAAAAATATTAATTTTAAATCATACACACACGTTTCATTAAATAATATAGACAATTTTGTCTATTTTATGTAAAATATTTTCATATTGTCTGATAAGCTTAATAGCATTATTATTAAATGAAAGAAAATCACAATATCGATACATAATTTATTTTATAATCCAATCTAAGCTTTCGGCTTGAATAAGCCATTTTCAAAGCTTTCGAATTGCATTATAGTATAAAAATTCACGGGCAATAATGACTGTTTTTGTTGACATGGAAGATTTCCAAGCAACGGCAAACTCGTCCATACAAGGCGCTATATAACAAGCTTAAAAAGCCGTTCATTACGGAAAATATAATTACGAGCGGTATCATCGGTCTTCACTCATCAGAACAGCTTAATGGACACTTAGACTAGATGCAGTGGTTAAAAAAATTGTTTCGCTAGATCAACTAGTAGCGAGTTCGTTCCTTACTAATTACTGCATACTTTCGAACTTACACTTAATTACTCTCAGAGCATCTGAGGTTCGAGTTTTAGCTGAATTCGTTTAACTCACTTTGTTAAAATATACTTGGAAAAGTATAGATAGACATGTTCTAGCAAGACAGGGCTCGTCATAAGTTAGTCTTCAAGTAATTTATGACTTTATCAGGTTTGGATTAAAACACTGGTTGTGGCTGGTTGGAAACATGATACCGAATATATTCTGCGTTTTTCTAAAATTTTATTTTTATTTTTTTTACAAAATGTTCATTCAGAATAAGTTTTTAACTAATCTAATAGGATATGCGTATAGTTTTGCTAGTTAGTTCTATGAATTGGACGGGTGAGTTAGTTATATAAGGACCTGTATAAAAAACACTAACGGGATTATCTTCGCATTTTTCGACACATCAAGTCATCAGTGCACTGCCTTGATTATCACTAACAAATTAGACAACTTAATGCAACAGAACGCATAGTAACCTGTCTCGAGATCTGACGATTCAAACCGGGTAAGATGTACATAAAAAACATGGAAAGAGAAAACAAGACGGAGAAAAAGGAAGTTGAAGCAAACAACTAAGTATGATTTAAACTCGAGAAAGACGGGAGATGAACTAGATTAAACCCCAGAAGGCTGGAAACTTAGTAACCACGGTTTCCTCAGACCAAGGAGAAAAAGAATAAATGAAAGAGTAGTAAGTGGGTTTTTAAATGGAATGAATAGTAATTTTAAGTTTTTTTTTAAGTGGGTTTAAAAGCATATCAACTGTCTAGAGTCATTTTATGACCAAGCTGATTTATTTTTATTTAATGAAATGGACAATGTTTTACCTTTATATGTTCAGATAAAATCTGATTTCAGGAATGTTACCGTCTTGGGTATAATAATAAACTCCATCCGACAAAAAGCCTCTAATCAGGCTTTTAGGAGCGTGAAGCCACCTATTAATTACTGCTTATATCAGGCCTATTCTGACCAGTAAAGATGTCAGTAATATATTTTTGTAAAGAAGTGTAACAGCAATATAATTTCGTAAAAAATAAATAAGTAAATAAAATTAGACACCATTTTATAAAATTGTTAATTTCTAAGAAATTTAAATGATCACAAAAATAAATTAATAACTACTTCAATAGTTATTTTAGGTTCTTTGCTTTGAAAAAGCTTGTGTATGTTAGAGTAAAGATCACATTGTACTAGAAAATGTACTTTTTTAATTCTATAGCTTCAAATAAACGCAATTGTATGCCTTCAACTACAGGTAGCATGTATTGGTCATTTTGTTATATATAAGAATGTACTGCTGGTACTTATAAGAATATTTTAAAACTTCCATATTGTTTTTCTTTTTAACTGATGGGTTCAGTATTTGCCCATACCTGGTACCCTAACTGGTGCTACCAATCTGAGAACAGAGGCAATTAAGAGGTAGTTCTAGGCACCTCAACGCGTCCAATAGTAGAACTTGCAGCCAAATGTAGTTTATTGGCCTACTTTAAGTGACACTGACAGGAAAAGGATGCATAAAAAGCAAAATAATCAACTTAGAAAACAAAGGCGACTTTAATAAGATGAAGGGTTACAACAGAAAACCTACAAACAGTGAGAAATAGCGTAGTTAAAGTAAAGAACGAGAAAAAGTAGAATAATCAATATACGAAGTCATTGAAGGAAAAATAAAACGTTTACAAGAAGGAAACTTGAATTGGATAGGAATAAAAACAAAAAACTACGGGAATAACAAGAATTAATAGAAAGGAAAAAGAAAGAATCTTTGGTTTACCGAGAGGATTTTAACGATGACATAAAAGAAAATGAGGACTGTTTCAAAAGAAAAAAAAAGTGGTACAAAAAGAAATAAAACCAAGTCAAAGAAAACTATACAAGAAAATAAATATTCCAATAAAAATAAGATCTAATTAAACGTCTTTAAAAGAAGACTGGGCGGAAAAGATTGCTTATTTCAAGCCTGGTCTTTTGAGCAAGGATTAAAAGATAGACAAACATGGCGGTCTCCTTGGGATAACGAATGAGAAAGTCGAAGAGATTAGACCTGAGCAAATAAGAAAAGTTCGTAAATATAAGGATAGAATTGAAAGCGGTGAGATTGGAGTAGAAGCAAAGCCAGGTAAAAAAAAAAGTAACGGCGAGGGCATAGTTTAATTGAAAAGGGTAGATTTTTCTCTGCGGGTGGACAATGTTTACATCAGTTTAGTTCAAGATTAACTGAGACTGACGTATGACTTGGGAAACAAAAGCAAACTATTGAACCTTAAGTGATATTTATCTTGGCCAGTTCTGTTTGCATCTTCCTTGCAGTCAGTTCCTTTACTCTTTAAAGAACAAGTAAAAATATATTGACCCACAAACAAGCATGTAAAGGCATACAAATCAGCGATACTTGTGAAGGTTAATGCTTATGGCAGCGGGTTATTGATAGTTGCTTGGTCGTCTTTTATAATGACGTATTCCATTAGGACATATGAAAGATCGCCCTCGCAACTTTTTATAGGTTGAAGCTCTCAATGACTTAATGCACCTTCAACCTCATTCATATTATATATATATATATATATATACACACACACACACATATATGCGGTGTAGATATATATGAATTCAAAGAAGTATTCTGTACGTACAGTGGTAGTATAACTCTAAAAGCTCTAAATATATATCTATATAAATTCATATAGAGCAAGAAAGAAAATAGGCAGACACATTATTTCGTGGTAAATCGGGAGTGTGGACCTATTTCAGGCGAACCATCATCAGCTTCCCTCTTTATTGTACATAATATTTTATACGAATAAAATCTTTACATGTGTAGAATCTTCTGTACAATAAAGACTGAAGCTGATGATGGTTCGCCTGAAACTTGTCCACACTTCCGATTTACCATGAAGTAGCGTGTCTGCCTACTTATATATATATATATATATATATATATATATATATATATATATATATACCTTTTGTGTATATTAATTCAAACACGAGTAATGTCTTTCTAGGTTTTTAATTTCCCTGATCATGTATACGACGTCTCTTGGTGTTTTTCTCTCTCAACCGCATTTTCGTTCACGTTTTGGACTGTTTTCATGTCACGGTTGGAACTTGAAAACCTAACACCTATGATATCTGCTATCTCTCTGGGAGGCATGACCAATACGTTTGTGCAGCGCTTCAATTTTCGTACGCTTCCTTGGAGTAACGTCAATCGCAGACAATTGCCGCAGAAAAACTAATGATATTCGAGACAATAGTGTATCGGCTTGATAAAAATCTGATGCAATCACGGATGATCCAATATTTCTCAAGGCCAAACAAATTTTATCATAATTCCCAAAAATAGATACACATTACTGAGCACCATTGGAAATGACCTAATCCGTCAAAAAAAAAAAAATGCACAAGGATATAATATTTCAAGTTATATTACTGATAAGAGAAAATCACTAACTGAAATATAGAATATTGGGAAAACTTAAAGACTATGTTTAAATTAATTCTTAACCAAATAGGCTAATTCTAATTGAAGTATAGAATTTAGAACCGAAATGAAAATACATAGAACTAGAGTGAAATGGATAAAAAGAACCGGTGGTATTATGAATATTCTGTAATATAGAGCTATTAAGAGGAAATACAATTATTTTAGGAGAAATAAACTTTATTTTAAATAATACGGCGCCAATAATATAAAAAAAGACTAAAAAAGGTAACGGTAAAAAGGTTAGCATTAACATAATTACACTAAAAAAAAAAGCAATTAATAAAATTTTATGTTGGTTTAATATTTATATCTAAATTTAATATTTCAAAATTTACTTATGAAATCTTAAGTTTAAAAGCAAATTCTGTTTAAAATATTTCATTTTTTCAACTATACAATGAATGCATCTTAAATGTTATTGGTGCGAGCCGAAACTATTATTCTCCAACTTAGTTTTGGGTTGAGTCCCTCTTTAATGTCCAAAAATCTTTGAGAAAAGAAAAATCTGGAATTTCAGATTGTGGTTGGAAAAAGAGTAATTATGAGAGGAATAATATTTAAAATTTCCCCGCTTAATTTCAAGGTGAACTTGAAAGTTTTTGTGATTTGTTGGTTTGGTAGATTACATGGGTAGACTTAAATTTGCATTCAACCGGACAATTATTTGTTTCTACATTTCCAAGATGGTATTACATTTGTTCTAAATTCTTTAGAAATTTGTCTTGTAGCATGTATGATATTATCCATATTACGTTTGCAAGAATAACTATTTTTTCGTAATTCTATGAAAGATTCCATGCAGATTAAATCTGATACATCTAGAGCGATGAATAGATGTAGACAAAAAGTAATGATTTAACCCCTCATTCTATAGACTAACATTAGCATAGGGAAATATTTCCCGAAATTGGTAAGTAAATATTTCTATACCAATAACATCCAAATCTGTTCTTTTCTACCTAATGCTGCTAAAACAAATTAAAAATAACTTTTCCTATGTATAAATATTTTTTTTTATTTTACTTTCATTTTTGAGGATTTGACGAAAATTGGTAATTATGAAGAGAAAGGCCCCGAAACATAATTTTATATTATCTTCTATATACTTCCAAATTCTCCCTCTATATCATAAATTTTCCTGACTAAAAATCCTTATTCGGTTTCTCAGATTATTCTAACCTATCCCGTTTTTACTACTTGATGTTGACTTAGCAAGATATTCGACTGTAATGATAATTAAATTCATTAATATTATGTGAAAAAAACTATATATGTAGTCCAGTAGCAATTGTCTGGAGAGGAAAATTTAATTTTTGATCATCTCTTAGTTACGGTGAAAGAAAAATTCTGTACAGCAGGTAATATCAACTTGCCTTATTCCTGCTACTATTGTAAGATAGTACCTGTAGGACAACCTTTATATTACAGTGAAACATGAAAATCTATTTCACCCCTGACAAATCGCAAACTTCTGTAGCCATGTCAGACGCTGCTAAAACTGTGTCGGGTGTTACCAGTGAGTCTGTATATATATATATATATATATATATAGAGAGAGAGAGAGAGAGAGACTTTAACAGGCTTTAGCAAAAGGTGGGTAAATGTGGTGAGCCTGGTTCGCGTGAACGGTGCTAGCCTTGATTTTCTCTTTTAGATCTGCTAGTCACTGGAGTGGATTCCTTTGGAACCCTTCCCTGGTTAAGGTAGTTTCTTTTTGTGTACCTAGTTAATGGGAATAAGTGTGATTCCTAGCCTGTCCCCGGCATTGTCTTTTGTTATGATCCAAGTCGAGATTCCCATTTTTCCCAGTTTTTGTTTTTCTCGTCGTATCTCGTGTGGGTCAGGATTATATTTTCCCAATCCATTTTAGTTTCTTCTCTCCACTCCTTATAGAAAGAGTGCCCCTTGATTTTGTCCTATGGGCAGAATACAGCGGTCTTGTTGCTTTGTGGGTTGGTTGGATCCAACTAACATCATGGTTTCTGTTTGGATCTTTTTGTTTTAAAACTGTTGTTTGGGGGATTTTTGTTATGTCCCTCCCCACATATCATTTCGTGATATATTTTTAATATATTTTTGTATTTATTGTTCGCAATAAGATTTTTATGCACATTTGGGTTTTTTAGGTCCCTGCTACGTTTGTTGTATTTTGATATTTAGATGAGTGAATGCTGATGGACAAGTTCTTGTGGTAGATGAGAAAATTGTAAAGTATGTTTCGGTCGTGAGTCGAATTAGCTAGGTATAGGATAGATACGGAAGACCAACCTCAGTTCCAAATCGGAATTTTGCCACAATTGCATTTTTATATTATAAATATTGTATATATATATATATATATATATATATATATATATATATATTCAACATCAAAGTTTTAAATTGAATTTTTAAAAATAAAAATGTTTTTGATGAAACTTTAATTTTAGCTTAATTGAATGCTAAATTATTGCTTTTATTATTTCCAGTAAGCAAACTACTTTGGTGTATTTCGAACAGAAATTATATTCATTGAAATCTAAACTTCTTACATTTGTTTTAAATTTTCAATTTTTCAGCTTTTTTTGTGTGTGTGTGATCGACACATTTGTAATCAATTGCTAATTCTAGGTTTTAAAAATCTCATAAAAATAAAATATACATCTCTCACTCGTCTTTTTGAAAGTTTAACAATCTAAAGTTACATTAATCTGATTTGAAAAAATACTTGTCTATGGCATGGAATTTAACATAAAAGTATTTCCTTATCAGAAAGGTCTGACTTCTTAACCTTTTAAGTAGGCGATGACAGCACCTGCTACCAATCAATCTGAAAGTATGATGACCAAATTTGCCATAACCCAATTTAACATTTCGTAATGGAAACAACCCTTCAAACATTTGACTTTTTAATTATAAATCCCTTATAAGTTTCCATAGTGAAAGGATGACGATACACCGGTTCTCGCTCGATCACCGAATTTAAGCAATTTTGAGCCAGGTCAGTACTTAGATGGGTGACCGCTTGAGAATACCAGGTGCTGTAAGCGTAGAGTGACGGATGTGCATTGTGGTGCAGTGGATATCGGCTCGGAAAATCGAAATCGGTGAGCCGAGTTCGAATTCCGGTTGAATATCCTGCATTCACTTAAGCAATGGTACCCTTGGGAAATCCGTCCCTTCCCTTAAGTTATAGGCTAAATAACAAAAGTAGGACTTGAGGACCCTGCCTTTGCTTAAAAGCAAATCCCAATGAATCTTTTTTGATACACGAAAAGAAAAATGTATTACTAGACACAAAGCTTATATAAAAACAACAATAAATTGTTGAAAGAAAAAGGTATTACCAGCAATAAATAAATAAAGTTTACTTGGCAATAAATGACCCGGCGAGGTTGATTTGCCATAAAAACCAACCAACCATAGTGAAAAAAGTGCACTTTAATATAATAAAAAAAAGATAGAAATTATTTTAAAATTCTTAATTTTATATGATTGGTATTAAGCTTTTTGAATTTTCAATTTGTAAATAGTCTTTTTTAAGTCTTTTTTTTTTCTATGAGTAACTGGAACAACCTTTAATTGGCAAAGAAAAAAAAATGAAAACAATTTTTATAAAAATGTATTATTTATCGAAATTGTTTTTCTTCTTCAGAATACGATACCTTAAAATTATATTAATTATGAAATTAATTAAAAGTTTATCTCCATTAAAAATAGCGTAGTTTTAATGCATTATTTGATCTTACTATTCGGCCCAGACTTTCGGAAAAATGTTCTTGTAGTTAAAAAAAATTACATGATTTAGATTCCCCTGTGAATCCTGCATTTAACTAATACGAAGAACATTGTTATAGATAAGGTATTTCTAGAAGTTTTATGCAATTAATTGGAGTGGAGGTTGTGGTGAACACAACAAGATCTTCATTTTAAATTCAAATCCGACTCATTGTTAGAAATAAACGAATTTTCTCGAATTAACAAACTGTGCTTAACACACACAAAACTTGCGAAATTTCACACCTCGATGTGAAATTCTTGTCGTCTAAAGGATAAGCCACAGTCACAGCCGGGAGTGAATTCCCAGACAAAATAAAAAGACGAAACAAGACGACCCTCTTCAGAGAATTAAGATGAGCAGCGTAATTAACACTTACTCTTGATAAACGTCAAGCAATCGTATCATTATTTCTCTATCTTTCTTTCTCATATTTCACCTCTCACCGCCTCCTTCTTCATCGTTCATCCGTCTACTTGATAAGAGAACGAAGCCCCTTAAGACTGAGCGAATACATCAAAGACATTCCTACTAAACGATAACATACCTACGTACACATATACTTATTCTTGCAAGGACTACTACGAATTCTACCCTTAATTTCTTAATAATGTTTCTCATTGAACATTAACTTCTACCAATTCATGTTGTTCCCTTTTTTCATAAATTTCTATTTTAATATGCAAAATGTATACTTTTATTATTTCATACATCCAAACATTTCATTCTCCAACCTGTGACAACCATTTGTTGATTATAAGCTGAAAGCTGTAGGAGATACGGTTATGTTTGACACAAGGCCGATTAAAAAAACATTAACTATCTCCCTATAGCTTCAGGGTAAGAGATGTAAAACACATTTTATTGAGACTTTTTAAAAATAATAATTGCATAAATAATTTAATTCATTTGTGAATAAGTTTAATGTTTCATTAAAATCCGACAAAAAAACTTGCATAATATTAAGTTTTCCTTAATAGTCATATGTAAATATGGCGTGAATCGCCAACGGAAACCAAACAAAAGAAATTTTAACTGAAAATGCAAACTTGTTAGAAAGAATTAAAATATTTTTAAAAATAATAACAGTAAAATTTGAGCTTTCCTCATAATGGCATAAATATTTTGATGGTAAAATTTTATTCTTATTAAATTTGAACCCTTCTAACATCATGGTATACTATTTTATCGGCATTTAAGTGGAGGTACCTAAATACTTATCGCTATTATAAAATATTTCGAAATACTGATTTAAATTAAAATAAATGCTATTAAATAAATAATAGTATTTATGATTTATCGATTACTTCCACTATTTTATAAAATACTTTTTTCTCCCTATCGTTTGATGTTAAAAATTTGATGCTGTTAATATAATAGTGAAATGGAGATATCTCACGAAAGAAAACTACGGCTACAACAAATCCTATTTCGAGACCATTTTTAAGCAAGACGATCACTTAAAAGACAAATGCATATAAAGTCTTTAATGAACGGCGCAATTGAGTACTCAGCTAGAAAAGTATCCAGACACGGCAAAGACAAAAGCTCAAATAAAAATTTCAACAAAATGAAAGGTTAAGAGTTGCCGATCACAGAAAGCTAGAACTTTCCTGCAGTTCTGTTGTCATTTTAGTTGTACCGTGACAAATCATTACAAATGATGGTTGAGTATTGGTTCCCTATATAAATGGCCTTTTGAAATCTTTCTTCGATCTGACATACCAGTGTGTATTGGCACATGACAGCAGCAGACTGTAGCGGACAGAGACGTGTAGAACTTTTCACCAAGACTATCAGAAGGTCGGTTTGTGAGGCGACTACTGTCCGAACAGCATTGTTTACACACAACCTGTGTAAATGTCAGTCCTAATTCTACAGAGTCCAGAATCGTAAATGTAAGAGTTTTATTGAATTCCATTTCCTTAGATCGATGGCACCGGCAGACTTTGTTTAAATTCAGGAAATGCCAAGCTGCAAATAACAAAACTCTTAGATATACGCGCAAGCATAGACATATATGCTTTTCAGTGTTGCTCTGTTTAAGTTGGCCTTGTGGAAAACATGTTCTACTTAGAAGATCCAGAATAGGCTTATATGACTTAGATATGACATTAGCGAAAAGTCTGATGCTAATTAATGTGGTTGATACTAATATTAATAACATTTCTATTTTGAATAGGCACTAGACGATGATAGCTCTCCACATTCCTCTCAATTAATATCAGTAAACTAATACATGTGGGGAATATGAAAATTAAGCAGGTACAACAATCTAACTATCTGGGAAGTGATCTAACCGAAGACGGAAAGTCCGACGCAGTGATACAAAGGTGAATTGGTATGGCAAAGGACGCGTTCCAGAAGCTATGTAAAGTATTAAGACGCAAGAAACTTTCACTAGAAACAAAGAAGAAAGTACTAAATTGATATGTGATGTCAGTTCTTCAATATGGCAGTGAATGTTGGACAATATAAAAAAAGATGAAGGGAAAACTTAAAGCAGCTGAAATGTGGTTCTACAGAAAGATGCTCCAGATATCAAAGACCGAGCATGTGAGCAATTACGAGGTTTTGGAAAGAATGTAAACGAAAAGAAAATTAATATTGAATATCAGGAAGAGACCACTGAAGTTCCTTGGACATGCAATGAGGAAAGTTGGCTTGGTGAACCTGATACTAACAGGCCAGATAGAGTGCAAGAGAGACAGAGGAAGACAGCGGATAAGATACTTGAAGGGCCTGAGCAGATGGATGACAGAACGGCGGCTGCTAGATGTTACAGGAGAAAGCGTGCTAAAAGCCACCAGGGATAGGGAGACGTGGACGGTCATGATCGCCTACATCTTGAAAAGACAAGGCACCTAGAAGAAAAAGAAAAGGAACTGCCATGATTTCATATTGAAGGTTGTAGAGTGGTCTACTTTTTTAATGATTTTTCTTTGTACAAGAAAAGATAGCGACCAACAATTTGGATTATGAGTGATATTCTGCTTCTGTTTTGTAGATGTTATTCTTTTTAGTGAAACAGGTATATTCTTGTGATTCTTGAAATCTTATGAAAATTCTTTGTCCAGATCTTATTTTTTTCAGTGGTAGAGGTATTTTTGAGATTTTATACCTATAAATCAATCAGCATCGCTCATTTAGGAAGGTTTAATAATCTGAACAAAGAAAATATTTGATTGCAAACACAACATATTTTTCTCGTTCAAATTATTTAACGATGAACCAATAAGCGCACACGGACATATAGTCTCAGAAGGTTCTAGAAGGTTTAATAAAGTTTTAGCAGGCTCCAAGAAATCATAGTACTACCTGACGTATCTACGATTTTAGAAATTTCGTGGGAACATTCAATTTTAAATAGACGCTCTTTCATTGCTTTTGAACAAAAGTTCATCGAATTCTTAGACAGGAAATCAATAATTCTGCAAAAATACAATCAATTATAACCCATATATATATATATATATATATATATATATATATAGTAGCGTGCATAAAGTGCTATTCATAGTATTTTAAGAAAACTTGAGAAAACTGGGTCATGTGAAGCCACGAAACCACCTGGCAGGCTTAAGAAAATTACTGCAAGGGAAGACAGATGGATTGGTAAAGAATAAGAAAAGGATCGATTTGCGACAGAAATCGCTATCTCTAAAAGAGCTAATGCTAACCTTGGCATTAAAATACCAAGGCACACTATTTCTCGAAGACTTAATGAAATACATCTGTACAGTCAAGTAGCCTCTACGAAACCTTACATTTCTAAAAAGAATCAAATGAGCCGATTGAATTTTGCCACTGAACACGTCATATGGACAAAAGAACAGTGGGACTGCGTTCATCTCAGCGATGTGTCAAATTTAAAGTTGTGACGGGAGAAGGTTCGTTCAACGCAGTCCTAAAGAGCAGATTTAAATTTGAAAGAGGAAGTGTGATTTCAGCCGCTGGTACGGGGCTTCTTATTAGACTACACGTTAAAATTAACGCAACTGTATACAAAGAGATTTTGAAGAAGCATGTTGTACCTAATTTGAGAACTGCAATTAATCATCAGCTGTATTTATGCATGATAACGTGCCATGTCACACAGTGATGTCTGCTAAGACATCTATTTCTGAGGGGATATTACTATTATGGACAGGCCTGCTCAAACCCCAAGCATGAATCCTATTGAGTATGTTTGGCAGTTACTAAATGAAAGAGCTAAGGAAAAGAATCCAACAAACGTCGAAGAACTATGGACTAATTTGAAAGGAGATTGGGAGAAAATATCCGTTAATGAATGTAAAACATTAATTCGCTCATGTAGCAAAAGATGTCAAGCTGTTATTTAAAGTAAATGTTTACTCATCAGTACCCATGAATTATGAACGCTATTTTCATTTAGATATGATGTATCCAATATAATAGTATAATTTTGTTAATCGTTCTGATGTTTTCGATCATCTATGTTTTTTCAAATGTTATATATTTATTCTTATAACTTTATCAAAATAAGTTTATTGAGATTTATATTTTGGAATTATAAATTTACCTTTAAAACCCTATTTTTTCCTTGATAAAATGTTCTATGAAGCTTTAAAATAAAAAGTTATTTTGCATTTAAAGATTTTAACATCGTTCTGATTTTTATGTTCGCTAGTGTATATATATATATATATATATATATATATATATATATATAAATTTATGGAGCTATGTCTGTATGCCTTTTGTGTTGATATTCTCAGGTATCTATTGTGAAATTTTTCTTAAATCACGTGGTATTCAGATGATGAAAAACATATGCGATTCTGAAAAAACACAAAAATTATTTTCCCATCTGCATGCTGAAATCAAAAGAAAAGCAAATAATATCAGTTTTACGCAATGTAGTAAAATGTTCATATATTTTAGGTACTGTTTTAATGCTGTCGTTGTTTAAAATAGTCTACAATTAAGAAGGCAATAATTACAGAGACTATTGGAAGGACAGAAGGTAGGTAGGCTAAACAAAAAGGTTTATTAAATACTCATCCATAGAAAAAATAAACTTGAGTAAGTCAACTATTCATCAAATTTGCTCATATTTATAAGTAGGAGCAGCTCTTTTTCACAGTATGCTGACTCCTATTCGTCAAAAGGTACATAGAGTGCCGAGAGATATATATAAAACAAGATCACTATAATACCTATAAATGCATTGACGGTCCTCTTAACATCACTCGGTCTAATTTGGGCTATACTTAATTAGCTGAAACTGAACCACTTGGAATGAAGAAAATGCTTGTCTGATCCCAATTTCTCTATTGATAAACAGCAAATAACATCGCTTTATACGTCAGTCAGTTAAGTGCCAGACGTGATAAACGCTTGAGCGATCAGGCCTTGTAAGAGTAGGTTACCAGACTGGTTGTCAGCCAAAGCTATAGAACCCAATCTGTCCTGTTATTTAACTCATAACTGGAGGGAAGAAAAGGAATAATACCTTTTCCAAGGGTATTTGCACGTAAGTGAATACAAGGAATTCAAATGGAATTCGAACTTGGCTCTCTGATTTCTCGTTCCGAACCGATATCCACTGCACCACAACGCACATTACCGTTTATAAGTGCATGTACTTAATTGAGAATGTTTTAAAAAACTCACAAAAATAAACGGAAAACAATGACATTTGCTTTATTAATATAAATTCCCTTAAAGGTGTTCTATCCTTAACTGCTAAATTAGAAAGTCTTATAAACAAAATATTTCCTTGAAAATTTTCGGTGTGGTAACAAAAACGCAGATATTAAAATTAGATATTAAATGAGGGTTAGAAAAGACAAACATTACGTAAAGTAATAATATCAATGTTGATACGGAACCGGAAAGATGTTCTACCTCCATATGGTTTAATTTATCTATTCAAATGTCAATGTGACGCTATATAGGTAGATCGGTTCAAAGGTTAAAATCAAGTATCAGTAACACGTAGCAACTACGGTATTGATTGGTTGATTCGCTTTGTACGGATAATGAAGCCTTTGCAGGTTTTCTTAAAGCCAGAAAATATTTTTCGATTGTAAGAATTTGACATGGGTGGATAATAATGATTTTAGTGATATAATTCTTACTAAATTATTGTTGAGGAAGAAGTGGTTTCGTAACATTCCCAAGAACTTTTGTGCGTAAGTGAATATAAATAACACAAAAGATATTAGAACTAAGCTCTCCGATTAATTACACCACACGCACATCACATCACCTGTTACATCTGGTGTTCCCAGACAGACACTCATTTCAGTAATGACCAAACTCGATATTGCCTAACATTTGTCATCGTATGAGCACGAGCGTTTTAACGTGATATGACCCTAAACCAAAAGGTATGAATACACCTTTTCCGACGATATCTAAACCTTCCTCCAAAAGGGCTAGTTCTGAATTTCATTTGAAAGTGTTAAACTATTTAAATTAAGTCCTACCAGACACTTCTTTGTAAACAAAGGGAGTAATTGTTTTTTTTTTGTTTTTTTTTAATCATCTCACCCCAAGCAAGGCATTCCACTGCCACTATTGCGCATGGGGTTACATAGGAGAAGGTAAAGAGAAGGAGTGGTTAGACATAGGGAATGTTAGGAGGAAGGTGACAGATGAGTAAGGATAGCGAGGATGAGGGTTAGACAGATGGGAAGAGTGTTTGATAGAATGGAAGCAGGTTAGTGTGTTAGGAGGTGTCTATTGACCTTACAACACAACTTAACCGAAGTTAGACTGTAAGTGTTAAATATCTGTTTTGTAATATTTGGTTTTTGGTGATCATGTTGGTCGCTGTGAACAAAGTTCTTGGCCTCAATAGAGCATGGAGAAGAGATGACCGATCAAATGACTTCGAATTTATTTAGTCGTATTGTATTTTGATATTAAATTTACGCTAACGTAACTTTTTTTAGACTTTTTTTCTTATATTTTTCTTCGTTTTTTAACAAGATCGTTTTTATTTATTTATTTTTTTTTAATCGTGTCACCCCAAGCAAGGCATTCCACTGCCACTATAACGCAGGGGGTTACATAGAGGGATTAGGCATAGGAAATATCAGAAGGAGGGTGATAGACGACTTAGAATGTACATAGGGAGAGAGTTGGAGAGAGTGGGTATGAGTTAGTGTGTTAGGAGGTGTCTATTGACCTTTCATTTAAACTCCTGGAGGTTGTAGCCGTCGGGGAAGCAAACATGCGGAAGGGAATTCCACAGGCGGGAAGTGCGAGGAAACAAGCTGTTGGAGTAGAAATTGCGGTTACATTTCATCGGTTTCACTGTAAAAGCGTGGGACCTAGTTGCCAATCTAGTATCTCGTGCAAATTCACATCTAGGGGGCACCAGTGATTTAAGTTCGTCAGAGCAAAAGCCATGAAATTATTTATAGAAGAGGCACAGGGAAGACACGTCACGCTGGTGAGAGAGATATTGCAGGTGGTAAGTATTCAAAACCGGTGCATTCAACTGAGTTTGTGTTTAGCCTACCAAAGCGAAACACATACACAAGTATTATTAAAGAACAAACACATGCTGAACATGTTTGAACGCATTGTTTTACCCCTGTCTCTGGGATCGACATGAAAATTGTATTGGCCAAACTATTTTCAGTAGAGTCAAATATATATGATCGAAAGGAATTCAGTTTCCTCAAATAGAAAATTTGATTGGTTCAAATTATCTTCTTGTTGAACGAAAGAATTATGAGCACGCTGTTCTATTAAATAATGTCATTTAATTTGTTTTTACTGTGAGTTATGAGTTCAAACGAATATATTTTACGAAATAAGTATAGTAAAGATGATTGTCTTAAAGACTTCCTTACTAGTAAAATAAAGCAAAACGTGTTTTTTAATAGTAGGATTAGTAAATTGTTTATGACTTTTGTTGTGATTTGATTGTCTTTGATCAAGGATACCATCATGGTATGAAATTAATTAGTTTTTATTACCGTTGTTTGTAAGTACTCCACATTTTCCCATATATATATATATGTGTGTGTGTGTGTGTGAGTGGGTGTGCTTGGCTGTGTTTATGTTTGTGAGAGTGATATAGCAAGTGAGATAGTGAGAGTGTGTGCGTATTTGTACAGACATTTCCTGTGCAAATACATTACATGCAATCATCTTTCTGTCTCCGTTGTTTGTTTCTCTTTATATGTATGCATCTAAGAGAGGAAAAGAGTGACACAAAGAGAGAGTGATATTGTGTACCATCATCTATCACTCTTGTGTGCGTATGAGAGAAAGAGAGACACAAAAATAAAGGGAGAACGTAAGAGAAGGAGACAATGTGCCATTGTGTACACATATTTCGTCTAAAATGATATAACATACATTCTTCCCTATTTCTTTCTGGCTCTTTCGGTTTTTGTGCGTCTGAGTGAGTGTTCGCGCGGGAGAGAAAGTGTTATCGTGTACATTTTTTTCTACAGGCATTATCTATAATTCTTTCACTATTCATAATTATGTATGCGTATGTACGGATGTATACAATCACACGTTTCCTGTAAGGTTTCTGAATTCACTTCACGATTAATAATTACCATCAGAAATCAGAAAAAGAGAAGAGTCCAGATTAAAAGTTATTATATATATATATTATTTTATATATATAATCAAATTGGTTGATTGATGGAACTGGGATATATATATATGTATATATATATATATATATATATATATATATATATATATTAAAAGTTATTACATATATATATATATATATATATATATATATATATATTATATATATATATATAAAAGTTATATATATATATATATATATATATATATATATATATATATATATATATATATATATATATATATATATATTAAAAATATATATATATATATATATATATATATATATATATATATTATCGATTTCACTGTAAAAGGGTGGGACCTAGTCATTATATATATATATATATATATATATATTATATATTTTATATATATAGAGATATATATATATATTATATATTATATATTTAATCAAATTGGTTGATTGATGGAACTGGGATATACATATATATATATATATATATATATATATATATATATATATATCCCAGTTCCATCAATCAACCAATTTGATTAAATATATACCTACCGTCTATATTCGATTACAGCGCTAGTTATTATAACATTTTACACAAAAACGTTGGATCGTACTACTAAAGAAAGGTATTTTTAAGTGGTTAACAATCATGCATTTTCTGTGTCCGGTTACACTATACACAGACATTACATCACCCTATACATGATGTTGGCTTGTACACCAGCATTTATGGTAAGTATATTCTTATTGGATGTGCGTTGTGGTACAGTGGATATCGGCTCGGAACGAGAAACCGGGGAGCCGAGTTCGAAGTCCAGTTGGATCCATTGTATTCACTTACCCGCAAATACCCTTGGGAAAGGTATTAATCCGTCTATTCCTTCCAGTTATGGGTTAAATAGCAGGACAGATTGGGTTCTATAGCCTTGGTCGGCAACCAGTCTACCGCAGAAAGCAATGGCAACCTACTGCTGGATAATCTTCTGCCCAGTCAGTCATGTCTCTTTCGAGACATGATCGCCCAAGCGTGTATCACGTATGGCACCTAAACTGACTGATATTCTTATTTCTGTACCCAAGAAAAGATAATTATTTAAATAAAATGAATATTAAAAAAAAGCGTTTAATTTGCTTTTCTGAATCAGTTACATACGAGCTCAAACCTTATCCAGTGAGTAATTCATATAACAACTAAACTAATGACTCGGCTACAAATCAATAGACGTGCTATTATATATATAGTTACTGAAACTAACGGGAAACAGATATTGAAAAAGGTTCTCTACAAGAGAATCAGGTTCTGAAATTTATTTCCTTTGTACGGATATTAATGTCGCAAAGATGCTAACTTGGAGATTATTCATATTTATGATTATTAAAAATAAAATGTGATGTATACTGGGAAAAATGGAATAAGAAATTCAGAACTTTCTAAATAAATAGCGGGAGAAAACATCTCCCGGAAATTTACATTATAGGTGGAATATGAGCTGGAAATGGGATTTAATATCAAATCGCAATAACACGTGTATATAATTATTCAAAGGAAGATTAAATAACAGTCAGAGCGTAAAACGTATTTATATGGTCCACGCAAACACTTCTACTGAATAATAATAATAATAATAATAAGAAGAAGAAGAAGAAGAAGAAGAAGAAGTAGAAGAAGAAATGATGGCAACATAAACTTCTTTATTTACACTATTTACATCGTTTGAATACTTATCTTCATTGCTATATTCACGAGGTTTCAGTCGTTGTACGCTCCAACCTTCATCAGATGATATACGTAGTAATATTTAACAAAAAAAAACATTTAGTCTACGGGAGTAGATGTTCTAAGTACACATTCTATGATTCTTACTGATATCTTAGTATCAGATAAAATCTGTTACCTTCCTTTAGTAACTAAAATCTCCAAATTCTGTTCCTTCTGCTGTTGATCTCACAGCTGTTTGGGGCAAATCACTTTTTGGTTTACCGAAACAACGTTTGATTTATTGGGTCATGTGTCTAACGTATATCCATTGAAGAAGCTAGGAATGTACAAGGGCTAAAAGGTCGTAAATACGATATTCAAGACTTAGAACAAAAGTCCGAACGATGTAGTTTAAATAATTAAAATAACTCTACTCAGATATATATAAAATTATCTTCATGTTTAATACTGGGTCCGTTCTAAACAGATGATGCATACAAACCCCCATAACCATTAATGGTTGGGCAATGCAGAATTAAAAATAGAAACTGAAGGTTTTATTCCTGCTGCATAGAACTAATTCTTTCTGATTAGAAATTAGCAAATAATCATACTAAAATTTCTGTTGACTCCAAATGCAGATTTTGTGATGAGTATATAGTAAATGAGTAAATAGGATGTGCGTTGTAGTGCATTGGATATCGGCTCGGAACGAGAAATCGGGGAGCCGAGTTCGAATTCCATTTGAATTCATTGCATTTACTTACGCGCAAATACCCTTAGGAAAGGTATTAATCCGTCTATTCCTTCCAGTTATGGGTTAAATAACGGGACAGATTGGGTTCTATAGCCTTGGTCGACAACTAGTCTACTGCAGAAAGCAATGATAACCTACTGCGGGATAATCTTCTGCCCAGTCAGTCATGTCTCTTTCGAGACATGATCGCCCAAGCGTGAATCACGTATGGCACTTAACTGACTGATATAAAAAAACAACTGACCAATGTACCATGTTGCACAGTATTAGCATCCACCGAATATAAAACTCGATATAATATTAGGGCCAATATCTGCACTGAAAATCTGCTACTTATATGGCAAGGAAAGTGCATAAAACCGGTACGAACACTACCCAAACCAGATTACAGACACAGATCTCTAACAATTTTATGGGAATTGACAAGACAATCGAACAGAACAATCAAAGCTAATCGTCCAGACATAGTGATCTAAGACTACAAAAAATAAATGTACAATTTTTAATGACACAAAAGAATATTCCTGCAGACTGCAATGTATCTTTGATGATATTTTTGAAAAAGTGATCTTGAAGTAGATATCTTGAATATGTGGCACATGAAGGTATCATTATTTCCATTTGTAGTTAGAGCCCACGGATTGAAAATGGTTTCCATAGACTCATGGAAGCGATTCCTGGTAGTACATGTCTTTTAAAGAAATACAAAATATTGTACTCAAAAGTACAGCTCACAAACTATGATGAGCATTATGTAAGTAAAAATGTGTGTAATCGTAATTTTTATTTACACAAGTTATAAGTGGATAAATAATTTCTGATCTTTGGTCTCTGGTTGGGATCCGAATAAAAATGTATATACAACAACAACCCAAGAAAATGATAATAATAGTAATGCACTAAATGTGTCTTGAATTAAAACGAAAGATAAATGGGTATGAAGACCTTGCTAGAAATCTATGGAATTCGTGAAGATTAAAGTTGGTAATTCTAAAAGTCATTACAGGAGCGCTAAAATATTTCACAATTAGCTAAGAAGAAAAGATAGAAAATCTGGTGACGGATCGGAAGCATCTATCCAGATGAATTATGGTGTCCATTATATTTTTTTTTCTTTTGGGCCCAAATTGCATTAGTGAATATGTCATCCTAACTAATAATCATTTAAACTTAAATCACTGGTGCCCCCTAGATGTGAATTTGCACGAGATACTAGATTGGCAACTAGGTCCCACCCTTTTACATTGAAACCGATGAAATGTAACCGCAATTTCTACTCCAACAGCTTCTTTCCTCGCTTCTTCCCGCCTGTGGAATTCCCTACCGCATGCTTGCTTCCCCGATGGCTACAACCTCCAGGAGTTTAAATGTAAGGTCAATAGACACCTCCTAACACACTAACTCACACCCACTCTCTTCAACTCTCTTTCTATGTACATCCTAAGTCGTCTATCACCCTCCTTCTGACATTTCCTATACCCAATCCCTCTATGTAACCACCTGCGCTATAGTGGCAGTGGAATGCTTTGCTTGGGGTGACACGATTAAAAAAAAAAAAAACTAACATATGACAATGTTTCACACAAAAACAGTGGATTGACAAGGAATAATCTCCCAGGGAAGAAATAGAATATTGCGTTTTTTTTATTTGTTGCATTTATTAAAATCACTGTATTAATCATGATTCAATAAAAATAATATTTTAATTTATGCAACCAGATACTGTGGTACAGAGATGCATTAATATTTCTTACATCGAATTTTCACGTAAATGAATGCAATTACCTCGACTGGAATTCGATCTCGGCTTTCCAACTTTGCTAATCATTACTTCACTGTGTATTCTATTTTCTATACAAGGCCCAGAAATCTGTAAGGAAATACATAGATATTTTCTGTGCACTACACATTGTAGAATATGTCTGAAAAGGTCGCTGTAAGAACGTAAACAGAGGAATTAAGAATCGCATATTATGAAGATATGTGGGATAGATAACGGATTTTGTCGACACCAAGTTCAATATAAACAGTGACAAAGCAATCGATATCTGATCAAATCCTAATCGATAAGGTGTTTTTGCTAGCCGAACAAATCCAGTGGATTGTTTGAATGTTAGTCGTGACACCCAATCGGGTTACAACGTCAAGATAATAATCAATCAATTGCTATCGATTCTCTGAATCACTGAACAGGGTCTTCGATTAGGTTAGTGTTAAATGAAGCAGAATGTACGCTTGTTTTGTGAAAAAGAAAAAACTTCAGGCTAGCATAGTTTTTAAAAATAGTTCCGCCTTTTGCCCTGAAGTATCGTTTTTTTTATTCTTATTTTAAATCATTTCACCCCAAGCAAGATATTCCACTACCACTATTTCGCAGGGGTTACATAGGAGAAGAAGATGAGAGAGTGATTAGATATAGTAAATATCAGAAGGAGGGTGATAGACGGGTAAGGATGTACATAGGAAGAGTGTTTGAGAGAATAGGTGCGAGTTAGTGTGTTAGGAGGTGTCTATTGACCTTACATTTAAACTCCTGGAGATTTTAGCTGTCGGGAAAGCAAGTATGTGAAATGGTGATCGGAAAAGCATCCACTTGAGATTATGCATCACAAAGTAACAGTTCTGGGAAAAGAAACAATCTGAGTAGAACTTTCTCTATGTCTATTGTTCAGAATAGCCTCCTTCTAAGTTCTGCTCCTTTTAAAACTTAATTGTTATTTACATGGTATCTACACGGTTTTCTCGTCGTTCGAACTACGTTTCTGTTGACTGAAGTCACTTTTCCTCTGCGAGGAAATTTTCAAATAGGTAATATCATCAAGGAGATTCGATATAACATAGCAGAGATGTTAACGATGGTGTAATACAAAGAGTTCACACTCATTTTACTCTAAGCAAGACAATAAACCATCAAGATCTCATTGAGTGCGTAAGAATAAGAGAAAAGGAAAGATAAAATAAATGGAAGAGACTAATTAAAGAACAGTAATTATGAAAAGAACAGATAACGTTTAACAGTTCATTCAAATTTTGGAAGATCACAGCTAACTTGAAAAGGCCGTGTGTGTGTGTGCGTGTGTGTGTGTGTGTGTTTGTGTGTTTTTCTACTGAATACTTACCGCATTGAAGTACTGAACCATAGACATATCTAACGCCCAAATATGTAACCTGGTGTATAAATCAGCAAACTTACCTGAAAGAACAAAAATAAATTGATAACAGAATTTTAATTATGCAGGACTGATACTTCAAATCGCTATTTAACATAACTGGACGTTTTAGAAAAAAAACTACCAATAATTAGAAAGCTTTTGATAACAGAACTGATCACATTTAAGGACACAAATAGACAGATAGATATAAACAAGCAGAAATATAAAAACAGACGGAATGACAGAATGATACCTAAAAAGAAGAGTAGCTAAATAGAGATAGATAGATAAAAAGATAATTCGATATATATATATATATATATATATATATATACGAGATTATAAATATACTCGTGTCGAAAACCTTCCACGAAAAGTTTCGACGGAAGGATAAAAATGGTTTTAAAAAAAAGAAAGACCTCAGTACATGAACGCCAGTCAAAAGTGTTCGGACCAAGATCAGCACGAAGCCCAAAGATAAAACCCCGATACGAGTAATCATCTAACAGAAAGCGAGGTAGTGCGAAATAAATAGATAACACCTAATGAGCCAGACGAACCTACCTAGGTTTCGCCTGATTATCCGTTTAGGTGAAACCTAGGTAGTCTCGTCTGGCCCATTAGCTGCTATCTATCTATCTATCTATCTATCTATCTATCTATCTATATATATATATATATATATATATATATATATATATAGCATACTGATGAACCACGTATACTGTGTTAATATGTATAGGAAAAACTACTAAAAAGTTGTAAGTTTAAAAATGTATTTTTGACAGTATTTATTTATTTTATTATTATATATATATATTTGATATTTCAGACCGGCCTCGGCCTTTCATCAGAAACAAATGATGAAAGGCCGAGGCCGGTCTGAAATATCAAATATATATATATATATAATAATAGAAATAAATAAATACTGTCAAAAAATACATTTTTAAACTTACAACTTTTTAGTAGTTTTTCGTATATATATATATATATATATATATGTGTGTGTGTGTGTGTGTGTGTGTGTGTGTGTGTGTGTGTGTGTGTGTGTTGCAATCTAAAAAGGTTATTGAATGAGAAATAAGCAAAACGATGGTTTGAAAATGAAATAGTAATCTTTATAATGTCAACAAAATACAATCCTCGCCATCTGCTTGAAATGGATAACCACTGCTAGTGGTGAACTGCGAATCATCAATGTCGATATTAATCTGCCTTCATACTTTTTTTTTTTAATCATGTCACCCCAAGCAAGGCATTCCACTGCCACTATAGCGCAGGGGGTTACACAGGGCGATAGAGGAGTTAGGATGTACATAGGGGGAGATTTGGGGAGAATGGGTGGGTTAGTTTGTTAGGAGGTGTCTATTGACCCCACATTTAAACTCCTGGAGGTTGTAGCCGTTGGGGAAGCAAGCATGCAGAAGGGAACTCCACAGGCGTGAAGTGCGAGAAAAGAAGCTGTTGGAGTAGAAATTGCGGTTACATTTCATCGGTTTCACTGTAAAAGGGTGGGACCTAGTTGCCAATCTAGTATCTCGTGCGAACTCACACATAGGGGGCACCAGTGATTTAAGTTCATCAGAGCAGAAGCCATGAAAGTATTTATAGAAGAGGCACAGGGAAGCCACGTCACGCCGGTGAGAGAGTGACTGCAGGCGGTCAGCTAAATCGGTATCAATCACATTAGAGATTCTTCGCTGTATTTTGTCAAGAAGCCCGAGTAGAATAGCAGGTGCACCCGACCAGATGTGGCAACAGTATTCAAAACACGGGCGGATGGTAGATTTGTAAGTGCAGGATAGTTTGACAACAATATGTAGTACAACGCTTTTTTACTGTGGTTAATCCAAGCTATATTGCACGGACAAAAATTAAATGACTAATATTCCCCAGACGAGACTCTAAGATTCCTCGGATCCTCGTCTGTATCCTTTTCTGCCCCCAGGCAGAACGTCCGACAGATTAAAGTTTGAATGACGTTAATCGCTAGAGAGCAATACACACTATTTACCAACTTTGCACTATAGGGTGGTTGCCCATGGTGGATGCGACACCAGGTCATTTAATATGATTTCAGCCTAAAATATCCCGTAGAACCTGCTCAAGACTGGGAAGGGTTCTTGTTTATTCAGCCCAGGCGAGAGACTACCCCTCGGCGGAGTCTTGTCAGGTTTCCTTTGGGCCCGAAGTAAGAGATTCCTACAGTGTCAGATAAGCATCTAAGCAATGTTACTTACTAGACAGCAATATTAATATTTAGCTACGTTTCCACTTAAAACAAAATGTCGCACAAGGGCTTTATAATGTGTTTAATTCGAGCAATATAGCTTTTGCAAAAAATAAATGTCTACTTTTTCCTAGGCGAGACTCTTCAGTCCTGCGGAGCCTAGTCTGGGGTACTCTCTTCCCGAAGGCAGAAAATCCGAAGATTTCTGCAAAGCGTCTGAGTGACGTTAATCGCTAAATATTGTCCAACGTATTTATGATGATTGGGATATGCGCAATATATCAATATTATACTATATATATATATATATATATATATATATATATAACTGCTTGTTCATATTTATCTTTCTAATCTTATATCATATGTATCATTCTCTCTCTAAAATATATATAAAGTTTTAGAGAGAGAATGATACATATGATATAAGATTAGAAAGATAAATATGAACAAGCAGTTATATATATATACATATATTATATAACTGCTTGTTATATATATATAACTGCTTGTTCATATGTATCATTCTCTCTCTAACACGTTATATATATATATATATATATATATATATATATAGAAAGAGCATCAGAGAGCGATGCATATAAAGTAAGAGTAGATAGATAGATAGATAGATAGATAGATAGATAGATAGATAGATAGATTATTTAAACAGATTTTTGTGGTGGAGAACATAGCATTTCTTTGAATGTAATAATTATAATATTACAGGGCATAATGATGGATAAAACAACAGGTTTCCCTCTTGCTCATCATTGTTTCTTAATTAAGAAAACTTACTGTGAACAATAATACACATGTTTATATAGAGAGAATAACACATATGAAATATGACTACATAAATATAAATATTTAAAAACAAGAAAACATATACATGGTGCAATGGGTGAATTTTTGTTTAAATTATACAAAATAGAAAGTACCAAATATTTCATTTTAAGGGATATATTTACCAAAATTGCACAATATAGCTTGAAATGCTTAATTCAGTAAAATCGCCATTAGCTAAAACCACGGTATCCAAATGATTTTAAAATCTCGTGTATTTCTACTAGACGTTCTTCTTGCTTGAATTGGTGGATGCAGCCATATACTTGCCTTCGTATTCATGAACATTTACAGATGAGAGTAATTGAATGAGCATTTCTAGAAAAGTAATGTAACGCTTTTCGTCCGTCGAACAAACTTTTTCAAATTTTATTATTTTTTATTGATGGAATCATATACAGGGTGCATCAAAAATATTTTCAGTACTTCTTCCTTTTGTCTGCCATTACATAACGTTTACACATTTTTCCTTTTGTTTTAATTGTTCATTTAGTTATTGTGAGGGAGATAGGATTTCTATATACAGCCGTGCGAATGGTAATAGACGCGTGTCTGCACGGCGGTATCAGATTGTGTTTTAAGACCGAAGGCAGCCAATTCATCTAAACTTTGCTGCTGGTTATTGTTAGGCTGCTTAAACAGGATCCGTGGCACCACAAACTATGTATTTAGGAAGACAGAGATCCTCCCTTACCCTTGACCGCTTGGTACTTCAAGAATAGCCCCAGTATGTGTATCATTTCAAACTTTGATCCTTCCCTCGGGAGATCGTTTGCCGATAGTTTATTGCACAAACTGGAGATGCTTATATGGAATCTAGTCCTTGTTTTGATGTGAGGAACCCTCCTCTAAAATTTGTAAAAATATTTTTATACACTCGATATACAGTGAGAGGGAACGAATCGAAACAACGTTGGTTACATTGAGATATTATGTTATATATTATTTAACCTTGTGTGCAATTTCGCGCAGAAGTATATTTACATTATAGAGATGTTATCAAACAGCAAAAATAAGCAATCTGGTTAACAGAAGAAAATAAATATAGTTTTGAAAACAAATATTGTTTTGAAAAGTTAAAGAATAAGGACGCCGGGTGACAAGCCAAACTTTGTGCTGAGGCAACTGTTTCCAGGTGAAGATATGTAGAGACAGAAATATATTTATAACAAAATTGTTTTGATAAACAGTGTAGCCAAGTCTAGATAATATAATCCTCGAAATCTTTTTGTAAACAATGTGCCTGAAATATAACTTGAACAAACGAGATTCAGCCAATGGATCTGAAGACAGTTGAGCTGGCAGTCAGTCAGCATTTTAGATCGAAAGACAGCCAGAGAGATCTACCGAGGGAACAGTAACCGAACGTTGCCTCTGGCTGTTCCCTTGTATGCGAATGTGCTGACTCCACAGCTGACCACCTCGAGAAGCAAATGAAGAGAATGTATACTTTAATGATATGCACGTGTTACAATTGTCATTTTATCAGCGTGAAAATAACATGTTATGAGTTCAAGTTTTATTTTCGTCGTCGTCATATTGATACACAATATTAATTGTAAGTTTTAGGCCGCAGTTGTATGTTAATTTATAACCTAGGCGAGGTCATTCGACTTTTTAACAGTTCTATTTTTATTGTTACTTTTTTAACTCTCCGAAACTGTAACAACTGTCATTCTGTTAACATCTTATATTTAGTTTGGTATCGTAATGTTAATTGTAATATTGCCTGTTTTCCTCCAATGAAACCTTCGATATTCATTGTCAAAGAAGCTAATAAGAATTTATAAAATCTTTTTCTAAAACTATTGTTCAAGAAAATAAGTCTCTCAAGCTCAGAAGCTGCTGTCACTCTTTCAAGTATTGAGAAATATTTTCTTCCTAACCTTTTATTTGAAGTAGTATAGAACGTCATCATCATGATTATGTAATTATTTTATCTTCAAATTACAGGTCAGTGAGTTAAAGTGCCATACGTGATACACGCTTGGGCGATCATGTCTCGAAAGAGACATGACTGACTGGGCAAAAGATTATCCCGCAGTAGGTTGCCATTGCTTTCTGCGGTAGACTGGTTGCCGACCAAGGCTATAGAACCCAGTCTGTCCTGTTATTTAACCCATAACTGGAAGGAAGAGACGGATTAATACCTTTCCCAAGGGTATTTGCGAGTAAGTGAATATAATGGATTCAACTGTAATTCAAACTCGGCTCCCCGGTTTCTCGTTCCGAGTCGATATCCACTGTACCACAAAATCCCTTTTAATCGTTGCTGCTCTTGATAACCTTCTGATATTGTCGTTTCTGTTATTGTGGATTATTCTTTCTTTGTACTTTTGTAAGGTCAGTCTACAACATTCATAGAAAAGGTTAATCGCCGAGAAGCACAGGATTAACTTTTTCAAAGAGATTTTAGCGAAATTAGTTGGGTGCGCCTGCTATCCACCTGGGTGTCCATGGCAAGATCCAACGGAGAATCTGTAATGTGATAGATCCCGACTTAGCAGCTGAAATACAGTCAGTTTCTCACCGGCGCAATGTGGCTTCCCTGTGTCTCTGCTACAAATACTTTCACGGCTTCTGCTCCAATGAACTTAGCTCATTGCTGCCTCCTATATAAAAATTTACTCGAGCCACAAGATTAGCAAATAGGTCCCACCATTTTGTTGTGAAACGAATAAATTGTAAACGCGAATTCTTCTCCAATAGCTTCTTTTCTCGCACTTCCCGCCCGTGGAATTCCCTTCCATTTACATGCTTTCTGAACAACTAAAATCTCTAAGAATTTAAATGTAAAGTCAATAGTCATCTGCTATCTCACTAACCTGCATCCTCTCTCTCATGCCCTTTTCTCAGTCAACTCTACTCTCATCAACATTCTCATCATTCTCTTATCCATTTCCTGACACCTCCTATAACCTGTCACTCTTTCTCATAACTTTCCTCCTAAGTAAGCTCCTGTAAAACAGTGGCAAAAAATGTCTTGCTTGGGGTGATATGATTATAAAAAAAGTTCTGTGCTATTATAATGTGGATATAAAGTGGGGAATCAATTCTACATTACACTCAAGATATAAACTGATCCCTCAATTTATGGCTTCAGTCACTCTTCTCTTACCCGCTTCCTAACACCTTCTATAATCTGCCACTCGTTCTCATAACTTTCCTCCTAAGTAAGCCCCTGTAAAACAGTGGCAGTAAAATGCCTTGCTTGGGGTGATATGATTATAAAATAGTTCTGTACTATTATAATGTGGATATAAAGTGGGGAATCAATTCTACATTACACTCAAGATATAAACTGATCCCTTACTTTATGGCCAGAGTCACCATTCTCTTACCCACTTCCTAACACCTCCTATAACCTGCCACTCTTTCTCCTAACTTTCCTTCTATATAACCTTCTGCACAACAGTGGCAGTAAAATGCCTTGCTTGCTGCCGTATGATTATAAATAAATATATAATAGAAGATAATATTAGTGCTACTAATTATTACTAATATTCAAGATATTAATTTTCTGCTAATTCCATTGGTGTAAATATAGCAACTTAAATAACCAAAATTAAAATGAAAGAAAAAGAAATGAAAACGAATTATGGCTGACAGTGTTTCAGCTAAAAAGAACTCTGCATAATATTACAACTACTAATCTTACTAACTAAAACAAAACAACTGAAATTGATATTAAAGAGATTCTGGTTAAAACTTGATTATGTTTGAAAATGTTTCATCTCATGAAAACGTTTTTGCGTAATATGTTTCGGTCTTTTCGGATTTCATTTGATTAAAGTGATGCTTGCGTTGATGTAACTACATATTAGCATAAATAAGATTGGCCACAGAAATTGAAATTTAAGGGTTTTTATAAAAATATATTTTAGACAAAAGTATAAATTCAAAATTGTCAGGGTCTTTCCGTGGGCATACAATGTTCCATCAATCTAAACCTCATGCAAAATCATTTTACCCCTTTGAAAAAGATTTCCCTGAAATTATTCGTGATATCTAAACATATAATTTGATATATGAAAATCTGACATATATAAAAATCATACGCTTATCTCACAGAAATAAGAGTAATATTATTTTTGTAAAAAATATCGATCGTCACACTGTAAATACTATCTCGTTCAAGCACTATCAAAATCTGAGGTAATCAATAAAAGGAGGCTGACAGATATGAATCCATTTATGCATAACTACACAACTATACGCATTTATGTAAACAAAGACATCTTGTTGAGATCTCTTTGACCAGCCAGTGTTAATCTAACAAACGCTACAATGATAGCTGTTCGCTTTTCATGTTCGGTGATGTCAATAAAACGTAGGATGACAATGCAATCAATGCCTGGTGCAATCCTAATCGATGGGGCTGTTTTGCCAGCTGAACAAATCCAGTAAATTGTTTGAATGTTGGTCGTGAAATTCGTTTGGATCACAATATGGTAAGCGTCCAGATTATAATTAACCAATGGCTGTCGATTTTATGATTCACTGAACAAGGTTTTGATGAAGTTAGTGAGAAGAGAGTCACGAGTTATGTTTTTGAAAGAAGAAATGGTTTAGGCTAGTAAAAGTTTTAGAAGTCTCGCCGTTCGACTTCATCATACGGATTCGTCGTTAGATTCATTCATTTCTTTATTAACCTCCTTTTTCTATTTTTGAGAGATTTGTTTTGCTAATAAGGTTTTATTTTTCATTGCTTTTATTTTTTGTTGTGTAATGTTTTCATTTTATTTCCTTAAATTTTCGCATTCATTAGACAAAGAAAAATGAAACAGAAAACAACAAAATATTTAATTCAAACCTGTTTTTTTAACTTCCCCCATTCTTGTCACCGATCATTATTTTGTTTCTTTGCAAGTTTTCTAAACTTCCATGATTTTCTGATTTTCTTTCAATTGTGGTGATACCGACCGAACAAAAGCGATGAACCGGATGTTTGCTCTCTCACAACAAACAGGCAAATGAATAAAACTCGTCGTGCGCATCCGAGTTCGCGCAGATGTTCCGGTTGAAAAATAAAAATTAATGAAATATCAAATTTCCATTTTGCGAGCCTATGCGAATTTTATTTACAAGCCAATGGGAAGCCCGGAATCAAATACAAGCGTGAAATTCAAAACGAGCTGTTTGATCCAAAAAGTGGAGATAAAAAGCGGAGACAAAACAGCATCGTCAGACAGAAGGACAGACAGGCTAGAGTTACCAGTGTCTCTCCTTGACTTAGGTCGAGCAGCTACTATGCTGGCCACTTTCCTTCTCCCTGTCTCAAAAGTACTTATTGATCTCAGGAGTGACCTCTTCAAAGACATTCCTCACAAACCAACTTACTGACGTACTGACCTTAGAAGCGGCAACTTCAAAATAAACATTCCTCACATACCTCCGTCTCCACATTTCTAAGCCTATTATCTCTTTCAGCATTATTATTTGCCATGAATATTCTAACTCCGTTGGACCTTTATTTCAAGTATTACTTTAATTGTAAAACATTAATTGACATGTGTATATATAAATGTTATTTTATACTCAAATTGCCTTTCTTGATTTTATAATCATTTTATAACTTATAGTGGGCTATCTTCCACAAGGCCAAATTTTGTTAACCTGCAACGGTATACAATTACCCTTCACTAGAACGGAATCCTACTACAACTAAAAAGAATAAATAAAACAAGATATACCCGCTATACAAAAATTCTTACTTCTGTTGGCCATTACATTACGTTTACACATTTTATCTTCTATTTTAATCGTTTATTTATTTATTATGATTAAAATTTATCTGTCTTATTTATTAAAAGTCATTTCTTTCCTTTCTTTCTTTCTTTCTTTCTTTTCTTTTGTCCATTGCTTTATTTCTATTGCTTTCTCTAATTTTTATTTTATTTTCTATATTTATTTATTAGATTTCTTTCTTTGTCATTTGTTTATTTAACTGTGGGGATGGTATTGTGCTTGTTGAAGGCAGTGCCATTTTTTGTCAAACACTTTTGTCAAACACTTGTTACTGTGTTCCTTCCGAATAGTTCAACTTTCGTTTCACCCGACCAGATTACTTTTTCCCAAAACTGCATACCTTAATTTTCATAAGATTTGACAAACTTTAATCGGTCCTTGACATGCTTGGTTTTCAGTAAGAGCACTTTTCTTGGAGATCTTGAGGGAGTATAGAGCTCTGCTAATGGTATCCTTAATTACATTAATTACAGCACCCTCAAGCTCAGTTTTAATTTCAGAACGAGTAATGAAGTTTTGTTTGCACATTTCTGCTGATCCACCTTGAAGTCCTCTCAATTATTTTTTTTCGGTCTTCCATTTCTTGGAAGGTTTGCTGTACCGTCACCATACTTCTTATAATTTCTGATGATATTCCCTACTGTACTTAGTGCTCGATTCATTTCTTTGCTAATTTTTCGGTAACCTTGTTTTCCTTTGTGACGACCAATGATTCTATCTCGCAAATCTCTGGATAATCTTTTAGTTTTTGCAATTTGAATCCTTGAATAACAGAATGCAACTATCACTATCTTGTAAGCAATTGTATGCTTCTCTGATTGGTCAGAGATAACATTCAAATTCTGTCAAAAATTTGAATATTTAAAGTCGTTTAAAATAGAAAAGTTTCGCTTGGAAATTTGAAAAAAAGTGTCATGTATCCAATACATCTGCATATGATAATTTTGAACTTTTATAAAAAAAATGGATTTAACCATGAGTTTTTAATTTTACTTCCACATACAACTAAAACAACTTTATGAGATATTACTTGAGAAATATCAAGCAAAATGGCAAACATAGACTAGAGTTATAACAGAAAATATCATGTATCTAATACTTATGCGTGTCACTGTATATAATATATATATATAATATATATTTATAATATATATATACATAATATATATATAATATATATATATATATATATATATAAATATACTACCCTCGTCTATTGAACAGGTTATGAGGCTCATCCCTTGTTCCCTGATTAGGATGTGCTTTCCGGCTTTCTCTTTTCCAATCCTTTCAATTTTCTTTTTTGTTTATATTTTTCAGTTGGAGTAGATAGTCTGAATTATCGCCCGGTTCACACTCCACCCACTTCTACTGAGCATGTGTAGAGGCTCATCCCTTGTTCCCTGTTTAGGAGGTGGTTTCCGGCTTTCTCTTCCAATCTATTCACTTTTCCGTAATCTCCTGCACACCAGGGGCCTTACAACCTTGCTCGGGGTGATATGATTAAAAAATATATATATATATAATATCTATTCATTATATATATATATATATATATGATATATGCATTATATATATATAATATATATAATATATGTACATTATATATATAGTAAATATATAATATATATATAATATATATACATTATATATATAGTAAATATATAATATATATACAATATATATATACATTATATATATAATAAATACATAATATATATATAATATATATACATTATATATATAGTAAATATATAATATATATATAATATATATGCATTATATATATAGTAAATATATAATATATATATAATATATATGCATTATATATATAGTAAATATATATAATATATATAATATATATACATTATATATAGTAGATATATAATATATAAACATTATATATTTAGTATATAATATATATATATACATTATATATATATAGTATATATATAATATATATATACATTATATATGTATACATTATATATAATATATATGTATATATTATATATAATATATATATATGAAAGTATGAATATACATGTGTATAGAAACAGGTGGAAATCTATAGAAATGTGCCTTCTTTCTACGTTTACTTCGTGTACACACACAGACAGACATTTTTGCACACGTGTGTATTGACCGTTGCAAATATATTAAGACATGTACTTTTTAGCTCTCTGTCTGTGTTTCTTACTATACGCATCGTCGAACAATTGATGTCATTAACAGAAAGGTCCAGTCCAGAACTCAGCTTTTTGTACTAATTCTTTGTGACATTAACACGTAGTTAAAAGAGAATGTCAGCCTCCTAGCCATGTACATTTGGCGACCTACGTCTTTACGAAGACATTCTAACCAGATGAATTGCTCTCCATAGAACGACGTATTTTTTCACTTTTTTCTTTTCGAACTATTACTCTGTTAGAATTAGAACCGACATATTAAACATTCTTCATGATCATAATTAAACTAACAAGAAGAGAAGATGAACTCTAATGAAAATATATAATTAATAAACATTTTTATGGGTAACTTTCTGATTTTAAAATGGCGACGTCAGTTTAAGCAGTTTAATTAAAAAATGTTATATACTTTATCTTGCTAAACGATTAAAATATTTACTTATTTTTACACCAGTTGCAGAGATCAATATTTGTAGCCTGTGACATTTTAAGGATTCTCAAAGATATATTCTTAAAATGTTAACTGTGCTCTTTCCTTTCGATAAATAAATTTTGTCGAATAAGGACCAGAGATTACGAGTGAAGACAGTTGAATTAAGATAAAAAGAAGACTATATTAAAATTCTTCTTCTTTCTTGTCCTGTTTCATTTCAGAACATAAGTGATCATGAGCCTCCACATTATCCTGCTCTTTGTAGCTATTAATATGTTTCTGTCTTTGTTATTTCTCACAAATCTAGTTTTATCATCTATTTGTTCAGTTTCATTAAGTCTGTTAGACGCTGATTGTTTTTGAGAAACATGGAACCCCCTCTTTATTTCTGTTGATCCAAGATCCAGCATGACCTAGGGTGGTAGAACCAGTGAGGATAACATGTACGGTAAATAGTGAACTCCTAATCAAAAGCAAAACACTATGGAGGTATCAAAAATTATATTTTTATAGTAAAATGACCAACAATGCTTATTCATAGCAAAAAGAGCAGCTATAATTTTTATAGTAGATTTACAAATTTTGCATCTTATAGCAAAATGACTAAAGTTACATTTTTCTGTGTAGTTGACAAACAATTGCAGTCAAACTATATTTTGTAGCAGCCATAAAATTGTGTTCAAAATAATTAGATTTCTGCATTAAATAGCCCATAGAGTTGGCGATATACCGTTAAACGAAATTAACTGTTTTGATACATGACTTTTTATGTTAATATTTTTGTAGCGAGCTTTTCAGTGAAACTACACATTATATGATGTGACAAATTTAGCGCTATTATGCTCACACGAATTGCAGATAAACAAAATAGATAAACTTAGATATCTAGAAAATGTATTAATATCAGACAGAAAATGTTGCTACAAAATCAGAACGCGCTTTAGAATAGCAAAATGAACCATTTAAAATTTAAGCCCAGTTTAAAGAATTAAGTGTTCTTTTGTTTTATCAAAATATGTGCGTTGTACTGCAGAGGATATCGACTCGGAACGACAATTCGGGGTGCTGAGTTCGAATTCCAGTCGAATTCCTTGCATTCCCTTACGCACAAATACCCTTTGGAAAAGTATTTATACTTCTCTTCTCTCCAGGTATGGGTTAAATAGCAGGATAGATAGGGTTCTATAACGTGGGCTGGCAACCTATCTACCGCAGAAAGTAATGGCAACCTCCTGCGGGATAATTTTCTGCCCAGTTCGTCATGTCTCTTTCGAGACAAAATCAAGCGTGTATCATGTATAGCACTTAAGTGACTTACTGACATCAAAACTTACCCACAGCTCATTGATCAATCCGTGTTATTCTAAATATTCGCCTGTAAAAGATTTGTTTTCTGAGAAAAATGTTCCTGCATTCATTTTCTCACAAGAAGATTTCTGTGATTTTTTTCCTATCTCCTAATGATTATTTTCCTAGTCCAAAATCAAACACTTTCGGTGTGCTTTTGAATTTATGCTTCAAAAGTCTACTGCAGAAAGTAATGGCAACCTACTGCAGGATAATGTTCTGCCCTGTCAGTCATGTCCCCATCGAGACATGATCGCCCAATCTTGTCTCATGTACGGCACTTAACTGACTGACTAAATAAAAAATGGGGGATTTCTGTTAAAAATAAAGAAAAGACACCTGAACTCTTAAGTAATATTTGTCCTCCTATATGATAGTGAATGCTGGATAATCTCTTTACAAGCAAAGGAAAAACTTAAGAAAGCAGATTTGTGGTTCTCCAGAAGGATCCTGAAAATACTCATTCTAAGATTGAACTTGTGAGTAAGGAATAAGACTTAAGGTGAATAAAAACAAAAATGGCACATCTTATCTGTTTCTGAGGGAGGCAAAATTTCTAGGTCATATAATGAGTAAAAATGGGTTGAAGAATTTGAAACTAATAGGACGTTTTGAGGGCAATAGACAGAGTAACTTACCTAACAAGCTTGTGTAAATGGTCGGTGGAACAGGGTTTAGGAGGGACGGTAAAAAAGACACGCCTTATTAAGATCTATAAATTTTGTTTTTTTAAGAGCCGCTTAAATGTAACTCTAGCAAATATATAAGGTACCCAGTGAGTATCGAACCCACTACTCAATTTTAGTTGATCTAACCAGACAAACCTGCTAACCATTAAACTACGTCGAGGTGATCCTCAGAGCTAGAAGAGACCGGAAACAGTGAGTAATATGTGTTTATGAACAAAACGGATGGTAATTGGTCAAAAGTAAATAAAAGCAAGAAATAATAGGAAAGTGTGGAGAACTATGTTCAACTACTTATTGTAAGTGAATGGTATATAAAAGAATGCATCCTGAGCCAGTGTATGTGACTTTGAGCAGTTCCAGTCTCAATGATTGAAACGTAAACTTTCAAGAAACAAGATATATTTGAACGCATCCTTAAATCCAATCTCAGGCAAATGTCGATTTATTGTATTAATTTACTGTTTAGTATTTCAAGAAATTATGTGTTATTTTCGTAAATGTAGCTTTTAAAATCTTTTTAAAGTGTTATTTTTCTTTTTGTTCATCTTAGACGACAATTTATTTCTCGCATCCCGTATGACAGATAGCTTCTTTAATCAAAATGACTAAATAATCTGTTTATTTTTCGGATGTCAAAGGTTAAAAAATTGTTTTTTCCAAATACATTTCTGTTACAAATTAGATAACAGCATCAGATGACGCATAATGGGTAAAATAATTGATTGGGTTATCAGATAATTGCCTATATTTTCCAGCGATAATGCTATATCAGAGTCATCATAACATTTCCAAAGTATTCTTTTTTATCATTCTATGCCAGCGGGTCGGTTTGTATCCATTAAGCAAATCAGTCATCAAGGTTTATATTCATCGGGACTGATGTTCAATAAAATATGAGAATCCTATATTGAATAGCCGATCAATGTAGATGTTTTGATGTAAATTTTAGGATGAATATCTTAAAGAATTTTCTAGATATTAATGGCAATTATAATATTAGCCGTTTTATTAGAAGGAATAATTTGGTATTCATTGACTTAACAACCAAAACTGTTTTCGGTTGAAATTTATAAAAAACTCTTCTTTATGAAAACAGGCTTCTCATGTCTAGTGAGTTTTATCTTCTTCTATGTGCCTTGTCATTTCAGGACATAGGCGATCATGGCGTTCCACGCCTCCCTATCGCTGGTGGCCTTTCGCACGCTTTTCCCTGTAACACTACGCAACCCCGTCCTGTCATCTACCTGCTCAGCCCTTTAATGATGTTATCCGCTGCTTTCCTCTGTCTCTTTTTCCCATCTATCTGGCCTGTTAGTATCAGGCTCGCCAAGCCCTCCTTTCTCATTGCATGTCCAGGAACTTTTGTTATCTCTTCCTGATTCTCAATATTAATTTCGTTTTTGTTTCCATTCTTTCCAAAATCTGATCATTACTTACATGCTCGTTTCATAACATCCGCATTATCCTTCTGTAGAACCACATTTTATTTGCTTCAAGTTTTTCCTTCATCTTTGATGATATTGTCCAGCATTCACTGATATATTTAAGAACTGACAACACATAGCAATCTAGTACTCTCTTTTTTGTTTCTAGTTAAAATTTTCTGTGTCTTAATACTTTACTTGAACGTCTTTCGCCATACCAACTCGCTTTTGAATCTCTGTGTTGCACTTTCCATCTTCTGTTAGAATACTCCCCATGTATTTAAATTTCTGTACCTGCTTGATTTTAGTATCTTCCACCTGTATTTGGCATTTTGGGCTGCCTTTTTGCTGATGACCATGCATTCGGTTTTCTTGCAGTTTATTTGTAGGTCTTTTATGTCACTCTTCAGCTAGCTTCTGTAGGACACCTTGTAGTTTCCTTTCTGTGTCTGCAATCAGCACTGTTTCATCTGCGTATCTTATGTTGTTCAGATTATAACCTTCGATTACAAATCCTGGCATAACATCAAAATAGTCCTCAAAATAGTCCTCAAAATAGTCTATTACTTTTTCTAAAATAGTTAGAGACTTTTTTCCTAACCTTCTTTGAAGTGGTGTAGAATGCTAGCATCTATTTTATGTTATTTTTATTCAAATTAAGGGGATTATCTCTTTTAGAGATTATTGCTTTTGCTAGTCCTTAGCTGATACACTATCAGTTATTTGCTACGTTTCTTTTTGAACTGGCGTTACAGAATCAGAAACAATGCTCAAAGACGGATGATCTTTACCAAGACGCTCAGATTGATTGACTTGTTTAACGACATATCAACCACTTATTGGCCATGTAATGCTGATATTTAAATTTCCTGCTGGCTATGAAATCATAGAAAAGTACTACATGTTGTTCTGCTTCCACAGTTGAATACATTGTAGATGGAATTCATCTTTTGTGCCATCACAATTATTAGAGAAGTGGATATGTGCGTTGTAGTTTTGTTTAAGTTCCATTTTAGAATACAGAATTTTGGTTGTTGAATTTACATTTTAGAAATTAGAATTTTGATTGTTGGTTGATTTCGTTTCGTGGCATATCAATCTCTATAGATTACTTTAGAATGCTAAAATCCAAATACTTTGAACTCAAATGTATGCCTTCAATTACAGATGAAATTTATTTTTCATTATTTTGCCATAAAATATATTTTTTGTAATTTTTCTAAAACATGTACTGTTAGTCAATTTACTGTAAATATACACTGTTGGTTTTTTTTTTAATATTAAAATGAATTGCCTAGATTTTTCTATAAAAATGTAATAACATTTTTTATTGATTTTTTTTCATGGGTATCCACTATTTGCTCATGATTGGGATTATAATACGTAATACACCCCAAGATCATGGTGGAACAGGGAACAACAGCAATTAAGTGGTCATTCTACGCTGCTCAAACCTCTAATCTCCTGATCGGCGTCCTCGCTGTCGGATGTAGTTTATCCTCATACCCAGGACTATTAAGACTGTCAGGCTCAACTCGCTCAAATATTTTTCCCCACTGATATAAAGAAGCTGAATAATACATCTAACAGTTTAGATATTCCTGTCCGGGGTTGATGTCATGCTGACATCCATTTTGGTACTGTTTTAAAACTATTAAAACATTATATATTTGGACATACAAGGAATTGGGTTAGACTGATAGTAATTTATCATCAGGTTATGTTTCTAAAGACATCATTTTTTTCCGTTTATGCATCTTTGAAAACCTAGAAGACTTACAATATTTCTTATATTATTACAAGTTTACGCTACGAGTAGTACATGCCACATCACTGTGTTATCAGCTACTAAAAGAGTTCGCGCGCCATGTTTTTTTCTGATTAGATGGTTGGTGAGACTTGTTAGACAAATGTCTACCTTGTATGTTATCAATATATGCAACCAGTGTGATGAGAGTTGACTGCAGACAGCGGCTATCGGTAAAATAATATTATCGATGGGGTTAATGACCGCTCTCCTGTGGTCGACCTAAACGTCTGGTTAGAGAACACCTGCTTTGGTTTGAACTGGAGAGTTATGAGCTTCGGCAGTTTTACCTGTGGACGAGACAACACATAAATAAATAGATCTCTGGCTTTCCACTCAGAAATGTAGAGAGTACTAGTGAGGTCTCAGTTGCGCAATGATTCTTCGGCCACATCCGGCAATGGAACTATCGATGTTGAGTATCAGAATGAAAATGATGCCAAAGTTAAGATAAGTTTAAAAATGTAAACTCTAAGAAGTTAGTACTTCCTTTTTTGGTTAGTTAGGGTAGCATTTTTGCAGCTGTTTTTGAATTAATAAGAAATAACCACTGTAAATCAAAGAGTTGTGTTGTCTTACGTGTGCGTCAATCTGTAAGTTTTTTTTCTATTAGGATTGTTACTATTTTTCAACAAAAACTATTTTTCAATAGTGCAATTAGCCTAGTTTTTCAGAGTGTTGCGAATCTTCCCACTGACCAAATAAATTCTCTTTATCTAAAAAACAACAATTTGTTACGACTCACGAATCGGATGATAATGAATTCAGCTTTTGAAATATTATTGGATGTTAAAATAAGGACGTAAGGGAACATTGACACCGTTTATACAAACGATTAAATTATTTTGGCCCCCATTGATGAAATACACCAAATAGCGAAATTTGATAAATATTTTTTCCCGAGCGTGTATCACAAAAATGATTGTTCTACTCCGTGGTGGATCAAATGAAGATAGTCAGTCTACAAAAGCATCTCAAGGGGGCGGATAGTTTGTCGAATGTTATAGACAAGAAGCAATACAGTATTTGAGGCTAAACCGTTTGTTGTTTTAGACATTTGGTGATTAAGCCTCTGAAATGAATAAACGCAACTCGCGTGGGTTGACTTTCTCCCCTAAGAATCAGTGTTGAAGACATAATAATCGTCAGAAAGTAAAGAAAAGACACGATTTCATTTCCTCCCAGCAGAGAGATCTAAGGTAAATATTCATTTGGGGAACAAGTCATGTTCTTAAGTCAGTTCCATTGACGTAGAGACAAGTAGATGTAATAAAAGAAACGAAATTAATTGTTTTTTCAATCTCTTTTATAAAAATCAAATACAAAAAAGGCCAAAGATTTGCTGTAAAACAGAAGATATCTTCCCTTACATCTTTTTTTATTTAAATGCATCTGAATTTATTTTTCTTCAAACAGTATTCTGTATTATGCCCTTTAGAAATATCACTTGAACAGCTAAAATAATGTTGCTCGATGAGTAAATAATAAAATCAAGGGGTTGACATTCGACAGTACATCAAGTAAAATGTTAGAAAGAAAACATCAACCAATACTGGAAAGAGTGAAAATGGGATACTAGATTAGCATCACGTTCTCAACCTTTTATTGTCAAAATAGTAAAATACAACCCAGCTTCTGCTTTAATAGTTTCTTTTCTCGCACTTTCCGTCTGTGGAACTCCCTTCCGTTTGCTTGCTTCCCTGATCGCTACAATATCCCAAAGTTCGAATACAAGGTTAGCTGCCATCTTCTATTAACGATGGAATAAATCTCTTAACCTTTCTTCGACATCACCTGTGCATTGTTTTACTCACTATAACCTCTGCGCACCAGTAGCTGTCTTTCCTTGCTTGAAATGAAATGATTGCAACGAAAATGAGAAGAAAAGTCTAACAGTGTTAGAAAAATTAATTTTATAACAACAACAAAAAAAATATATATATATATAAAATCATACAAACACTCAGTTAATGAATACTAAATGTTTTCTTATAAGGATACGGGTATCTTAAATTTAGCGTGTGATGTTATTTATTTCGGCTTCCATACACAGTGATGCCGAAAAAATTATCGGGCTTACATCCATACCACGGTAAAAAACAGGTTTTTGCACGATCACCGTATTTTATTAACGTCGAAGTTGGCCATTAGATAGTGGGTAGATGCTTGTGAATACCAGAGGCTGTAAGCTTGTATGTGCACGTGATATAATAGATAATGGCTGGGAATTTCTCCTCGAAGAGTCAAGTTCGAATTCCTTTTTGGTTCATTATTATCATTTACGCGCAATCACCACAGTAAAAGTTATATATTCACTTCTTCTTCCTCTATCCATGAATTAAATTCTAAAATGTGTATACCTAAATCTTTATCTAAAAAAAAAAAATGTGTACATAGATTTTGGTATTAAATGACCTATAAAGTTTGATATGCTGCTAAGCAAAAACATAACAATTTGTACATCTTCAAATGGATTAAGATCTATGAAAATATCTAAGGGTGAATTAAAAATGGATGGTTAATTGGTCCAGCACATTTATGAAGAAAGAAATGAAAGAAAATGCAGATATCCAGGGCATAATGTATAAATTGTTTAGATTTTTAATTTCTCACATGCGCGTTATTTATTTGATTTTTTCAACTGCACAGTATAGGAAACTCTGTTGGACACCATCTTTGAGAAAAAAAAAAGAACACTATGATGCAATTCACTCCATCAGAAAAACAAGATAAATATAAAAAAGGTGTTCATAAAATCTTCTCGAGAATTTTGGAGTACGGGTTCAAATTGAAATAATTCAAATGCGACTATTTTATGGGGAGGATTAAATACTTAGGACACATTATTGATAAAGATTTCATAAGACCAGATCTAGTACGGGCTGCAGTTATAAAGGACATACCACCTCCTGAAATTGTCTCTACCTTACAAAGTTTTTAAGTATTGGCAAATTACTACTATGTGTGGTGTTACTCTTAGGACAGAAAGACTATCTAAAAAGAGCTTAGTGATCATCATGGTCTTTGGAGTGATCATAAGTGATGGCTACGTTATGCCTCCATTCATCTACCCAGAGGACCTCAAATGGATCCGCACATCAACTGTTTTAAATGGGTAGTGCTGCCCTGGGTAAAGAGAGTGGCTGCTGGAAGATCCAAGTCTGGCAACAGGACACTGAATCATGTCATAAAAGCACAAAAACAATTTCTGAGATTGTGTTGATTGCGAAGTCGTCTGGAGACCCTGTTGGAAGCCAATAGCGGTTTTATTAAATAAAGGTACTCTATAGGATGTGCGTTGTGGTGCATTGGATATCGGCTCAGAAAGAGAAATCGGGGCGCCGGGTTCGAATTCCAGCTGAATTCATTGCATTCACTCACGCGCAAATACCCTTGGGAAAGGTATTAATCAGTCTCTTCCTTCCAGTTATGGGTTAAATAACAGGACAGATTGGGTTCTATAGCCTCGGTCGGTAACCAGTCCACCGCAGAAAGCAATGGCAACCTACTGAGGGATAATCTTCTGCCCAGTCAGTCATGTCTCTTTCGAGACATGATCGCCCAAGCGTGTATCACGTATGGCACTTAACTGACTGATTGTATGTCAAGATATTTTTACGTAATTTTAGTGAATATATCTATTAAAACGAAATGTCGGATATATTTCTATTTTTGCGGAATTTAGACAATTTATTCATCGCATCCTGTATAAAGGAAAGCGCCTAGATGCACATAAACACACGCACATACATGCAAACACAAACATAGGTCTTTATATAATACTTGTGATCATAGAAAAAAATGAATAAATTACGTCATTTTTATGGTTTTAATTACAACACGAACATATAATCCCCGAATACGAAAGGATTAACATAAAAATACAGAAATAATTTGCCTAAATTATTCAACTGAACATGTTGAATGAAGATAAATCAGTTAAGTGCCATACGTGATACACTCTCGGGCGAGCATGTCTCGAAAGAGACATGATTGATTGAGCATAAACTTTTCTCGCAGTAGGTTGCCATTAATTTCTGCCGTAGACTGGTTGCCAACCAAGGTTATAGAACCTAATATGTTCTGCAATTCACCCCATAGCTGGGGAGAAAATTGACGGATTAATACCTTTCCATTGAATGAAAATATACTGCGTAAATTGACATATTTTAAACTACTTGATCCAGCAGATCACCGTAATACTAACACTTCTTCTTCTATGTGCCTTGTCATTTCAGGACATAGGGAATCATGGCCTTCCACGTCTCCCTATCCCGGGTGGCACTTAGCACGCTTTCTCATGAAACATCTCGCAGCCACCTCCTCCGGCCCCTCAAATATGTTATCTGCTACTTTCCTCTGTCTCTCTTTCCCTCTATCTGGCCTGTTAGTATCAGGTTCTCCAAGCCAACCTTCCTCATTGCGTATCCCAGGAACTTCAATTGTCTCTTCCTGATGCTCAATATTAATTTCCTTTGCGTTTCCATTCTTTCCTACACCTCATCGTTGCCCACATGCTCGGTCCACGATATCCGCAGCATCCTTCTGTAGAACCACATTTCAGCTGGTTCAATCTTTCCCTTCATCTTTGTTGGCATCACATAGCAATCCAGTATTCTCTTCTTTGTTTCTAGTGAAATTCTCCTTTGTCTTAATACTTTACTCAGCTTCCGGAACGCATCTTTCGCCATGCCATTTCGCCTTTGGATCTCTGTGTCGCACCTTCCGTCTTCGGTTAGAACATTTCCCAGATAATTAAATTTTCGTACCTGCTTGATTTTAACATCCCCTACCTCTATTTGGCATTTTGGGCTGCTGGTGGGGGATAGGCAACTTAAACGTAGCCATGTGAAAGAGCCGATTGAAATATCAAAGGACAACTGAAAAACTAATAGTAAAATAGCACATAAGACCCACAACAAGTAAAAATGACAAACACTCCTGAACGGCTTAAGGAAATTCCGTACAGACTTAAAGACATTGCTAATAAATCTGAAATTCAACACCGTCTGAACATTAAAATATCTGAATACACTGAACAAAAGAACGATTCATCTTCCAAATAAAAATTAATTCATCAACATCTCTAACAATGAAATGACACATCAAAAGGAATTATTCAACCTTGGATAAAAATGCATCTTTACAGACAATGAAATATAGTGCATAAAATAAAATTAAATAGAAATGTTTTATAAAAACCCCAAAAACTTAAAGAAAACAACTAATAAAACTAAAACCAGAAACTCGGGAACTTTTCAAAGCTGAAATAATAAAAAACTGATACGAAAAAAAAAAAAAAAAAGAAACAAACTCAGCCAAGCTCCGAACAAAACAATTAAAAATCGTTAGCAAATGTCTACGTACAAAAACTAATATAATTGTAAAAATAAAATCAAAAATACAAAAACAGATAGAACCAATATTTTAGTTGGATAAAATAAATCTGATTATAATTACAAAATACAACAAATACTCTACGATAACACCAAAATTTAAAAAGACAGCAAAACCCCTATTCTTCTCCTATGTGTCATATCCCTTCAGAACGTAGGCGATCATGACCTTCCACGTCTTCTATCACTGGTGGTTCCTAGAACGTTTCTCTTTTTACCCCAGCTAAACCCCGCTGTTCCATCAACTTGATCAGGCCCGTCAAATATGTTACCCGCTGCTTTCTCCTGTCTCTCTTTCTTTCTATCTGATCTCTGAGTATCAGATTCTCCAAGCCCTTTGTCCTCGTTAGATGTTCCAAGAACTTTAGCTGTCTATTCCTGATGCTCAGAATTAATTTTCTCTTCGTTTCTATCCTTTCCAAAACCTCATCATTGCAAACTTGCTCGATCCATGATATCCGCAGCATCCCTCTGTAGAACCACATTTAAGTGGCTTCACGCTTTTACTTCATCTTTGATAAAATTGTCCAGCATTCACTGCCATAATGAAGGACAGCCATATCAATCAAGTAATCTTATTGTTTCTAGCAATTTTTTCTTTTCTCTGAATACTCTATTCAGTTTCTGGAATGCGTCCTTCGCCATGCCAGTTCACCTTCAGATCTCAGTGTCACACATTCCGTCTTCTGTTCGAACACTTCCCAGGTATTTAAATTTTTGTACCTGTTTGATTTTTCTATCTCCTACCTGTAATTGATCTTTTGGGCTCGTCTATTTGCTGATGACCATGAATTCGGTTTTCTTGTTATTTGTAGTCCTTTCTTTTGACTTTCTTCTAACTTTTTAGGAGGTATGGTAGTTTACTTTCCGTGTTAACTATCAGCACTGTATCATCTTCGTACCTTATTTTGTTCATATTGTGGCCGATGAGAAATCCTAGCACAACTTCTAGAGTCCTAAGAATAGTCTCGCTATTCAAGTTGAATAGATCCGGTGAAAATGCACCCTTGATTTACGCCCCTTTCTAACTGTGTATATCTGCTGAATTCGTTTCCTGTCGGTATTCAGGTGTTTTGTTGCTAGTAGAGGTTCTTGATTAATCCAGGGTCTTTCTCAAATATGCTGAGCATTTCTATCAGTATTTTGTGGCTCACTTTGTCGAACGCCTTTGCATAGACTACAAAACGTAGACGTCCTTTTACATTTACCATTTCTTATAGCATCCTAAGCATAAATATCGGGGTCCTTGTTCAAGTATCTTTGACTAAACCGTACTGTTCTTATCATATCTCAGACCTGATTCTGTTTTGCGCTCTGTTCATCAGGCTCCCGATGATGAGTTTTGTTATGTGATTCATTCAACAGATTGTTCGGTGGGATTCGCATTTGTTTTCACCTGGCTTTTTAGGCAGAGCTATGAAAATTGACTTGTGTAGGTCGTCTAGTATTACACCAGTGTTTTTGATTTCATTTAATATTTCTGTAATTTTCTTTATGCTGAAATTTTCTAAGGCTGTCAACATCTACATTACAATGGTGTAACCAACTGAAATTGAAAACTAACAAACATATCACAGACCACAACGCAGAACAAAATAAGTTAAAATTACCAAAATGATTGGTGACAACAATTGAAGATAGATGTATAGGACTATAAAACGGACATAAATATAATTTACCACTCCGTCCTATCATACATTAATCCTCACTCAATTTTATCAATTACTCAAGATCGTTAACCAAGTTATTGCACCACACACACCTAGTAGATAGAGTATTAAATCAGCTCACGAAGTAATCCAAATCATAAAGAAAACTTAATAACGAAATTATAGCCACATATGATGTTGAAAGTGTATTTACGAATATCCAGTTAGAGAAACGATTGGCATAATTATGAATAATATTTACAACACTCTCTCCCTCCATTAAAAATCTAACCATATTATGGAAAATACTTTGGCTAATACTACAGTGGTTCCCTTTTATGAACATCAAAATAATACATACATAAAACGTGATGGTATTTCTATAGGTTCAGTTCTAGGACCAATATTCAGTAACAATATGGATGACTTTGAAGATATTTAATACAACTAAAAAACTCTCTATATACCTAAGAATTTTAGATGATATTCTGATCTTACTCAAAAATATAGGTGAAATACATGTACTCCAAAAGATACTTTTAAAAAAGTCGTTTGTTCCGTAAATATACAAATATAATAATAAAATTTGTTTATTTGATAATTCATAGACACCAATAATAATACATTTACTACCTCCCCATATATATATATAAAACATGACAAACTAACATATGTGAATTCTCAGCTATTAAAGTGAATATCCTGTTAAAAATAGCGATTATACAAAATGTAATGCGTCGTGCAAAACATAAATCTTTCATGAAAATGATTTTCTTCACTGAATTAAAAATAACAGCAGTAATAAAAATTCTAGTAATAATGTCTTTCCTAATTACATTATTGATGAAGAAATTAGACAAGCCATATATTAGCATAAATAAAAACAACGTGAAAAATCCTAAAATAACTCATAAGTACTAATTTAACCCCCACTGATCCCAGTAAAAATAATAAAACTAGTTATACACTATACTAATTTTAATAAAACAAAATTAATCTTAAATACTGGACAAGCTAGCACTTTTTTCCAGTAATCTTACATGTTTCTTTTTTTGATGGAGATAAAGAATGTAAAAATGTTCCATAGTTACTATATTTCTAAGCGTTTTCAGCCACTTCATTGGCTATTCTTAAGGATGTTATGTTTTTGATATTCTTATTTTATAATTATGTTTTGACTGTAACGCAATTTATTTTGTGTTGTTTAAAAGAAGCGTTCCTTAAAAGCTATTACGTGATGCACGCACTTTGAAATCACGTGATCATCTTTCTACTAAAAAAAACTTTCAAAGCTCCATTGCTCTTTTAAAAAATGTAAGGTTGATGGTAGGAAAAAATTGTTTTGATATATAGTTCCTCTCTTTTAGCAATCTACTTCTGATACTGTGATTGAAATTGTATATTTGTATTTCTGAACCAAATATTCTTCAAGATTTCTTGTAAATTATTGGTTAATAAAGGTTATTTTATTGTCTTTTGGTTGGATAGATGGCTTGTTAGGCGTTTTCTCAAAGAAGTAGTAGTTTGTCCAGTATAGGTAATTGTTTTATGACAAGAAACGCAGTCTTGTACTGGGCATTGAAATTCATACACTATATTAGTTATCGTTAGTTTAAATTTAGCAAGTTTATTTTTATTAGAAAAACAGATTTGCAATCTTCTATTTTCTATAATATAATATACATTTTACATGTTCTCGAGGTTTTACGGCAGAAATATGGTGTTTAATATTTTTTTGTATAGAGAATTCGTCATGCTTTTAATTGATGCGCATTTGGTGTCAGTAAAATATGTTGATGTTTGTTGTGCGCTATTTTTATACTGGTGGCATGTACTTTTTTGTATTTCAGTAAAAAAAAGAACATGCAGGCTGCATCAAGATAGAGAAAAGAGTTCTTAAGATATTCATAATAGCTTGTGACGTTCTGAACAGTCCTTTCTTGCATACATTGTTAATGAATTTTCTTATCTACCTTCAATTCGCTCAGGGGATGTGTGTTCTGCAGAATTGTGTCTTTTCCATTTTTAAATTTCACTTTTATATTGTTTCGTCTATCGTGACAGTCTTTGACTGCATCAAATTATTTTTCTTGTATATTATATATCTTTTCTGCTTATTAATTAATGATCAGGATGCGCGTTGTGGTGCAGTTGATACCGACTCGGAACGATAAATCTGGGTGCCGAGTTCGATTTCCAGTTGAATTCATTGCATTCACTTACGTGCAAATACCGTTAGGAAAGGTAAAAATCCGTCTCTTCCCCCCAGTTATGCGTAAAATAATAGGACAGATTGTATTCTCTGGCCTTAGCTGGCAACCAGTCTACCGCAGAAAGAAATAGCAACCTACTGTGGAATAATCTTCTGCTCAGTCAGAATAATCGCCTGTTAGCATGAAACGTACGGTTTCCTCTAGCCATTCCAACTATAAAATGATTAGACCTAGCTACCAAATTAGTATTGCGTTTAAACTGATCAAATCTTGGTAGCACAAAAGAAAGTTCATCAGAACAATTAACATGAAACTATGTATAAAAAAGCACAGAGATGTTATACACTTCTTCTTCATGTGTCGTGTCCATTTAGAACTTAGGCGATCATGAACTTCCAATTGGCTCTGTCTCCTGTCGCTCTCAATAATTTTTCTCTTGATATCATTTCTAAGCCCCGCTTCGTCATTCATTTACTCAGACCTAACACATACGTCTCACGTTGCTTTCCGCTGTCTCTCCTTCTCTTCATCTGACCTGTGAGTATTAAATTCTCCAAGACTTCTTTTCTCATTACTTGCCCCAGAAATCTCATTTTCAATTCCTGATATTTAGTATGATTTTTTTCTCATTTGCATCTTTTCCGAAACTTCATCGTTGCACACATGCCCCGTCCATGATATCGTCACCATCCTTCTATAAAACCACATTTTACGGCTGCGAAAGTGTGACTGCATTGGAGATGAGTGTTCAGGACTAATAACATATTCATATCTCTAACAATATGTATTAAAAAAAAAGGATAGCAGTTGGATTAAAAACAGACAAAGAGTTATCAAAGGTTTCAGAACAGTTCCAACAAAAGAAGGGGAGATGAGACAGGTGATTTTGTTTGTAGGGAAAATATAAAATTTCAACTAGGGTGATTCAAATCCCACCGTACGTATACTGTAACAAGTGCTTAAGACATGCTTAATGCAGAAAGACAATAAACATATCAGAAAGAAAATATAATAGCAAAAAAGTGAATGGCAATGTAGATATACGATAATTTAATTACGCTATGTTTGACACGAATACAAAGAAAGAAAGAGAGAAACAGAAAAGAAATAAAAAGACACGATTTAGTAGATAAAAGCGTTTTTTATCATGATACTACCCAAAAATTATTTGTGAGTTCAATGCCTTGCTACAGCACAGATGAACAAAATTTGGAGTTGAGTTAAATGAAGATAATTTATACTAAGATATCCGGAAGTGGCATGACTCAGAGAACTAGAACAATCAAACCATGTGAACAAAGGAAAAGTTTCAATTCGAAATTATTTTCTTGCACTTCCCGCTGTTGAACTCCCTTCCATATACTTGCTTCCCTCACGGCTACAATATCCAATAATTTAAATGCAATGTCAATTGCCATATCTTATCAACTTGACTCCAGTCCTTCTCTCGTCCTTTCCCCATCGCCCCGTATATATTATTCTTTTCCTTTCTCACTCTACTTTTGTAACTGTCTTCAGACTAGTATTCCCATCCTTATCTTGTCATATCTCTGCCACCCACTTTAATCGTTTCGTCTTACTCTTCGGTCCTCTCCTGTTTAAACTTTTACTCTTAACTTATGTAGACCTCCTGCGCACTCGTGGCGGCACCGGTCTGCTTGGGACTACCGAAACTTCGTGAACATGACAATAAAGATGAGGACAACAGTCCAAACAATGCAAATATTGTAAATAATTATTATTCCGCAAGGAACAATCAGGATAATATTGTGGTTGTCCCCGAGTATGGAAGTCTGTTGAGTGGTTGCTGGTCAAGTGCATATTAACTTCTCTCTCTCTCTCTCTCTCTCTCTCTATATATATATATATATATATATATATATATATATATATTTCAAGAAGTAGTAGTCGGATTTGAACAATTATTAAGTAAATATTCGAGCTTTATATTCGACCTCAACAGAATGCAGAAAGCACTGGACGGCCGTTTCGTCCTATATTTGGGACTCATCAGCAGTGCGCATCCACTATCAGGAATCGAACCCAGACAGTTTTTGTTATTAAGCTGATGTTATACCAACTGTACCAGCTCGATGATTTACTTAATAATTGTTCAAATCCTCCTACAACTTCTTGAATTATATCTCTGTGCTTCAACCATGAAACAGGCTATGGATTTAGCGGCTTGGTTGCGGAAGTCATTGCTTGAGGCGGCACTATCCTATGAGCAAAGGAGCTTGGATTAGTTCCACCACGGAATCGTGAGAAGCGGCACACTTCATCGAGCTTAATTCATTACCTCTTCGTTATCAGGGCCCGTGGTAAAGTTGGTATAACATCAGCTTAATAACCAAAACTGTCTGGGTTCAATTCCTGGTAGTGGATGCGCACTGCTGATGAGTCCCAAATATAGGATAAAACGGCCGTCCAGTGCTTTCTGCATTCTGTTGAGGTCGAATCTAAAGCTCGAATATTTACTTATTAATAATAGATAGATAGATAGATAGATAGATAGATAGATTTCAAGAACCGAGGTGGTGTCTATATACTGTTTAGGTTTCTTTTGTCTGCATCTTAGTATTCTTTAGGGAAATGGTTGTTGGTATTTATTGCGAAAGTCGAATTTACCGACCATTGGGGGAAAAAAACTACGAGCAAAATAGTCAACACCTTATTCGAAGAAAAATACGTCAAAAATGAAACAGACAGGACTTGTCAGTTCTTTGTAATCATATTATTTTGATGAATACTTGCTGCATACGCACACACACACACGTATGTGTGAGATAGAGAGAGGGAGAAAGAGAGCGAACGATACAATGGGGACACCATAGATATTTCAAATAATGCATTCAAATACGTAATACTGAGTTAATAAAATGCTACAAGAAATTTATCACTAAAATCTTAAATTATACAGCGTATGTCTTCGCAAAAGATTTTTCGGTGAAGTTGTCCAGCTATGACATCTCACAAGATGGCTATCAGGTTAAAAAAAACTCACATGTGTGAGCTAGATTGATGAATTTTGTAAAGATATTTTTTAATTAAATTGTTTACTATATATATATATATATATATATATACATATGTGTGTTACGCTCTCACACACTGATTGAGCACTCTGAAGAATGGTAGGATTTTTAAAAACCTAGCTATGCATCGTTCATTCATATCATAAATCCCCATTCCAGTTTAAATATTACTCAAGGAATATCAGTAGCTATGCATCGTTCATTCAGTAATGAATTAGACAGACTCACTACTGGCGCATAAATACATGGTATGTCACACACTAAAAGCCTGCCTCCTTCTATTGAGCGCCCATAGCTCACAGGTAGAATCGCCGACTGACGCCAATTCGGTCGGGTTTCAATGATAGGTAAAAAGCAATCAGATGTCTAGCCGTATTGATGAGCTGTCTATGGGTGACTATATAAACACACACACACACATATATATATATTCGCACACATATATATGGATATACATACATATACACACACATATATATACACATATATATACACAAACATATATATATATATACACACATATATACACACATATATATACACAAACATATATATATACACATACATATATATATATATACACACATATACACATATATATATACACATATACATATATGTATACACACACACACATATATATATATGTGTGTGTGTGTGTGTGTGTGTGTGTGTGTGTGTGTGTGTATGCACACACACATATATTCTGTGTGTACAAAGAAATCCATAAAACATTTCTGAAAAATTAATTGAAACCTCAAAAATTTGGATTTTTCATGCCGAAGTATCAATTTTAAGCTTAATCTATTATATACCTAAATATATATAAACAAAGATCTCCTCAGAATGTTTCTTTATTTTCTAAGTATTCCGAAAATATATAAGGTAGCTTTGAGAAAAAACCTGAAGACGGTATTAACAATATTCACTTTATCGTTGGGATTATGAGAATTAAAGAATGTCCGTTATTATAGTATATATTCTTCTAAGAGACAGTCTAGGTTTATTTACATCAATCAGTACGAACGATTTATAAATATTATTAGATTCTATATTTGATAACGCATTTGTAAACACATGAGTTATTTCGAAATCGTATTTGTGGTTTTAGGAATTATGACGTCATCCTTATGATTGCATTTAATTAAGCATACGTTTTTGCTAGAACTGATTTTCTTCATTTGAACTTTGAGTAAAATTTCAAAAATATATTCAACTATTTTGTATTTTCTTTCTGAGATGAGTAATTTTCAATAATCTTGGAGTTATTTCGAAATTTGTTCTCACCTTGGTTGAGATAGGTGCTAGAATAGACACAACGTTCCGATCAAGTACAATCTGGTCATCATCAGGTGTCCCTAGATTGGTTGATGTGGATTATCTTGTTGATTATTGCGAAATATCCAGTGAAATCAATTAGTGTTCTTTCATGTTTGATAACATAACATCCAGTTGTCAAAAGTTCATCAAACACTGAATATAAAAGGATCCAAAATACGCCATTGATTTCGATCCTTCGACCTGGTAGTGACAAAACAAATCCAACATGTGCGTTGTGATGTAGTGGATATCGGAAAGCCGATTTGGAATTGCAGTTAAATTCCTTGTATTTACTTACGCGCAAGTACCCTTAAGAAAAGTAATTACTTCGTCTCTGCTCCCACTCAGTCAGTCAGTTAAGTGCCATACGTGATACACGCTTGGACGATCATGTCTCGAAAGAGACATAACTGACTAGGCAGAAGGTTATCCCGCAGTAGGTTGCCATTGCTTTCTGCGGTAGACTGACTGCCAACCAAGGCTATAGAACCCAATCTATCCTATTATTTAACCCATAACTGGAGGGAAGAGTCGGATTAATACCTTACCCAAGGGTATTTGCGCGTAAGTAAATGCAAGTGGAATTCGAACTCGGCACCCCGAATCATCGTTCCGAGTCGATATCCACTGCTCCACAAAGCACATCTCACTTTGGTTTAGGTAGGTGGTATAATAGACACAACTTTTCGACCAAGTACAAACTGGTCATCATCAGGTGTCCATAGATTGGTTGATCTTACTAGCTATATTAAATAGCTGGACAAATGTGGTTTTGTAGTCTTGTTTGGCAACCATTCTACCGAGAAATGTAATGGCAACCTACGACGGAAAATCTTCTGACAGTCACTCCTGTCAAGCGTGAATCCCGTACGGCACTCAATTGACAGTCTGAATGAAAGGCAGGAGAACGCAAAATGAAAATCAAACGCACAGAAGGACAGTTTTCATCTGAAGAAGATACTATAAAGTATGTATACTTTCAGCAACTATAACAATTGATACAAAGTACCGCTCAGAGTACAGCAGTAATCAATGAAATACGTTGAGATTATTTAAATTATTTTATCTATGAAGAAGATACTATAAAGTATGTATACTTTCAGCAACTATAACAATTGATACAAAGTACCGCTCAGAGTACAGCAGTAATCAATGAAACACGTTGAGTATTATTTAAATTATTTTATCTATGAAGAAGATTCTATAAAGTATGTATACTTTCAGCAACTATAACAATTGATACAAAGTACCGCTCAGAGTACAGCAGTAATCAATGAAATACGTTGAGTATTATTTAAATTATTTTATCTATGAAGAAGATACTATAAAGTATGTATGCTTTCAGCAACTATAACAATTGATACAAAGTACCGCTCAGAGTACAGCAGTAATCAATAAAATACGTCGAGTATTATTTAAATTATTTTATTTATTATTTGATGACCAAGAAAACAATTACATTTTGAATAAGAATTCTCTCAGTCGTCTGTCTCACATATATATACACAACACTGAGTTTTAACTCGCAGTTATTCATTTTTGAAAGGATTCTCTTAATGAAAATTACAGTCATTTTCTTGAAAACTTTAAATATAGTTAGAAAGAAAGATTCCTTGCTCATAACATTACGACATTCTAAGATGAAAGAATTTTAAACGTATTTAAAAGATGGCAGACAGTAGTGAACTAAAACATTTTCTTTGGCACAGTTGCAAACATAATTCTTTAAAAAAATATGTCTCCTTAATATTTTGTAATAAAACGAACCAAAACTTGTCAGCATTTATTATTTCTGTTATTTCTTTCATTAATTCTCAGTCAGTATACGACAAAAAAAAAATTGCAGACAATTTCAATCTCACTTTGTTTAAAAGAGATAAACACCTTGTCTGACATTATTATTCTTTAGTCTATCGATGGGAAAAACAATTTTCAGAAAGAATCTTTTTTTTGTCAGTGAATACTAGCCAGAATAGAGGTATTTGCACAGGGCAGCATCCTTTCCTTTGCTCTCGTCTGAAGGCAATGTTTATTTCTTTTATATTTATTTAGCTGTAAGATGGTATTAACGAAATTGTAATTAAAGGTGTTTGATTTTGGCAATCGATTATTTACTGTTCAATAATGTTTCGATATTATGTTTGTCTTCCTAGAGTTATGTAAAAATACTGTATACACATCTGAATATTTAGAAAACGTCTACAAAATTTATTCTTTGAACAAACGATTTAATAAGATCATATACACTGACGAAACTACGGTTTACTAACGTCTCGATCAAAAATCTGCAGAGGCTGAAAAGGACCTCCAATCCGTGGCGGACTGGAGTAAGAAATAGCTCGTGAATTTTAATGATTCCAAAACGAAGCTGATATCTATTAACCATCACAGACAATCGCTCCTACCACCCATTAACATGGATCAGGCTAGTCTCTCTAAAAGTAAAACACTGCACCTCCTCGGGTTAGCTTTTACAACAGAACTCAATAGGAAAGAATATATGGAATCCATAGCTAAATCCGCTTCTACGAATGTCGGTTCTCTGTGTCGGGTCAGAAACTTTTCCCCGCCTGAAAGAATCCTGCACATATATAAATCTACTATCCGTCCTTGCATTGAACACTGCTACCATTTCTGGTCGGGTGCTTCTGCTATCCACCTATGGGTTTTTGACAAAATCCAACGGAGAATCTAATGTGATCGATCCCAACTTGGCAGTTCAGATACAGTCACTTTCTCACCGACGCAGTGTGGCTTCCCTGTGTCTCTTGTACAAATAATTTCACGCTTAGATGAACTTAGCTCAGTGGAGCTCCCTATATATGAGTTTACTCGAGCCATAAGATTGGCAACTATGTTCCCTCCTTTTCTGTGAAACCAATTAAATGTAAACGCAAATTCTACACCATTAGCTTCTTTTCTCGCACTTCCCACCCGTGGAATTCACTTCCGTTTACTTGCTTCCCTGTCAGCTACAATCTCCAAGAATTTAAAGTCGTCATCTCTTATCTGAACTAACCTGCATCCTCTCTCTCATGCTTCTTTCTCCATTAACTCGACTCTTATCAGTATTATCATCCGTCTCTTGCCCACTTCCTGACACCCCTATAACCTGTCACTCTTTCTCATAACCTTTCTCTGATGTAACCCCCTGCACAACAGTGGCAGTAAAATGCCTTGCTTGGGCGATATGATTTTAAAAAAAACGACACTTGTCAGGAAAGTGTCTGTATTGGTAATAAATGCGTCAAAAAGATGGAAACACAGCCAACGTAAATGTCATGCAACTGAAACATGCATAAAATTTTGGTGATGGTGTTTATCTTATAATTTTCTGTTAGTTGGTTAATTATTACGAAGAATTAAACAGTTTTGTATAAATCGTATAGAACTCACCCGTCATTCTGTTAATTCCTCTGGGGTTAGAAGTTAACAGTTTGAACAGAAGGCTTGTACAAAGAATTTTCCTTTTTGTTGATGTTTTTTATTTATACAATTTTTTAAGCATGTGCGTTATGTTGTAGAGGATATCAGCTCAGAACGAAAAATCGAAGAGCCGAGTTCGAATTCCAGTTGAATTTTCTTTTAAATTGAAATTTATCAACCTCTGGACATTTTTTTATAGTTAATCATTATCAAACACTGTGTATTTTCTTTTATTAAGCATTATCAAACATTGCTTTTTCTTTTCTTTTATTGTTAAGCCTTATCAAACACTGCCTTCCCATTCTTTTATTGGTGAGCATTATCAAAACACTGCTGTTCTATTCTTTTATTGCTAAGCATTATCAAAAACCTGCCTTTCTATTCTTTTATTATAAAGCATTATCAAACACTACCTTGTCTTTTCTTTTACTGTTAGGCATTAACAAACACTGCCTTTTCTTTTATTGTTATTCATTATGAAAATGCTGCCTTTTCCTTTCTTAAATCACGCTTGTCTCTCAGTTATTATTATCATTATTATTTGTTGTTGTTGTTGTTGCTGTTGTGATTCTCATCAATAAAGAGGAATGAATACTAAGGATGTACGTTGTGGTGCATTGGATATCGGCTCTGAACGAGAAATCGGGGAGCCGATTTCGAATTCCAACTGAATTCATAGCATTCACTTACGCGCAAATACCCTTGGGAAAGGTATTAATCCGTCTATTCCTTCCAGTTATGGGTTAAATAACAGGACAGATTGGGTTCTGTAGCCTTGGTCGGCAACCAGTCTACCGCAGAAAGCAATGGCAACCTACTGCGGGATAACCTTCTGCCCAGTCAGTCATGTTTCTTTCGAGACATGATCGCCCAAGCGTGTATCACGTATGGCACTCAACTGACTGAATGACAGAATACTGAGGATAGTCAGATAGTGGGTTAGAAACTTATGCCTCGCGATGTCAAATGAGATCTACCTGTTCCGCATGTTGTGATGCCCAAACTAACAGAAATCAAATTTTCATCGACTAAAAGCTTATAACTTCAGAAGTATTTAACAGAATATTGATTGATTGAATAATAAACGGAGATATAACGTTAGGTTAAGAGAAATGACTAATTTCATTAACGCGAACCTAAAGGTATATCTTTGAATCAGCACCATCTCGCACCAGAAATGCTTAGCAGATATTCTTCAGAGCCTTCTCCATGAAAGTGTTGGATCCAATTTTCAAACAAAGACTCCAATTACCTAAAAGTCTTGATTTTGATGTTAACTTCTCTTCAGTATTGATAATTTGTTTCACGTGGGGTGAAATTTCTCATTGTCTTAAATCACTTAGAGATTTTTTCAGATGTTGCTCTGCTTCAAATCTTCTACCCACATAAAGAGAGTTACTGAAACGTTTGACGAGGATGAACAATGTGTCAGAACTGAACGTCATACAGTACATTGCTGATACCTTGTTCTGAGTCGCATTTTGTAAGAACACTATCCTTACTAAAATCGCTGTATAAGTGACTCAGGTTATGAAAACGAAAAAACAAAACGATATTAAATAATTTTCAGTATCTACATCATACAAATTTCTTGTTCTTTCATCCACAACGAACTGTTTACAAATTCATCCTGGGCCTTGAATGTTGGTTGGTTGTTTTGTTTTTATGGCAAATCAACCGCAGTGGGTAATTTATTGCCAACTAAATTCTATTTATTTATTACTAGTAATACCTTTTTCTTTCAACAATTTATTATTGTTTATCTTACCAATTTCTCTTTCCGAGCCGATATCCACTGCACCAAAACGCACATCCGTCACTATACGCTTACAGCACCTGGTATTCCCAAGCGGTCACTCATCAAAGTACTGAACAGGCTCAACGTTGCTTAACTTTGGTGATCGAGCGAGAACCGGCGTATTCAACATGATACGCCTTAAGCCCGCCTTCAATGTGAAATTAAGGATCCTGCAGGCTAATTTTATCCACTAGACTCACTATCAAAAGTGATAATTTTAACACTTCAAATAAGACAGATTCCATAATAATGATATACACTAATACTGTATCTGAAATCGACATCATTATTATGTTTATTGTTATATTTCCATAGAGTAATTTTAATTGCTTAATTACCATATCTCCTCCTATGAATAAAATAAGCGCCGTAGAAAAGGTGCATATGCACATTTGTAATGTTTTCTTAAGATGGGGTGGGTTTTGCGGATGATATGCATAGTTCCGTACAATATAATCCTTTCTAGCGCGAAGATTCTGATATGTCCATGAATCTCATGATTTTCAGTGCCATTCTTTATAATTATCAGTCTTTATCATACAAAATGTCATCTTCATAACAAGGATATCTATAGATTTAAGGTATTAAATTTTTGTTTCTTCAATTTTTTTTAATAATCATATCGTCCCAAGCAAGGCATTTTACTGCCACTGTTGTGCAGAGGGTTACATAGGAGGAAAGTTATGAGAAAGAGTAACAGGTTATATGGGGTGTCAGAAAGTGGATAAGAGAAGAATGAAAATACTAATGAGGGTGGAGTGGACGGAAAAAGGAGCATAATAGAGAGAAGGCAAGTCATTGAGATGGTAGCTGTCGGGAAAGCAAGTAAATGGAAGGGCGAGAAGTGCGAGATAAAAAAGCTAATAGAGAAGAATTTGCGTTTACATTTTATTGGTTTCACCTAGTAGGTAATCTTGTGGCACGAGTAAATTCATATATATATTTTCAAATCCTTAAAATTTGACAGTTTCTATTCTTTTTTTTTTTTTGTAGAAAAATTAGAATACTGCGGGTAGATCATATCAATTAGTTGGCTGGTTACTTTTTTATATTTCATGATTATTTCTATTCTATTTACATCAGTTTTGCTACATGTGAAGATTGTGTAAACACAAAATAAGTAACTCTGTCAGCATTTGGGATATTAATCGGTTGGTGTTTGCACCCTGTATTCGGGCTTATATACCACACTTCGAACAGACATGCCAATGATTGTATTGTTCTAGTCTGTCATGTCTGTTGTGGCGAATCTTAGTCTCCAAGTTGTTGTGTCCTGTTTGGGCCAGGAAGAAAGACACGGAAACTAGAAGCTAGGCTCAAACAGTGTATTAGAATAACAGAACATATATACAAGTAAGACTGTTAGTAGTCAGTAAATAGAAAGTTACGTTTGAACTGTTTAGTTACACTGCGTCTAGACTACCTCATGACTGTCTCCTAGCTGCTTCCTGACTGTCTCTCGGAAGTCTCGTAGGTTATTTATTAACGGAGGAAGAGTTCATTTATATAGTTAGGGCACCATAAAAATGTTTAAAAATGTATTCTTTCTCAGCAACGGCTGGATACAATGATACTCTCTGATTATTATTATTATTATTATTATTATTATTATTATTATTATTATTATTATTATTTGTCACTTTAGGACATTGCCGATCATTATTATCCACGATAACCGGTCTTTTGTAACCACAAAGAAATTTGAGGTTTTTATCTCTCATAAATCTTGTTCAATTATCCATTTACTCAAGCTGGCAAACTTGTCCATGTCTTAGTTGTTTTCCTCGGAAGTTATTGTCGTTTAGCTATTTCTCCCAACCCTGTTCTTCTATTGATTCCATCTAGTCCGCAATGTTGTGCTTTGTTTAACTCTGACCGTCTTACATCAAATCTGCAGTGTGGCTATCAAATTTCTGAAGCCATCTTTACTCATTATGTGGCCCAGATATTTCAACTATTTCTTCCTGATTTAAAGTGTAAGTTTCGTATTTGTTTCCATTTAATCTAAAACTTTGTCGTTGCACACATGTTTGGTCCATGGACAATCTCCTCAGAAATGAAAAAGAGACTTAAAGCTACAGAAATAGTGGTCTGCTGAAGAATAGTAATAATTCTATGTGAGCAAGAATTAAGTTACAACTATGCATGAAGAGAAAGTTGAAAAGTCTGTGGCACATATTGAGGAAAGGTCTTGAAAGATGTTATACTCACAGGACATATTGAAGGTAAGAGGTTAGAGAGGAAAAAATGTACACCCTACCTGACGGGCTAGAGAGAATAAGAGGTGGTATACACTTTGGAAGCGATGGCAAATCAACATATTTTGTGCTACAGAGAACGAGAAATTGTGGAGAGACATGACCACCAACGTCTCAAAGAGGTATGTCTCATAGAATAATATTGATAAATTGAAACAGATCAAGCATTTTCCGTCTTCTTGAAGTTGTATTCACGTTTGTGTACTTCGACGGAGAAGAAATATGTTATGGTAAGTAGAGTTTGCAGGGTTGATACAGAAATTATACATACATTAAATCACTGAACAAATTTCTTACGTGAATAAAACTCTTTTTTTTAGCCAGTACACCAAATCTTTGATTCTTTGTGCTTACATCTTACGTTATGCGTCATATGTTCCACGCCTATTTCGTTCAGGTCTCTTTCTCGTCGCCTTGAGCTAAAATCTCGTTTATTTTATATACATTCTTCAAAGACTATTGATTCATGTTTGGACATAGTGAATCCTTACTTTAAATTTCATTGATCCATTACCGAACATTCTGCCTCTCTTGTCTGAGGAAGTAAACATTGTGAAATGAGCTTCTGATGTTCGGTTAAAAACTTTTCCATTCAATTAAAATAAAATTTCCATTCTCCATAGACAATTCTGAAACAGTTTCTGAACACAAGTAATAGAGAGATGAAAGAAAAACATTAAAGGACGTTAGTAGGATGTCCTTATCATAATACACAAATGACGGTAGGAATTATTACCTTACACTTATATATCTCAATTGGTTCAGTGGATATCGGTCTCGGAATGAGAAATCGGAGGTACGTGTTCGAATTTTAGTTGAATTCGTTGCATACACATACGGATAAATACTTTTCAGAAATGTATTAATTCATCTTTTCTACCTCGAATATGGATTTGATAGCGGGATTGCGTTCTATGGAATTGGCTGGCAACCAGCTTACCTTGCTTAGAAGATAAAATGGTATGCATTGGGTTGACGCACATGCCATTAAACATGATATACAACATTCTAAAAATAAATCAACACAAAAACTGCAATCAAAAGGAACTAACCATCTGTAGATTCACTCACATACAAATATGTTGAATTACACAAGTACATATATATAAGAACAAGACCACGAAACAACAGCAGATAAAGAAAAGCCCGGATTAGTAAGAAAATCAAAATGGCACCTTCACAAAACATTTAAGTCGGCATAATCCTGCTCATGATAGTTACAATTAACCCTATCTGCCTATCTTTCTTTTGTATATATATATATATATATATATATATATATATATATATATATATATAGAGAGAGAGAGAGAGAGAGATAAATATATGTATATATAATTTTTTAAAATTAAATATTGTAACGGAAATTTCTGTTTTACATATGTTTTGTATAAAATGATAAATAATCATTTTATATATGTTTATTACTGTATTTTAATTATAAATATATGTAATAATAAAATTTCTTAAATGCAGCATATATGAAAAAATGAAACAACGTTGTTTTGTTCAATATTTGGATATGGAATTTAATCTACAAACTAAGAGTATCTGCCACATATGAAACCTAACACAAAATTGAAGTATTGGAAAGCGCGACCTAACCATCCGTCTAGAAATTATGACAGAAAGTGGCACGGGCCTAGTAGTTTAATTTCATTATATAATCACTATAATGTACTATCATAATTATATTTACTTGTATTCTTTTTTTGTTTATAACATGCGTGAGTATATATATATATATATATATATATATGTGTGTGTGTGTGTATATATATATATATATATATAAATATATATATATATATATATATATATATATATCCGAGTGAATACAGAACGAAGAAAGAATTCTTACAACGTCCAAAACATTAATTTAAAACAGTGCTCGATTTATAATATATAGAGCTGTGAATATTTATTATAAATTATATTTTAGAACATGTACATAATTTCTCTATATGTATATCCACGACAAAGGTACATCTGTTTCGATATTGAAACTTCAATATCTCATCAGGCGGTATGTAAAGGAATGGAAAGCCTCTTTTCTTATATTTGGTCAGTTGTGTTTGAGGTCTTGGTGGGGGTTAGGGATAGGGGAAGTAGCCTCTGACAGTTGGAATTTTGGAGAGATTGTTGTTAATATGGTTGATTAATGAGAGTCTTTGATTTCTACACAGATTTAACCTTAGCAGTTAGAATGTAAGTTTTTATTATCTTGTGACTGACTATATTCTTTGGATTTCTTAGAAGAGCCGGTAGTGGGTGGAGCCGAATATTTTTGTATTTAAGCAGAGTCTTTATAATTAATATAAATTTGTATATTTAATCTTAACTTTGGATTTAGGAAATATATTTTTCCTATTAAATTTTTAATTTTTAATTCTTAATTAGATCACAGTTTGGAAACCGTTTTTTCTATTAAATTTTTAATTTTAAATTTCTATTCTTATACTTAGTCCCTTGCGTATGTGATATTGGCGTGGTGTGGGTTAGTGCTAAGGGAACAAGTACTGCTGATTGACCTTTAGAATGTTGAGGAGAGTGGTGTGGGTGTGGGTAGTGAATATGTGGGTAGTGAGTATGTTTGATTAAAGAGTGTCTTTGAATTCTAGACAAATTTACCATTAGTAGCTAGAGTGGAAGTTTTATTTATATATATCTTGTGACTAGACTATATCCTTTAGGATTTCTTAGAAGAACAGGTTATGGGCGGGATGCGTTTTGATTGCGTCTTGAGGACGTTTTTAACTAAAGTTTGCTGGTCTATACCGCACCTCTTTTACTGGTATATATATATATAGCATGAATTGTTTTAACATTATTTTTTATCGATACTATATTTAAGTAAATATTCTGTTTTATAATCAAACAGTATATATATTTATTTCTACTGGCCTGATTATAAAACAAATATCTACAAAAATAAGAGTATCGAACAAAAATAATGTTCACATAAATCATTTCAAATTGTCAGTTGTTTAGAGACCATTTCGTTAATCTTCGCTAATTTCCGTAATATATATATATATATATATATATATATATACACTATGACCTAAGATGAGAGGGCCCAGCATTCCTTATGTACAATATGTAGGACCTCTGAGTGAAGACATCATAATAATGCCTTAAGAAACTTCGAAGTCAGTATGACTGAAATAAAACTACTCAGTTAATTGTAAAACCTTCCACTTAGATTATATTATTAACGTTCTATGTTGATATCGAGCATATTATGACAAAAAAACATACTGCTGACCAAAAATGCCTTCCTATAAGTAAATTGAAAAATCATTAATTTTGGCCCTTGTAATTTATATATATATTTGTCTGGATGAGAAAATGGATGAGAAAATTTGTCTGGATGAGTTATGTCTGGATGAGAAAATAACCATCATCAGACACAAACACCAGTTGGATCTGTTGAACCTGAGGAAGGAGTTAGAGTTTAAATGAGCCGGTTCAAGCTATATTAATCTTTTAGCCCCCCTTTCATTATTGTTTAAATGTAAACCATTGTGATATATGTTAAAAGTTTTTTTTTTTTTTTTTTGTATTGGTTACATATTGTTTTTTTTTTCTTTTTTAATGTATTGTTTACATATTTGTTTTTGCTGGCACTTGAGTGTGGATATATATCTATGCGCGGTCGTAAGTGTATATATGTATCTGCGCTACGTGGGCATATATAGATATACGTATGTGTGTATGAAGGAATTTATGCACGCATTTACGTGTGTATATGAGGGGTGGGTGTGCAAAGATAGGTTCCTCTTAGTACTAAATGTATACGACATTATCATTTTTGTTGTACTGTTAAACAAATAAGTGGTAATATGTAACCTTATTTTTAATTTTTGATTTTTTACTTCTTTAGACTTAAGAATTAATTTTAAATAGATCAATTTAAATAGAATAATTTAGTTTCTTTTAAATCAAAGTGTAAAACTTTACCGCTATCTCTCTCTCTCTCTGTCTCCCTCTAGAGCTATCTCTTCATTGAAAAAATCCAAAATAACTTGAAAGTGATGATTTGAACTTGTTTAAACCTATTATTATTATTATTGTTTCTGAATAAGTTTCGAATGTGATTGAAACATAAAGGGCTTTATGAAAAAATTACCTGCAATACATTTCTGAGTAAAGATCTTGCATTCTTTGTCGGAAAAAATATTACGAACAATGTTAGTTTGAAGGTAAAGACCAGCAAAACAGTTTTGATGATAAATAATTCCAGTCATATATTACTGCTAAATACTACCAGTAACACACATTTAGAGAAAAAGTAATACGAGCACTATGAAAAAATATTCCTTGACTAATTTTTAATTTCTTTCTTGTATTAACAAAAACTACAAAATGTATTTTTTAGTCAAATTTAAATGAATTTGTTTTTTAAAACTTTGTTTAAAGCTATAATTTCTGAATAAGTTCCGAAATTATTCTAAACATAAAGGACTTGTAGTAAAAATTACTCGCAATACATTTTTGGGGAAAAAAAATTTTTTTTCTATCGAAAAATATTACAAACAATACATTTTTGAAGGAAAACTATTACCAGCAATACATTTCTGATGATAATTAATTCCAGCCATACATCACTGTTAAATATTACCGATAATACATTTTTAGAGAAAAAATATTACGAGAATCTATCGCCCGATTCACACTCCACCCATGTCTATTGAACAGGTTAAGAGGCCCATCCCTTGTTCCCTGTTTAGGATGTAGTTTCCGGCTTTCTCTTTTCCAATCTTCTCACTTTGTTTTTTTTTTTTTTTTCAATTGGAGTAGATAGATCTATCTATCGGCCGGTTCACACTCCACCCATGTCTATTGAACAGTTTTAAGAGGCTCATCCCTTGTTCCCTGTTTAGGATGTGGTTTCCGGCTTTCTCTTTTCCAATGTTTTCACTATTACGTAGCCCCCTGCACATCAGTGGCGTTACCGCCTTGCTTAGGGTGATACGATTAAAAAAAAAAACTATATTTTAAACGAGAAAACTTTAATATTAATACATTTGTAAAAAGGAAAAAAATAGAAGTTAAAACAAGTAAATCTAAATAGAATAATGAGGTCCCTTTAAAATAAAGATGTAAAGCTCTATTTCTCCCTCTCTCCTTTCTTGCCTTTTCTTTATCACTCCCTCTTTCTCGTCTGACCCACCCGCTACCCTCGAACTTTCTCCGACACTGACCGCTGGGCGGGCGGCATCAACTTTGTTTAGGGGTGATGAATTAGCGTCTTGACGGGTTATCTGGTGTGGGTTCTATGAGACTTTTACATATGATACTGTAGGAATGTCTGCGGGTTCGACAAACGGATGGATTGTTCTTATTTTCTTTTTTAGGGGAGCGACAGTTATATTCTTATCATCTTATATGGTTTTTTTTGTTTGTTTTTTATTTGCCGAGTTAGGTTTTTGTGAATCTCATGTTGAATAAAGACGGAAGCTGAAGATGGCTCGCCTGAAAAAGGCCCATACCCCGAATTACCATGAAATAACGGGGCTGTCTTAATTTTTCTTATATATATATATATATATATATATATATATATATATATATATATGTATTAAAAAATTTAAGCACGTAGATAAAACCCATTGTTCAAAAGTTTATTTTCATAAATTGTCCTCGATACAAAGTAGACCTGAATATTGTAATTTTGCTATTACAATGGATTTTAAAAGCTTATATCACTACACAAAAAATTCATGTTTCAGAACAATCTTTTTTGGGGGTACATGTTAAAATAAATGGTGAAAATGATTTATTTTGTAAGTATAAGATAATTCATGGTTATTTAAATAATAGTACCTGGAGAAAATGCTTTTCGATGTGTCAATATTGTTCAATTTAAAATGAGAATTAAGTTAATATGGAGCTTAAGATTTGAGTCGTGAAAGGAAGCAGAATGGTCGGATATCTAAACATGTCACTTTTTAATTTTGTCTGGAGAAAATACATAATGGAACCATATATTTTTTAAAGAGGGGTTAGCAATAATTTTTAACAGCAGGTTGGATTGTATGTATTTTTATTTGATTTTATTATTTTATATATTTTTTATATTTTTTATATTTTTATATATTATTTATTAGATTTTATTATTTTTTATTAGATTTTTGTAGTACCTCATGGATAAAGGGGCTGAAAAGTTTAGGTTAGAATTAGGATTAAATAATTATGGTTTACTTTGGTATATTATAGTAAGAAAACATTTTAGTAAGCAAAACAATTACGTATTGTGTGTGCCATTTATTTTAATCAAATAAATATTAATTTTATTAGAGCAGAAATATTAAATAAAACATTGTAATTGAATTTTAAACAAATTATTTTGTCTGTGCAAGATACATAGTGGGGACATACATTATTTAAATGGGTAAACCCTTAACTGCGGGTTAGATTTTAACGGTTTTTTTAAATTAAATTCAGTACTACCTCAAAAGTAAAAGGGCTGGAATGTTTAGGTTAGTTAGAATTAGGATTAAATAAATATTGTATACTAAGGTATATTGTAGTTAAGGTTACTAAAATAACTATGTCATTTATTTTAGTAAAGTAATAGTTAATTTTTAAGTTATTTTAGAGCATAAAATATAAATGAAATTTTAATTTCTTATATTTTAAAGAGAATTATTTTGTCTGATGAAAATACATTGTGGGACTATACAGTATCAAAATAAATCAAAAATGTTTTCACTCGAAAACTGTTTAGTATCTTATTTTATATTTATCATATTCAAAGAAAATATTTAGTAAGTATATGTCTATCATGTTACCAGTCTGCTACGGCTTACCTCCCTTCCAGCCCTCCTATCCAAAGGGTCTCTCTCACCTTACTCCGGTTACTTCCGCCGGTGCCCTGGCCTTTTCGACAGCTTCGCTGACGGCGTGCGGACGGCATGCGCCTTCTTTCTTTCTTTCTGTCACACTAAATCCCTTCGACATCTCCGGTAAGCTTTATCTTTTTTCCTTTCCCAAATACAGACTGAATTTATCTCGCAATATTTCCCCCTTTTTTCAACGAACCGTGTTCATCTTCCCCCACGTGCAGACTTTCCATTTTTCTTCTCTGAACCCGCCGTTACGCAGCTTAACTTGAATGTTTTCCCCTTCCATTCATTTGTTGTTATATTGTTTTCCTAAACAATGTCTTTCTCTTTCTTTCAGTTTTTTTACCTTGTCCGAGTTTCAATAAACCTGTTTTGAAATGTACTTTGACTCAGAGTCTTGACTCTCGGCAGGAGTTAAATGCTAAATGTCTAAAGGCCCCTTACGTTCGGCGAACACAAGGCGGCCCGGAGGCATTATAGTAAAAAAACGGAGATAGATGTCCTGTAGGAATTCCAGTGAAAGAAAGACGTTTTCCCTCCTTACGGAAAGTTGTTTAACGGTCCTGGACCGTCAGAACTCGAGCGTCACGGTCAACTAGAGTAGTGTCTCTACACGGTCACCACCTTTTGCTCCCTCACCCCAACTATGGAAGAAAATTTGTCGAGTCGCTCGAGGACCCACTCCTCAACCCGCTCTCGGACTTCCCGAAGGTCGTCCACAGCGGCCGCTGCTGTTGCCGCCCAAGCGAAGGCGGAAGCTGCTAGAACACGCGTGGCCTACATTGATGAGGAACTGAGGGTTAAAATGGAGCTAGAGAGGATAAAGGCTAGAAAGGAAGCGGCTGTAGCGGCAGCCGAAGCAGAAGTCTTAAGGGAAGCTGCCGAACAGGAAAGCGAACGGTCCAGCCATCACCGCATGAAACTTATCTCCGCTCCGGTCGACCCCAGTGCACGGGTCAGGGAGTATTTAGCCGACCAAGCGAAGCAACCAAAACAAGAGATGCCTGGACCCCTACCACTTCCCAATGAAGAGAGCGCTCAGGTAAGCCAGCTCGCCTCACATAGACTGGCTAATCTGGATAGACCCGTCCAAACGACACCCCCCGTCATAAGCTACCATTCTCCCAACTCACACATCGGGGGCAATGAACCACGCGACAACTGGTATCCCTCTCACACTAGGGACATCCTCCAGCCTCAACAAACCACGGAATTCATGAGGTATCTAACCCGGCGGGAACTTATGACCACTGGTTTGCCACCTTTTAATGATAGACCAGAAGATTATAAAAAGTGGAAACGGTCCTTCCAAGGCGCCGTAAGACGCCTCAGACTCACACGTGATGAAGAGATGGACCTTTTAGTGAGAGGGCTCGGCAAAGAGTCACGGGAACATGCCGAGAGGCTAAGGTCAGCCCACCTCAACCACCCTGAAAGGGGACTCCAAAGGATATGGGAGCGACTCGAGGAATGTTACGGCGCCCCTGAAATGATTGAAGACGCCCTCTTCAGAAGAATCGACAATTTTCCCAAACTATCGAGCGGTGAATTCCCCAGACTGAGGGACCTCAGCGACTTGGCCACAGAACTTCTGTCCGCTAAAGAGGACGGAGATCTCCCCAGCCTTGCCTTCCTGGACACTGCTCGAGGCCTTCATCCCTTTGTGGCCAAGTTACCACCCTCGCTTCAAGATGAATGGCTATCAGTCGGATCCGACTACAAGGAACGACACCGAGTCATGTTTCCCCCCTTCGAGGTATTCGTGAGCTTTGTATCACGACAAGCTAGGATCAGGAATGATCCTAGTTTCAAAGTCAATCTTCTAGCTAGCGGGTTCTCCCGTAAAGAAAACAAACAAAAAATTGTAACGGTACACAAAACCATGGTATCTCCTACGCCCTCCGACACCACACGTCCCCACAGTGAAGCAAGGGACTTGACCCAGTACTGCCCGCTACATGAGAAGTCCCACCACCCACTGCTGAAATGCCGGGCCTTCCGAGAAAAGGCATTGACAGAGCGCAAGACCTTCGTCAGAAACAGGGGCATCTGTTTTAAGTGCTGTGCTTCCACCGCGCACGTGGCAAGATTCTGTAAAGCAGATGTTACATGCAATGAATGCAACAGCAAAGATCACAACACTGCTCTCCATCCTGGACCACCACCAGAGACCATCAGCACTAAACCCGCCACTAAGGACGGCGGGGAGGATAAAACCCCTGCAGCTGCCGGAGTAGTTTCGCAGTGCACTCAAATCTGTGGCGGCGACCTCTCGGAGAACTCCTGTTCCAAGATATGCCTCGTCAACGTTTACCCTGCAGATCAACCCGACAAGGCAGTGAGGATGTACGCCATTATCGATGAGCAGAGCAACCGGTCTTTGGCAAACTCAAGCTTCTTCGATAGATTCAACAGCAACGAGCCCAGTTTCCCATACTCCCTTAAAACCTGCGCAGGAGTAACTCAAACCATGGGAAGAAGAGCGACAGGCTTCCAGGTGGAATCCTTGGACAGAAAGATCAGCCTTCCTCTTCCCAGCTTGGTGGAATGTAACAGAATACCCGACGACAGGTCCAGCATTCCCACACCTGAGGCAGCCTTCCACCATCCCCATTTGAAGAAGATAGCGCACCTCATCCCTACTCCGGAGCCTAAAACCCCTATAATGCTCCTTCTAGGACGTGATATCCTGAGAGTTCACAAGGTACGTGAACACATAAACGGGCCCCATGACGCCCCTTACGCACAAAGGCTGGACCTGGGGTGGGTGATAGTAGGCAACGTCTGCCTAGGGAGATTTCACCCACCCACCGTGGTGAAAACGATGCATACAAATGTATCCGAGGGAGGCCACCCTACCCTTTTCGAATTATGCCCGAACAACTTTAAAGTTCAGGAGAACTACATCGGCAACGGGCTTTACTCCACCGATAACGATGGCTATATATTTCAACGGACCAGTGATGACGAAAAGGTAGCCCCCTCCATTGAGGATATTGCTTTCCTCAACCTCATGGAACGAGAAGTCGAGAGGGACACCGACCACAACTGGGTTGCTCCCTTGCCGTTCAAAACCCCAAGACGCCGTCTCCCTCCAAACAAGATACTGGCCGAAAGACGGTTTACCGGATTAGTCCGTAACCTGGAAAAGAAGCCAGATACGAAGAAGCACTTCTTCTCCTTCATGGAGAGACTGTTCGAAAACAACCATGCGGAAAAGGCCCCTCCACACAAACAAGATGAGGAATGTTGGTACCTGCCCATCTTCGGCGTGTACCACCCTAAAAAACCGGACAAAATCCGGGTAGTCTTCGACTCCAGCGCTAAGCACGATGGAATATCCCTCAACGATGTGTTAATAAGCGGACCCGACCTTAACAACTCATTGATTGGCGTCCTCAGTCGTTTCCGAATGGAGCCTGTCGCCGTCATGGCAGACATCGAACAGATGTTCCACTGCTTCCTGGTAAAGGAAGAGCACAGGAACTACCTAAGGTTCCTTTGGTACCTAGAAAACGATCCTAGCAAGGAGATGACGGAATACAGGATGAGGGTCCATGTATTCGGAAATAGCCCATCCCCATCCATAGCCGTCTACTGCCTTCGGCAGGCGGTTAAGAAGGGCCTGCCTAACTACGACCCAGCAGTCGAGCAATTGGTCAATAACAACTTTTACATTGATGACTGTTTGGGATCCTTCACCACCGAGGAAGAAGCCATTTCCTTAATCAAGAACACACAGGACATCTTGGCGCAGTCTAATTTAAGGCTTCATAAAATAGCCTCCAACAGTAGAAGAGTCATGGGCGCCTTCCCTTCCACAGACCATGCGAGCGTTATGAAGAACCTCGATTTGGGCACAGATGAATTACCTAGACAGCGCAGCCTCGGGCTTGAGTGGGACATCGGGAAGGACATGTTCACGTTCAGCGTGCCAACATCAGAAAAGCCGTTTACACGCAGAGGTGTCCTGTCGACGCTCAACAGCCTGTACGACCCTCTGGGATTTGCTGCCCCCGTCGCTATCGAGGGAAAATTCATCCTGAGGGAGTTGACGGACAAGAACGCCGAATGGGACTCCCCCCTACCCAAGGAGATGTACGAACCTTGGTCGTTGTGGAGAGACTCCTTAAAGGCCCTAAACGAGATTCTCATCCCTAGGATGTTTACAACTCTACCTCCCTCTAAAGCGGCACGCAGAGAGCTGCACATCTTTTCCGATGCATCCACTAAAGCCATCGCTGCAGTAGCCTACCTCAGAGTCATCGACGGTAAAGGAAAAAGCCACGTTGGCTTCGTCATGGGGAAAGCAAAGCTAGCTCCACGGCCCGAACACTCGATTCCAAGACTAGAGCTCTGCGCGGCCCTCCTTGCAACGGAACTGAGTGAGCTGATCTCTTCCGAGATTGACCTGAAGCCTCATTCCACCACCTTCTACACTGACAGCAAAGTGGTGTTAGGCTACATCCACAACGAAACTAGACGTTTCTATGTGTATGTTAGCAATCGAGTACTGCGGATACGAAGATCCTCTCACCCCGATCAATGGAGATACATACACACAGACCTGAACCCCGCTGACCTCGGCACTCGTTCCGTGCCCGCATCTCACCTGCAAACCACCACCTGGCTCAATGGCCCCAGCTTTCCTCTGCCAGGAGGCAAGGACGACCCCGGCTACGATCTAATAAATCCAGAAAGAGACGCAGACGTCCGTCCTCAAGTGTCCACGTTAGCTACGTCTTCGGCAAATCTACAGCTCACTACGCTGCGTTTTGAGAGTTTTTCCACTTGGCTGTCGTTGACTAGAGCCCTAGCCAATCTCATACATATCGCTGGCACCTTCCACCAAGCTCATACCACCTCAAAAGGTGAATGTAGAGGGTGGCATTATTGCCCCAGAACACGCACTGTCGAGGAACTCTTACAGTCAAAAAATACCATCATCCGATCGGTGCAGGAAGAAGTCTACCCTGAAGAACTCTTGAGTATAGCACGCAAGGAGGATCTCCCTAAAGGCAGCCCGCTTAAAGACCTCAATCCTTTCATCGACAATCACGGCTTGTTGAGGATTGGGGGTCGCACTGGCAAAGCAGAGATCGAAACCAGAGAGAAAAACCCTATTGTCATCCCTGGGAGACACCACGTCGGATCTTTGATCGTGGGCTACTACCACGAGCAATCCAAACACCAGGGACGTCTGTTCACCGAGGGAGCCATCCGTGCAGCAGGATTTTGGATAATCGGTGGGAAGAGATGCGTGAGCCGGCACATTCACCGCTGCGTCACCTGCCAAAAACTCAGGAACCCCACCCTGACACAGAAGATGGCTGACCTTCCTGCCGACCGTCTCAGCACTAGTCCTCCCTTCACCAACATCGGCTTAGATGTGTTTGGTCCTTGGGTAGTCTCCTCACGCCGAACTAGAGGCGGACTCGCCAACAGCAAGAGGTGGGCGGTAATGTTTACTTGTATGAGCACTCGAGGTGTTCACATTGAAGTCATTGAATCAATGACCGCCTCCAGCCTCATCAACGCGCTCAGACGCTTCTTCGCCATCCGCGGCCCCGCTAAGCACATACGCTCCGATTGCGGAACCAACTTTGTGGGCGCTTGCAGGGAGCTGGGCATCGAGTCTCCCATAGATATAAGCTCAGTCTCTAGATACTTGGCAGGGCAGGAGTGCACCTGGTCTTTCAACCCTCCCCATGCTCCACATATGGGAGGAGCTTGGGGAAGGATGATCGGCATAGCAAAAAGAATATTGGATGCCATGTTCTTGCAGTACAAGCATAGGATGACCCATGAATCGCTCACCACATTTTTGGCGGAGGTCTCTTACATAATCAATGCCCGCCCCCTCATTCCTGTGTCGTCAGATCCGGATCAACCCCTGATACTTACCCCTGCTATCCTCCTCACTCAAAAAACAGGTGTTCCCTTCACGCACGAGCGTGAATACGGACCCAAGGACATCCTAAGAAGCCAGTGGAAATTCGTTCAGCATCTGGCCGAGATTTTTTGGAGCAGGTGGAGAAGAGAATATCTATCCTCGATCCAAAAACGTTCCAAATGGAGGTCGGAGGTACCCAACCTTGAACCGGGGAACGTGGTGCTGCTCAGGGACGAGCAAACCAGCAGAAACAAGTGGCCTCTAGGACTTATAACCCGTGTCTTCCCTAGTGAGGACAATCTAGTACGTAAAGTTGAGGTCAAGATCTACACTGGGAATTGCGCTAGACTCCTCCTTAGACCCATCACTGAAATTGTCCTTCTCAGCGCCAAAGAATAACTATTTATGACGTGTCATACGTCAGGCGGGGAGTATCATGTTACCAGTCTGCTACGGCTTACCTCCCTTCCAGCCCTCCTATCCAAAGGGTCTCTCTCACCTTACTCCGGTTACTTCCGCCGGTGCCCTGGCCTTTTCGACAGCTTCGCTGACGGCGTGCGGACGGCATGCGCCTTCTTTCTTTCTTTCTGTCACACTAAATCCCTTCGACATCTCCGGTAAGCTTTATCTTTTTTCCTTTCCCAAATACAGACTGAATTTATCTCGCAATATTTCCCCCTTTTTTCAACGAACCGTGTTCATCTTCCCCCACGTGCAGACTTTCCATTTTTCTTCTCTGAACCCGCCGTTACGCAGCTTAACTTGAATGTTTTCCCCTTCCATTCATTTGTTGTTATATTGTTTTCCTAAACAATGTCTTTCTCTTTCTTTCAGTTTTTTTACCTTGTCCGAGTTTCAATAAACCTGTTTTGAAATGTACTTTGACTCAGAGTCTTGACTCTCGGCAGGAGTTAAATGCTAAATGTCTAAAGGCCCCTTACGTTCGGCGAACACAAGGCGGCCCGGAGGCATTATAATGTCTGTATGTGCATTTGTTTCTCTCTCTCACACCCACTGCCTATCTTTTTCTATCATAGAGTGAGAGAAAAAGTGAAACTTGGAATGAGCATCTTTATAACCCTGTCGTGAGAAAGAGAGAGAGAGAGAGAGAGAGAGAGAGAGGGAGAGGGAGAGAGAAGGTGGGGAATTTGCCCGGAAACTTTAAAAATCATATTATGAATTTATTATTGATCCATACAAGGCACTATGTGCTCATATCGATTTGCTGAATCCTTTTCAAATTTTTCTGTTCTACATTGCAGCATTGAAATAATTTCGTCTCGTCATGCACTGCGCGAGTTTTCCATTAGATTTACTTTTATTTTAAGTTCTTGTTTCCTCTTGTTCTTTTCCTGTGTGTAATATCAATTCACAGTAATTCGATAGGCGAAAGTTGATATTTTTATCCATTAATGACGGAAAAGAAAACAATAGATCCTGAAAGCGAAGAAATGTTTAGTCACATTTTCAACAACGTGAGAGTCGATATATATATTTTTTATACAGGTTTTCTCTTGAATTCGATACCTACGTATATAAATAATGAACTTATTTTTCATTTTTCCATTCAATGATTTAATAGTTAATTGTCTTAATACCATTTACATTCAGGATTTACTCAACTGACTACTAATTTCTCTTGTCCTGGGCATAACGATAAACTACATCCGGCAGCAAGCCCTCTGATCAAGAAGTTTTGATGAGCTTGGAACCAAATTTTAATTGCTGTTGTTCCCAGGTTCACCCTGACACGGGGTGGAAGTACCTGTCATAGTTTCAGCTAATAGTTAACCTCAAAACTGGGATCAGAACACCATTATGTTAAAAATATCGGCAATACATTTTTGAACAAAAAAATCTTTGCCAGTAATCCATTTTAGAATGAAAAAATTATCAGCAATAAACTATCAATTAAAAGAATACCCGCAATAAGTTTTGGGAAAGAAAATAATATTACAATCATTATGCAAAAAAAAAAATAATAATACCAGAAATACATTCAAAAATATGTTATCTTCAAAACATTTTTGCAAATCTTCTCGGCATTAAAAAAACCATTGGTATTGATATGCCGTAAATATCGCCCGGTTCACACTCCACCCATATCTATTGTGCAGGTAAAGAGGCTCATCCCTTGTTCCCTGTTTAGGATGTGGTTTCCGGCTTTCTCTTTTCCAATCTTTTTACTCTTACGTAGCCCCCTGCGCATCAGTGGCGTTATCGCCTTGCTCGGGGTGATATGATTAAAAAAAAAACAGTACTCCCCTTCTACAGGTTGCCCTACAAAAACCTATGAAATTATTAGATTTACGATATGATGAAAAAGAATTAACCAAAAAATAAAAAACAAATGAGAAATTATTTACTCGTTAAATATCAAGCGCCTAAATGTAGCTCCCATTTGACTTATTTCTCTGATGCGTTTTCTCTTTGCTAGCTGGACTTTATGAATTTAAGTCAATGAAACCTGATCTACAAACTGATTCCTTATAAAGAATGCATATTCTATCTATACGAACCCATCAATGTTTTCATTGAGGTTGATATGCCATAAAACCAAATCCAATAAATCAAAACCGTATTCCCCCTCATCAGGGTGCTCCGCGAAAACCTAGGAAATATATAATATTATGAAAAAGAACTAACATATAAACAAAATTAGAAATGATTTACTTGTTATCTTTCAACCGCCGTAATGTAGCTTCAGTTCGGCTTTTTCATAGTAATTGATCTGATCTATTTTCCTTTTTGCTAGCTAGACTTTATGAATTTAGGTCAGTGAAAGCTGATCTACAAAATGATTTTTTTATAAAGGATGCATATGCTATTCATACAAAACTATCCTAAAAAGTTGTCGGCTTTAAATAACACATGGAGTTGGATATACCGTAAAACAAGATAAACGAAAACATCTCCACCCCGCCACCCTAAAAAAAAAACAGGAAATCATTTACTTATAAATTGAGTTAATTTCCCATCACCACAATGTAGCTTTCTTTTGTCTGATTGCCTGGTAATTGTTCTGATATCATTTCATCTTACGTATCTAGTTACTATGAATTTACTTTAATGAAACCTGATCAACGAAATGATTTCTTATAAAGATTACATGTTCTATTCATATTAACCTCTTGTAAAAAAAAACTCTTATTGACATTAAATTCTCCATTGAGATTGATATGCCTTAAAACAAAATAACGCTGTGTAACCGTGAGCGCAGTCTGCTGGGGCTTCAGAATCCGCCGACTGTATCTCTGCGGAGAGGTAATCCCTCACCACAATGAGGCATCCTGGATATGAAGATAAACAACATCTGGCAGCAAAGCCTCTGAGCGGAAGGCTTTGAAGAGCGTACAACCTCCTCTTAATTGGTATTGTCCCCAGGTTCACCCTAATTTAGGGTTGTAGAATCAGTTAGAGTCCCAGTTATATGCAAATAATTAATTCGCAAACTTAAGTTACTACACTATGAAAATATAAAAATAGATTTGTATTATATAAATACCAATAATACATTAAAAAAAAGAAAACATCAACAATATATTTTTATAAAAGACAAACAATATTACCAACGATATAAGTGACTCTCGACAAAAAACTTCTTTGTAAAATATGCCAATAAAAATGATCTACAAACTAACTTCTTACACGTAATATATATTTTATTTATACGAACTTAAAATAAAAATCGTTTCAGTATTAAATAACCTAGTGAAGTTGATATGCCGTAAAACGAAATACACAAATAAAGCAAAACCTAATTCCTTTTTTTCAGGGCATCCAAAAAAAAATCTAAGAAATATTTAGATTTACAGTTTGAATATAAATGTTAACTAACATATAAAAATGATTATTTTTTATTTTGAACATCATATGCAATATTTGTATTCTTGTTTAGTTTTAAACGGGCGATTTCTACGCTTTGCTTTTGTTTCCAATAATTGTAACAAAAATTAAAACAGTTAAATTTCCTGTTTATTTGTGGGACGCCTTATATGTTCAGTGGCTCTTCAGGTTATATCATGGGTTATCACGGCTCTCCACAATTTTTTTTATGTAGCTCTTAGTAATATTTACGTTTCTTCTATCCCTACTAATTTCTGTTCTGTCAGCTATTTGCACAAGCTATTAGGTAGGTGTTTATTTTTATTTTTTATTTTTTACTTATGCCCAGTGAGTGTCAAATTCTCCAAGACCAAGAAATTTCAATGGTCTATTTCTGGTTCAAATTTAAATATCGTTCTTGTTTCCATTTTCATTAAATCATATCCACTGCTCACATGTTCAGACTGTTGTATTGTCAGAATCATTTTATAGAACCAGGCTTACAGCCATATAGCGTCGAAACACCGGTCTACTTACGATCACCGAATTTAAGCAACGTCGAGCTGGTAAGTATCGAGAATGCTGACTATTTGGAAAAACCTAGATGCTTTAAGCTTGAATGTGTGGTTGGTGTAATAAAACATCACTGAAGATTTCTAAATCGGTGAGTCTAGTTCTTATTTCAGTTGCGTACGCTATTTTCACTTATGCATAAATACCCTTAAGAAAGTTATGAATTCACATCTCTACCCCAGCTATGAGTTAATTACTAAGATTTGTATCACTAAAGGATTATTATCTAAAAATAAAACTTCTTACAATGTAAAAATATTCTCTGGATTTAAATAACCTGCAAAGGGTTGATAACCCATAAAAAACGAATCAATTTGAATAACGTACTTCTTTTGCTTAGAAACGAAACTATGAGAAAACTTTCCTGCATTCACTGTCATACTAAAATATCGATATTACATGAGGGTTATAATAAAAATTTGTTACATTCTTGCGAAATACTCCTGTTTCTTATTACGTTGCTTTGATTTGAAAGGTATGTTTCATTATTTCAGTCTGCGCTCAGATTTCTGTGTAACATTTTCTGATAAGACTCTTTGTTTCTACACTTTTCACACACACACATTTACGTATATATATATATATATCATTACTCGACGACATAATTATTTCAAAAAATGAAATCGCACTATTAAAGTGCAAACTCGCTGCAAAAGCTTTTATAACTGGTAGTAAAATTTAATAACTGGTAGTAAAGAGAAAGAACTAAGCGGAAGAGCTGTATCTCTGCTGTCTCTTCATAAACGTGACATAAGGGATATATATATATATATATATATATATATTAGTCATCCATATGCAAGCCTGTTTTATTGTATCACAGCTCATCAGTGTGGCTAGATATAAGCAAGTCTAGCGACACTGATGAGCTGTGATAAAGCGAAAAGTTTTGCAAGTGGATAACGAACATAAGCCCTTATTACGATTCAGCTCCCTAGCGAGGGAAATTTTATAAACAGTCCCCACTTCTGCTATTTACGCAATACTCTTAGCAATGAATTGAGTTCTTTCGGTGATTGGCGTGTGTATACACTGCTCATATATAACACGCTAAAAAGTCCCTTTCTCTGATTCCATGTGCCTATGGTTTAGGGAATAGCGACTCCGAGTGACAAATCGGTCGTGTTTCGATCCCGGCCAGAAGCAAGTGGATGTCTATCCACACTGATGAGCTGTAATACAGCGAATCAGGCTTGTATATGGATTACGAATATATATACTTATATATACGCACACAAATGAGTATATTTTACGTCTTATTTTAATTACGTTTTGAACAAAAACATGTCAAAAACTTTGGTTTGGGATTTGATTAGAATACTTATATAATCATGAAAATGCTTCGTTTAATGATAGTAAATCCTTTTTTCCATTCTTAGCTTTCTGATCAATGTCATTTTATCATAATGGCACAAAATCAAACAATTTTAAATAGAACCAGAACCATTTCCATTTTTCAACTTATTTTTGAAGACTTTGTACTTATTCTGATATATGTCTAGTCTTTCTATTTATTTAATCAGCAAATCATCTTCAAGTTAAACATCTGAGAATTTTTCAGACTGTTTCTCATTAAATCTAAGCAGCTTTTTCTATGCAAGCAGAAGCTTACGTCCATATAATATCGAAACATCTGTCCCGTATGATCACCGAAATTATGCAATGTCGATTCTGGCTACTTATCGAGGTTAGTGACCGCTTCGAAATACAAGGTGCCGGAAGTTTGGATGAACAGGTGGTCTTATCGATAATGGGTCGGAAATGTTAATCAGAGAGCCGAGATCTAATTCCTGCTGGGTTCGTTATATTGCCACATATATATATATATATATATAGGAATCATCTTTTTCTTCTCCATTAGTTATAAATTAATAAATAGGACTTGTCTCAGTAAATTGTTATTATGTGCAAAAATATCCTTGCAATAAAAACATATTTTAAATAAAATAAAATAAAAGAAGCCGTAAAAAAACAAAGCAATGAACAGAATAATGTGTATTAAAAGTAGATTATTTTTTTAAATTTAATTTTCGAAGTTCTAAAAATTATTCATATTTTATCAATGTGAATATTTTAAGATACTCGTTTGTGTTTTGTGTTTTTTTTGGGGTTTTTTTTTTAATCATTTCACTCGAGCAAGGGGGAAACGCCACTGATGTGCAGGGGGTTACATAAATGTAAAAAGATTAATTAGAAAAGAGTGAGGAGTACAAACTAGTTAGAAATGAACAATAGAATACAGGTGCGATGACAGATACATAGGTGGAGAGAAAGGGAAGGTTATACAGGGGTGGGGAGAGAGCTAGAGTCCAGTGGTTAGTAGATGAGTATTGACTTTGCATTTAAATTTCTGGAGGTTGTAGCCGTCAGGAAAGCAATAATACGGGAGCGAGTTCCACAGGCGGGAAGTGCGAGAGAAAATTTTTAGCAGAGAAATTTGGTTAACTTTAATCTAATGACACTGAAGCTTCGTTTCATGCATAAAGAAATTTATTTTTATTTTTACTTAAGCATTTCACTTCAAGCAAGGAGGAACTGTTAGTAGTGCGCAGTGGGTACAGTGAGAGAAAAGAATGAGTACAGCGTATATTGAGAAAAGGATAAAAGATGAACGGGATTAAAGAAAACAGAAGATTGCAACTGACTTTGCACTTAAATTTTTAGACATTTTAACTATCAGGGAAACAGGTAAACGGAAAAAGTTCTAAATCCTGGAAGTGCTATGAAATAAACTTCTGTCGTAGAAGTAGCGGTTGCATTTAACTATTTGAATAGTAAAAAAATGGGGCCTAGATGTCAATTTAATAGCGCGCTGAAATTCATGGAAAAGGTGCACCGGAGAAAAAAAAAACCATCAGAGCTTTTACCATAAAACTACCTTTTGAAAAGACAGAGGAATGCTTTTTTGTATGATTCATTCATTCAAATATTTTAATGAATATTGTTGCTAATGTCTTTTGCGATCAGTAACTACAATGGCTAATGCTGGGTTTTTAACTGAAGTACCTGGGACATGCAATAATGAAGGAAAGCTTGGAGAACCTGATACTGACTGGCCAGATAAAGGGAAAAAGAGACAGAAGAAGACAGCGGATAACATATTTGCAGGACCTGATCAGGTGGATGACGGAACGGGGGTTGCGAGGTTAAAAGGGAGCAAACATACTAAGAGCCACAAGGGATAGGGAGATGTGGAGCACCATGATCGCCGACGTCCTGAAGAGACAGGACACATAGAAAAAGAAGAAGATCTCTGTCAATTAGACTCATGCAGTCACCATGCCTTTTAAATTTAAAACCTAAAGAAATGCAAATATATAAATTTATATATATCAAGAACAATTAAATCTAAAAAAAAAAGAAAATTGAGCATCTTTTTCAGGAGACAGTTTTTGCTGACTCAGCAGCTGATGTTGTGTTCCTTGTCGTTAATGGCTTCATAGACACTAACGCTACATCATAGAGAATATTAACAATAAAGTTTCTTTTTCATATTCTTCTTTAGTGTGCGACGATATATTTAAGAAGTGTCACTAAAATCTCAATTTATTTTAAAAGTAGGATCACATAATCATTAACTCAATTTTCATTTTTTTCTATTTTTTTTTAATCGTATCACCCCGAGCAAGGCGTTAATGCCACTGATGTGCAGGGGGCTACATAAGTGTAAAAAGATTAAGCAGAAGAGAGTGAAGAGGAAGACGAACCAGTTAGAAAGGAGCAATAGAAGGATGAGAATACAGGTGTGATGACAGCTTCAAAGGTGGAGAGAAAGCAAAGGATATACAGGGTGGTGAAGAAAGAACTAGAGTCAAGCGGTCAATAGATGAGTATTGACATTGCATATAAATTTCTGGAGGTTGTAGCCGTCAGGAAAGCAAGAATATGGGAACGAGTTCCACAGGCGGGAAGTTCGAGAGAAGAAACTGTAGGAGTAGAATTGTCGTCTGCATTTGGCTAACCTAACTGTGAATGGGTGGGACCCAGTTGCCAATCTGGTTGCACGAGTAAACACCTGTTGAGGGGGCACCAGTGACTTAAGATCGTTCGAGCAGAAGCCATGAAAGTATTTATAGAACAGACAAATGGAGGCCACATTTCGTCGGTGGGGAAGTGGCTGTAGTCGAGCCGCTAAATCAGTATTTATCACATTACTGATTTTTATTTGGAGCCTGTCGAGAACACTGAGAGATTCAAATTGCCTCATTAGCAATTGTTGACCAATCAGCGATGTTGTCTCAAACGCGATTCAGACTTTGAAAAAGCTGACAACAATTTCTTTTATGCTGGAAAAATTGATGTTCACACTCAAAAAATGATTGATATATTTTCCTACTAAAAATCAATATTGAATATTGGGGTTATATTTATTAACCTATAAAGTATCTGAATTTAACAAATTTAAGTTTAGCTTCCTGTGATTTGATTTTTTTTTTATAAATAGCTTATATATCTTAATTCATTAGTCTTCAGTGTAACTTGGACTGAAAATATGAGCAACATTGATTACTCAAATTTTAATGTTCGCAAAGACTTATTGAGTAAAAATACTTTTCTGTAAATTATTTCTTGCTTAGTGAAAGGTAGTTTCATAAACCAAATTGCACAGGTTACATTACGAAAATTAATTGTAAAAGTAAGTTACAATGCAGTAGTTCTAACATTATCATCTGGCAGACTGATAGCTAATTTCATGTTACAGACTTAATATGACGTAAAAGGCGGCTATTCCCGTAATAATTTCACACATAATATTTATCCTATTCAAATACAATTTATTTTTGTTGTAAAATGAACACAAATATCCTGTATGAAATTTGTTTGCGATTAACTCGTTGCTTTCAGCTTAAAAGAAAACAAAGATTATTTTTATTCTCAATAATAAAATTATTTAAATTTCTAGCGCTATGTTTGAAGATTATTTTTTTGTTTGATTTTCTCACACAATTTTTTTCTCTACATTAACAACGATTCTGGGATGTAGCGAGTGAATGAATTCCAGAAGAATGCATGTTCATTCGGTGACTCAGCATTTCGTTTTGTAAGGCTCTCTCCTCTGTTATGAATCTGCGTACGGAAAGCGTATCAACACTTCAAAAATCTTGCGGCCCTTTACTCCGACTTTACGCCATTTTAGTAATTATATCCAAAACTTGGAAATAGAAACTCATCACTTACAGATTTATACGTCCACAAGCTGTTTTAATCAGTTGATCGCTATCCTGGCTTATTCCACATTCTGTAAAATGAATGTTTCATCGTTTCAATGTAGCCTTATTTTTTTCTGCTGAAAATCAGTCTCAGCAAGACTAATATTTCTATTAACTTTTAGCAAACACACTATTTACATTGTCCAGGCTGTTGTCCTCATATTCGTTGCCATATTCACGACGATTCAGTCATTGTACCTCACTTCAGCTGACTGAAAACAAATGGCTCAGTAGATAAAAACTTTGGCTAAATCCAGTGACTGGACCCAAAGAATTGGGAGTCCAATACCTGGTTACAATAGCGGTGAACGAAAACATGGAGAGTTGATTTAAAGGGAGATAACCGATGCTGAGACATCCAGAAGAGACATAATAGATTCAACTAGAACAATCTACACAAATGGAGAAAATAAATGGTTTAGTTCAAAATTCTAATCAGTTAAAGAAAGGATAAGCGTATAACGACCGAAAAAATAGTGGCAACAAAGGTGATGACAACAGTCTGAACGAGGTAAATAGTGTAAATAATTTCAATACTGTAAAAAAACACTTTTGCAACAGCTATCACCATCGATGACACCTCACTTACGAACATTGGTACCATGAAATATCGGGGTGGCATTATCTCCAGAGATGATTTTATATACAATGAAATTGACGCTCAGATCAACAATGCAAAGGGTAGATTTAAAGTTTGCGCGATCGGCGCAATATACTACTGTCAACGAAAGTAAAAGTAAACACAACAATTGACTTTCTTTCTTTTCTCAACATAAGCAAAGATGAACCTGTACAATTTCACTTGTTGGCTGCTCAAATTATATGTAAAATAATGTTGCATTACTATCATGAAAATTTGAGCATAGCATTTGATCAATTGACTGACAAACTGGTCAACTCAAACACTTGGATTAGTTTCACCTTCTTAGGAGCTAGAAGTTTGAGCTGTCGCCAAATTTGGTAACAGCATTGAACACAACAAATGATTTCCAGTGTTGCAAATGAATCCGTCTGTGCTTGACAAGTAACACCTTTCAATCCAATGAGATATTAAACAGGGTCTTGTTTGGAGTGGAAGAGCAACAATGACTTGCAACTCTGCAAAATCGGAATTAACTTCGTGGGAAAAAGCAAAGTGCTACTAGAGCTTCGTAGAATAATTAAAATAATGGTAGATATTAAAGAACTTTCAGAAACGTCAATATTGAAGATAGGAATCTTTATGAAAAACCTTTTCTACATTTTCAACAACTTAAATGTATATATTAAACAAAACATGGTCAGTTTTTATTTTCAATTTATTTTATTTTATTTCTTTCTTTGGTTTTCGCTCGGTTTGTTTCTAAACCAGACAACTATTAAATCAGTCCAAATAGACATCAGCTTTGATGTGAACATGAACGGTTTATGACCTGGGCGATATTAGAAAAGAAAAGAGAAGATAAGATATACAAATTCGTTTAAAAATAAATATACTACTGCTTTATCTAAATATTCAACCAAAGATATTTGCATCCGTTTCGGACAAAAATATATTCGAGATATCAGTCAGTTAAGAGACATAAGGGAAATGCGCTTAGCTGAGCCTGTCCCGATATATGACTAAGCAGATTTTCCGAAGTAGGTTGCCATTTATTTCTGCGGTAGACTGGTTGCCAAACAACACTATAGAAAACATTCTCTTCAGCTATTCAACCTATAACTGGAGGTAGTAGATAAAGATTAATTAATTTTTCAAGGATATTTCCACTTAAGTGAATGCAATGAATTCAACTGGAACTCGAATTGGAACTCTAATATCCATTGCCCCATAACGCATATTCGAGATTTACAAAAACAAAACAAAAATGTGAGAGTGAAAATATACTAGTTTGGGTAAATACTTCTGTACTTTCGAAAGAAGAAAAATAAAATAATATAACATAATATAAAATCTGTCTATAATTCTGATATGAGTTTGAGTTTTGTTTAATAGTATATCAACCTCTGTGGATTATTTAATGCCAAAAAGATGGGGTTTTAATATTTTGTTTTGTTTTATGTTCGGTTATATTGAGAAGGTTAATTTAGTCAGATTTATGTTTTATTTGAAAAAAACTGACGATGTCGTCTAGATTTGGATTAAAAATGTATTGCTGGTAATAAGTTCTTTTCATTTAAAAATGTATTATCGGTAATATTTTTCCTGCAAAAATATATATTTTTCTAGAAAAGTTAATTTTTATGTATATATTTTTTAAAAAGTCTATTTTTATTTTTTCATAGTGTTTTGACCCCAGTTTAGGGAGGTTAATTATTTGCCCATAGCTAGGACCATAACAGGTGCTACAAATCCGGGATAGGGTAGACCTAGGATGAATAAGAATTAAGAGGTGGTTCCATGCTCCCTGCAAACTCCCAATCAGAGGTCTTGCGGCCAGAAGCAGTTTACCGTCATACCAAGGACCTATATTTCTAAGATGATGTAGTATTTACATTATTCACATTATTCGGACTATTGTCTTCATCTTTGTTGCCATTTGTATAACGTTTCGGCCGTTGTACGCTCCGGCCTTCATCAGATGCTACAAATTTTGAACTGAATCCTTTATTACAATCACTAGGGTATAGAGTTCATATTTCAATTTTGGATGTTAGGGGTTTTCTCCATTTTTTTTTTACATTGGATTTATAAGTCCCATAAATTCATGGTCCAGTAGATATAGGCGTTGGTTAGTTCCAGCGACTTCACCCAAAGAGTTGTGAGTTCAATACCAGGCTACAGCAGTGGTGAACAAGTAACTTAGAGAGTTAGAGGAAGATAACTCATGACTACTGAAGAGGCTTTACGCAAGGAATGAGAATGATATATCCCAGTGATTGTAATAAAGGGTTTTCTTAGAAATTCCTGAAGAAGGCCGGAGCATACAATGGCCAAAACATCGTACAACTGGCAACAAAGATGAAAACAATAGTCCGAATAATGTAAATAGTATAACATACAAATATTTGTAAAATAATTTTAAAATATGATAGTTACAATATATGAATTCTGTATCGGGCCAAAATCTTGAATAGATTTCTAATGTTTTCCCGTATATGTTTATGCATGAATATATCAGTGAAAATAAATGCTTATCATCACTTGCGTGAACAACAGCACACAAAATGATAATGTTTCCTAGTAAGACAAGGCAGATTCTTCGTAGAAATATATCCCCAAAATAACGTGGAGAAAAGGTAAAAAAAAAAAAAAATACTCATACACACGTACACTCGTGTCAAAATCAAGACAAATGTGTTTTAGCTAATGTTAATGACATTTGTAATTTTTCAAAGCTGGTTCGGCATATTTTTAAGGCCATATCTCATTACAACCTCCATCGTTGCAGAATATAAATTGTCTTCGTTGATATGTCTACAGAAGCTGAGGGTAGGGAAAAAATGAACATGTTGCGGAAAAAGTAATTGCGGAAGAAACAAGTTCATTTTATGGTGGGATAGATTTTAATCCGTTGGGATTTAGAAGCTAATTTTTAATCCAAATCTTATCTGGCCAAAGCATGTTTCGCATCAGATTATAGAGATAATAAATAAAAGTAAAGAAAATAACGAAAAATAGAAAAATCTCTTTTTCTCACACTCATATATATATATATATATATATATATATATATATATATATATATATATATATATATGCGTGACTCTTCAGAAATGAATTGAGTTCTTTCGATGACTGGCGTGTGTATACACTGCTTATACACAACACGATAAAATTTCCCTTCTCTGATTCCATGCGCCTTGGTGTAGGGAGTAGCGACTCCGATTGACCCCAAATCTATCGAGTTTCGATCCTGACCAAAAGCTAGTTGATGTGTCTCGCCACACTGATGAGATGTGATACAGCCAAACAGTCTTGTATTTGGATGACTAATACATACATACATACATATATATATATATATATATATATATATATGTCTCCCTCTCCTATATATATATATATGTGTGTGTGTGTGTGTCATATGGATGAATGTGAAAACTGTTTTATGCAGAAAATTAAAAGGAGACAGGATATTTATTCATGACTCCCGATTTAAAACACACACTTATATATATATATATATATATATATATATAGAGAGAGAGAGAGAGAGAGAGAGACTTACGTATATTTATATATATATATATATATATATATATGTACAAAAGTAATTAATGACTCAGAGAAATAAATTCGACCACGTTTCGATTTTATAAATGCCACTCTAATAAAAAAAAGTAAGCAATTTATTCCGAAGGACAAATTCTCAAAGGCGTCGCCATTCAGTATTACCAAAATATCAATTTGCGCCCCGGTTTTTTCCCAATCTAACTTTTTCTTATGGAAAGGATACTGAAACAGACTTATATACATCATAAAAAAGTTCAAGAAAAACGGTTGAATTCCCTTCATTTTAATATCTCGTGACTTTGCGCTACACATGAAGGATTTCTAAAACTAAAATATTCTATTAATGTTTTTGAATGATTTGTGAGCGTGTTTTTATAGTTGCCAACATTGTTTGTTTATAGATACGTAATTTGGAATAAAGCTCATTTCGTTTTTTTGTCTTGATAAAGTCCATCACAGGATGAAAGCTGTAGACGAGTTAGATAGTTTCCTCTAGTCTTCTTTTTATTTAACCAGATATAAGTAAGTTTATATCAGACATGGTAAAAATATATACGAAGAATAAGTACAAAATTCAACTGGAGTCTTTAAGAATATTCATTTAGAACAGCTTTACCGGTTTCAATGTTTGATTTTCAAAATGTAAATATAAAAGGTAGACTTGTAGTCATGCCATGTTATGACTCATAGCACACACACACACACACACACACACACACACACACACACACACACACACATATATATATATATATATATATATATATATATATATATAGCTATTAGAATGATTTCGTGGAAAATGTGAATCTACGAAGACAAGTAGAAATCGAAGTGTAATTTAATAATCGATGTCAATAATTTGGTTACCGTCTCAAAAATGTTATGTACATTTGAAGAGAGATCAATAAGTTTGTCTCATCAAAGTGTTGCTTTTGAAGCCATGATTTTCGTTGCATTTTATGTGATTTATATGATAAACGTTTTAACTCTGTTGTTTTATGAACTTTATCCATCCCTCGTTTTGGCCATACTAGTTTTTTGCAGAAATGAAATACATTGAATAATAATTCTATATGTTGTAAATGTATCACCACACTTTTCCATACGTTTAATAAAATGTGTAATAGATAAAAAAATAAATGAGTAAAAAAACTTAAGTTTGATATACTATGTATGAATATCATACACATGACGTTTCTGAAGAATTAATGAAATTTATTTTATATTTATTTCTAATATTATTTTTGTGGATAAACCTGTGGCGCAATAAAGAAAACTCAATAAAAGGAAATAGAAATATGGGTTCTCTTAAGATTCGAAACCACAACCCCGTCAGTCCACATTAAATTTTACACGCAGCGCGCTATAATATTTCTATTGCATTTACATGCAGAGCTCCATAGAATTTAGTCTCTGTTGCATTTATAAACAAGCCCTGTATCTTGTCATTTATATATGAGACAGATATAATTCATAAAATCTTTATATGAAGAAATTTTTAATGAAAGAAGAAATTTACGGCTGATATATAATTTTGCTCGGTGTTAGAGATTTTTGGATATCATTAAACCAGAATGAATGTTTTCGTTTAGCCACTGTAACGAAGACCTGCTAGGAATAGTTAAAACATAAACCACAGTTGGGTCTTGCGGGTTCGTATGAAACACAAATAAGCCTGAGCAGGAGTCTAAAACAGAAACTATCTCTTGTAACAGACGGATATACTCAATAACATAGTATCCATCATGTACTGTACGAAATTGTTAAGCTTAACCTTTATTATTATTTAAAGACATACAGGGTGACCCCGCAAACTCACCAGACAAAAAACAAGAAAAAAACAAAACAAACAAAAACAGATTCTGCAAGTTTTTGAAAAAATATTTTCTATTTCAGGGTATGTAGGTTGACTTTGGAACAATATTTTTTTCCCAATATATCTCGGTCAACCAGAGAAAAGACGTTTTGCGTGGAGGGCTATTTGTCAACAAATCATACACTGTAGTGCAAGCAAGCTTTCGAAGAATGTTTCAGTGTGGCTATACTCCATCAAAAAGCAGAATGTTTGACTGGGTTCAAAAGTTCAGTGAGTATGGGACTGTGCAAATTCTGAAATCTAATGGTCTGAGGGACACTTATTCTGGTCCGAGGGTGAGTGTTAGAACAGAAAAAAACATTGATGCTGTATAGGATTTGAAACTATCACCCGGACTTTTATTTGTTGGAGTAACTCATGGATAATATGTAACAGAATAACCATCAAATGATTAGTGAACAGAACGCAGCAATCACAGAAAAATCAGGAATATTCCCAACGAGAAATACGTCAGAGTAATTGACAATTCTGCACATTTGCAATTTTGTTTCCAAATTGCATTTGGAAGATATATTTGAAAGATCGTGACTTTTATGCAAAGTGCTTAATTTAAGTAAAACTTTGGGATATGGTAGTCCATAGACTGAAGTGTAAACTGACCAAGTTTCTTGAAAAAAAAGACCTGTGTATGAGAGTAAACTGTATCTGACAGCAAGGCCTCTGATTGGGAGTTGTTAGGAACATGGAGCCATCTCTTAATTGCTCTTGTTCTCAGGTACCATTTGAACCTGAGTGGTAGCACCTGTTAGGGTCCCATCTATGGGCAAATAGTTAACTCAGATAAAACAACGTAAAAGTATAAAAACAGACTTTTATAGAAATATATACATAAAAATAGACTTTTATAGAATAATATACATTTTAGAAAAAAAAATTATTACCATAACACATTTTTGAAGTTAAAAAACATTATTAACAGCAATACATTTTTTAAAACAAAATAGAAGACATCTTCAGTTTTCTAAAATAAAAAAAGAGAAATAGATTTTTTCATCAAAATCTGACTAAATCAACCTTCTCACTATAATCGAAGATTTAAAAAAAACTTAAAACCCCATCTTTTTGATAATAAATAAACGACAGACTTTGATATGCCGTTAAACTAAACAAAGCTCAAAGATCTTGAACACAAGTAAACCTTTGTAGGATTTAATACAATATTTATGGATCCTGTTTTTTTTTCTTTTCTTTTTTTTTTGGTCACCCTGTATATTGATGGGTATTATGGTGCAACGAATAGCGGCTGGGAAAGAAAAATCACGAATAACCCTGGGAAAATTATTAATCCGTTTCTTCCCTTCAGCCCTGGGTTAAATAATAGGACAGGTTAAGTTCTATAGCCTTGTTTGGCAACTAGTTTACCACAGAAAGTAATGCTAACCTACTATCGGAAAATATTCTATGTAGTCATTCATGTATCGAAACAGACATACTTATGGGATACAAATCCTATATCATCTATCATTTAACGCAAACGAAAAAAGTAAAATTGCATACCTGTAAAATCAGATCCAAACGACTAAAAGCATTTCGGAAAAACCCAGGCCAAGGCAAATTTCACAAGTCAGTGTGAAAAGTAAAATTTTGAATACTGATCCGATAGGAAATAGCAAATTAATCTATGACGCCATTCATTTTTTTTCCCACCTGAAGAAAGAAAATTCCTGCTGGAACGTGTCACATGAATAAAATCCACGACTTAAACCACGGCTACTGACCGGTCAAAGAGTCAAAAAGGGAGCGGTATCTGATAGCATCTAGTCACAACTCAAGCAAAAACTTCAAGCTGACTCGGTCATGTTTCGCCGACATACATGCATTCTTTCTTCTTTCAACTTTCTTTTCTTCGTTTTCACTCCACGCCACCAAAGACAACAACAACAACAGGACAACTTCAACTGACTCGTAAAACTAAAGACCACTCACTACAATTTCCTTTATTGCTTGGCGAGGCCCCTACATACTCAACCAAGCGTGTATCACGTATGGCACTTAACTGAATTGATATATTGAAAGTCCGTGTGATTATTCATACATGTTTTTGCACATATAAATTAAGTAAGCTCATTGCAAACATAGATTCATGCATATATATGTATATACGCAATAATGTATCTCTAGAACACACATTTTCCGGATTTTCTGAACTATATGAATTGATAACCGAGTGAATATCTTGGAGATTAAACTTATTTCAAAATAACACCTTTTCAATTGTCGGAAAGTAGCGATAACAACTTATATGTAAGATAACAGCAATGTGTTTCTCCTCTAGCCGCGTGTCAAAAAAAAAGTGAGTCGGTTATTCTTGTTTATTCAGATATATTAACACGGAGACAATATGTCAGATAATATCGAACACGTGCAGAAAATTATCTGTCTTCGTAGTTCACTGACAAATGAAGGAAACTTGTGAAGCATAAATTCAAAAGCACACCGGAAGTGTTTGATTTGTATCAGGAAAATAATCATCAAGCGATATGGAAAAATTCTCAGAAATTTTCTCGTTTGACAATGAATGCAAGAAAATTTCTTTACAGAAAAAATATCTTTTACAGACAAATATTTAGAATAATACGGATTGATTAATGAGCAATTTATAAGGTCAGTCAGTCACTCAGTCAGTTAAAAACCATACGTGATACATGCCTGAACGATCATTTCTCGAAAGAAACATGACTGCCTGGGCAAAAGATCCCGTAGTAGGTTGTTATTACTTTCTTCGGTAGACTGGTTGTATGCCAAGGCTATAGAACCCAATCTGTCCTATTATTTAACCCATAACTGGAGCAAAGAGACGGATTAGTACATTTCCCAGGGGTATTTGCGCATAAGGGAATGCAAGGAATTCAACTGGAATTCGAACTCGGCTCCCCGATTTTCCGTTCGGAGCCGATATTCACTGCATCAGAACTCACATCCATGGTCATTAAAAGCACAAATCTTTGCAATCAGAAAATATTTGAAAGTTCCGTGATATAGAATGAAAAGAAGATTAAAGAACTTCACATTAAGAGGTTGCATTGCAGACAAGTGAAACAGAGGCAAACACGCCTGTCCAATCGGTTTTCGGATTATATTGCAGATTCTCCTCTGGATACTGTCGAGAACCCCGATTTGGATAGCAGGGAAGCCCGACTAGATACGCCAACAGTTTTAATGCATGGGCAGATGGTTGATTTGTAATTATGTAAAATGGATTCAGGCGGATAAAACTTCCTGACCTGATACAGTGACCTAACCCTCCTAGCAGTAGATTTAACTGTTGATTCACTGTAGTCATTCCACTTGAGGTAGTCTGAAACACAAATTCATCGGCGTAGTTTTTAGATTAGGCCCACTGATAATTAGTACTATTAGTGTCTCCACATCTGTTTCGATGGCATCGTTGTAGAGCTTGAATAAATCTGCAAAGAAGACACATACTTGTCTCTCGCCCCCTCTATTTTAGTGTAGCTACCCAATTAAAGGTTTCAGCTATTCGCATACATCTCTTTGTATTCTATAAGCTTACAAGTGTACATGTCTATAGCAGTAATTTTCATTAAATATACACGTAAGAAGATAAAAAAATAATTTCATGCTGTTTGGGCTTCTTAGTTTATTAATCCCCAAAGTAATTGTAACAGGGGTAAAATTCGAGCATAGCTTGAAAAGCAGTGTGTGTAAAATTGAAGATATGCTAGTAGAGTACTAATACTGAGAAAGGTATGAGGTCATTTTCTTTACAAGAATATAAGGGTAAAATAATAAGCAAAATTAAATCATTAGCCTTGACAGGAAACCAGTCTAGTAGAATAAAAAAAGTTAATTCCGATATTAAAATAATAACCACATTCTGATCCACAATTATGTCTACCCAATATCCTAAAATAATTTGAAACATAACATTTACCGCCCACTCTATAACTATCAGGGTAATAATATAGGTCTTACCTTAAAAAATAATAATAAGCAAGTCATTTTACTGCCACTGTTTCGCAGTGGATTACATAGAAGGAAAGTTAAGAAAAAGAGTGACAGGTTATAGGGTTTGCTTTTGCTTTTTTTCAACTTGCGTTAGCGTGATAGACGATACAAATTTGTCTAGATAAGAAGAGTGTCCTGTATTTACGTTGTTTATGAATGGATATGATTTTCTAGTCGTCAGCAGAGAGCTGTCAATGAACGACAGCTGTGCTATGACTATTACTGTATATTTCTTTTTGCAATCTCCGTATATTCTTAAGTTGCTCAATTTACATTAAAATTGTGAAGTTATAGCAAAAAAAGTTGCTCTATAAAATATGTGAAATGTTGAATGATTAACTACAGGAAATATGTGAGAATTTTTAGGCTGGAAACTATTGTTGATCATTTTCTAAATTGTACTTTCAAATTTCGTAGCAGACGACAAATATAGTTGTCTAAAATTTAAAATGTCTAAGAACGTTTGACAAAGCGTCACTGATTGGTTAATAAGTGCGAATGTAGAAATTTAAATCTGGAGCTTACTTTTTGCACAACAATGAGTTTTGATCATAAGCGTTATCTTTATTTTTAGATTTTTGTTTTTCTTCTGTTTTCATAAAAACTGAAATTAATAATGAAAATGCTAGACCAAGAAAACCTAGTCATGAGAAAGTGTTCTTCCTGATAGGAATCTAAACCTCATCACTTTTCCCTAATGAAAAAAAACTTCTATCGCCAAGCATTGACGTAATCAATTTGACGACGAGAAGGGGTTTTGGTAGACATACATTTGAATGACTTTAAATGATGGATGCATTTTTCTTGTTGGGACTTCGCAAATCTTGTTTATTTTTTTAGTCGATGTGTTTTAGTTGTTATTTTTTTCTTAAAGCGAGATACATCGCCGTTATAAATTCCATTCTAAGCTCGATCCATTGCATTTGATGGATAAATGGATACAGATGCATCTCCTCACGGGAGGCACAATTTTTATTTAGTATGACTTTTCTATCTTGGCTGGTTATTATTGATTTCTCGTCTACTTCATATTTCAGCTCACTATTTATCGCATTGATTCCACTGTTTCGAAACCTGCATTACCCGACCCAAGAATTAAATCTCAATTTATATGTCACCGACATCAATAAACAACGCTTTCGTTTACTTGGGCATTGAACCCTGAAAGTTACCCAGATTGAAAAAAAACAACTGATGAAGGCCAACGGAAAGGCCAAAGTCATAACGGAAGAATCGTTGTAGCAACAAGAATGAAAATGAGGACAATAGTATGACTGTGTATAGCGTAAACTAGTATAACTTCTCATGCTATAAATTGCCATTTTTGTTTCGTGTGGATAATGGAATGAGGAATGGGAGAAACATATTCGAATTTTAATCGAATTCTTTTACATTTGCTTACGGGCAAATATTATAGAGAAAGGCATGAACCTATTTCTTCTCTTCCAAATGATGAAGTACATAGCAGAACAGACTGGACCGTAAAGCCTTGAATGGCAATCAGTCTACCGCAAAAAGAAACAGCAATAGACCGCAAGAAAATATTCTGCCTATTCATTCATTCATTAATCAAAAGCGACATGATCGCCCAAGGTGACAGACTTCCAGCCGCATCCGTCGTCATCAGGAACTAACGAACGCCCCACATACTCACGTGTGTGTTTGTGTGTACATTTCTGTGCATGATATACCATTATTTATTGAGAAAGATTAAAGAATCATGTGTGCCTGTATTTCGTGTGAATTATTCGCATATCCATGTTTATAGAATAGTCTGATTGACTTTGTAAGATTTTTTTTCTGTCTACGTGTATTAACTATGTACTGAATAAGTATGATTAACTCTCTTCAGAGGTAAACATATTTTCATCATTGCGAATTTCATTTTCGAAGGGTACAATAAGGACAAATGTCAAATTAGTATGATTTCTTCACTTTTGAAGTGCTATATTTGATTTATGTTAGTATGCAGTGTTCCAAGACCTTGATGTTGCGCAAATAAAACGATATATATATATATATATATATATATATATATACTTCTCTTATTTTTGCTGGTGATGACGTCTAATATTTTTTCAATAAATAAACATACACCAAATCAACAATAGAGTACGTACACATTACACTTATTACATACATACATACATATGTGGTATACATCACAATATCCATAAAACTTTTGATGCCAAAGTTTGCAGTCTCTGGTACGAGGGCTGGTGGCTTGGGAGCGCACATGATGACTTTGCTCAGACTTCGAAAAGCCCCCACATATGTACCCAAACATATATTCATGGTGCAAATATTCCACACTGACAGTAAATATTTACATAACAGTCACACACACACACACACACACACACACACACACAAGCGCGCGCAGTGTATTCACATAACAAACACGCCCACACTCAAGATATTTTACCCATAGATGGGAGCTTAACAGGTACTACCATTCCGGGTCAGAGTAGACCACGGAGTAATGACATTTAAGGAGTAACTCCACATTCTTTAAAACTTCAAATAGTAAATTTAGAGACACACCACCGGTTTAATTTTATATGTTATACCGTATGTTTTTAAGTCCCCGACGGTATCAAACTCCGTGATAATATAACTTACGATCCTCACAAACGACTAATGCGTGGCACACAGTGCAGCTGCATAGTCTATGTTGTTTTGAGAGAGAGAGAGAGAGAGAGAGAGAGAGAGAGAGAGAGAGAGAGTGAAAGAGAGGGGTAGGAGAGGAGGGCTTTGTGTCGCACAAGCAACTGACCAGTTTAATCAAATCTTAGTGCGGATTGATTGGTAGCTAGATGGTTAATAGTTCAACACAAGTGCATGCATGACAGAAATTTCATGCATACATGTAAAACAAAGGACAGCATTACGATGAGAAAGTGCAATATATATATATATATATATATATATATATATATATATATATATATATATATCCGAGTGAATAAGGAACTAAGAAAAATATACAACATCCAAAACATTAATTTAAAACAGTGCTTGATATATAATATGGAGCTGTGAATATTTGTTATAAATTATATTTTAGAACATGTACAAATGTTTTTTTTTAAATATATATCCACTACAAATTGCATATTTTGTAGTGGATATTTAAAAAATGTACAATTTGTAGTGGATATTTTAAAAAATTATACATGTTCTAAAAATAGATATATATAGACACACCTTAGAAAACAGCAAATGTTTACTAATAGACACCGATTTTAGTTCTACACACTCACGAAGAAAGAAAGAACAATACTGGATTTTAAAATTAAATACACACAGGCTAGGGTTAAATAGGGACTTAGGTGTTTTGAATCTTTATAAATATTTCAATAGTTAAACATTTTTTAGATACAATTAAAACATTTTCTCTAAAACCAAATTCATAAGTATTATTAAAGATAGGTTTACGTTTACAAATATTTAAAACAATCTGTCGCCTTCTGCGTCACGTGATGTAAACACTCTCTCGGACGAACGCTCTCGCAAAAACGTTTCTAATTTAAATTTTAAAATCATTTGTTTCTGATGAAAGGCCGAGGACGGTCTGAAATATCAAATATAATAATAGAAATAAATAAATACTGTCAGAAAAATTCATTTTTAAACTTACAACTTTTTAGTAGTTTTTCCTATATATATATAATGAAAATAGAAATAGAGGTTGTTTCAACGAGAGAAATTTATATAGGTAAATAAAGTGTGAGGAGTCGTGAACGTTTTGTTTAAACTGTAGGTTTATTGAAATTATTTACATTCCTGGTTTCTTTGCATAAGATATTAAGTGTCCATAATTGTACTTGTGTCGCTACACCTGTTTCGAGTACAAAGCTGAGTTTTTTTCTGGCGAATAAATGTGTAACTTTGAATATCGAGATCCGTTCTGGATCTCAATATGTAAAATCACAAACTTGGGAACTACTCAATTATATATATATATATATATATATATATATATATATATATATATGATGGGTATTCCCGTCGATTTTGACGGATGAGGAACCAACAACATCGTTTAGCTTTTATGTTTGTGCCGTATATGACACTTCAGTTCAGCTAGTGAACTGTATACAAGCCCATATACTGTAAAGCAGCAAAGATACCAAGACATAGCTACAGGAATATTTTTTGGTGCTTTTCGCCATTGTCTTTCGTATTTAGCCGGTCAATAGGACTAATTTCAAATTTTACAATACAACTTTTGCATAAATATCTACAGTAATTTCTACCAATGGCAACTCGCTGGAGGTTAGTAGTAAAAGGAACACTGGCAACTGAGAGTTTAATCTTCAGCATGTTTTACACATGAGCCACGCCCTTCTAACAGTATTTGTCTACTGTCAAAACTGGCTATATATTTTTAGTGTGTCGCGGCAGCGGATAATTTTCTAAATATATATTTAGAAATATAACAAACAATGAATGTCTATTATTTTTAATCATGATCCGTCCTAAACATCGTATTTAGAATTTAATTTCAGGTAAAATAAAGACAAAAATTTCGGACATTTGGATATTTAATCTTATTATACTGGTTCTAAGCTTTTGGCTCGCATGAGCCATCTTCAGAGAAGTTACAGGGACGTTAAACTTCCACATGATTGCTTTCCCGACGGCTACAATCTACAGGAGTTTAAATGTAAGGTCACTAGACACCTCCTAACAGATTAACTCACACCCATTCTTTCAAACACTCTTCCGATCTGTCCAATTATCCTCATCATCGGTATCCTTACCCGTCTATCACCCTCCTTGTGACATTTCTTATATCTATCCTCTTTCTCATCACTTTCCCCTATGTAACCCCCTGTGCAAATTATTCTTCTTTATACTTAACGTTTATTTGATTTTTCTACAATACCTTACTTTTTTTCTTTCTGCTCGGTCATGCTGTTGTATACTTTAGAGACAAATAATCTAATTTACCTATAAGGTAGTGAGGAAAACCGGTATTAACTATTGTTTTACGCTGGTAAATTCTTTAAAGTATAACGGACGAGCGGGTAAATTCTCGTGCGCTCTCGCGAGGTATTTTCTATAATAACTATTTCATATCTAAGTGGATATTCCCTGATAAAATAAACATGGAAGAAGTTTTTACTTGTGAGCTTATTTAAGATGAAGTAGTGAATATACTATTACTTGATTATACGAGGGTATGTGCGTAGGGATCTTTATTATGTACAAAGGTAAAAAGTAAATTTAAGAATGTATATATTTTCGAATGTAGTTATAAGGTTTTGAATGTCTTCATTTTATTTTATGTTTATATAAACTCATCTCCAGAGTTGAGATATATTTTAGGTTTTGTAACTTTTACATATACAACGTTTTCTACGTCTTACAGGTTGTAATAATTTACCTAGCTTTCGTAGAAATATTACCATTTCTGTCTTAGAAACAGAGTTTAGCTGTGCAGGCGTACGGAAATATACATATAATATTCGCTTTGATAAGGCAGTGAATAATTGACGCCAATGGGCATGTGCATACACACGACCATATAGATGTGGCAAATATATTAACAAGTACTATTATATTAGTACAAATTAAAATGCTCAATATATATATAAATATATACCCACAGACACACATGATTATATGTACATATATACATACATATATATACATGCATATATATAGGCATATATATATATATATACAAATATACATGTATATATATCCATATATAAATGTAAATATATATCCATATATACATGTATATATATATACATATATGTATATATATATATATAAATGTATATATATATATATGTATATATATATTCTTGTATATATATGTATATATATACATGTGTATATGTGTATATATACATATATACATGTATATATATACATATATACATGCATATATATGCACATATATGCATGCATATATATATATATATACACTAGCAGTATAGCCCGTCGTTGCTCGGGTGTAATGAAAGCTTTAACTAATCCATGGTCCTGGATCTCAGACTCTTTGGACGTTCTCACGAAGACTAAAAAGCAATAGTTATTTCAAGTTAAATCGAAATCGTAGACTGAAAGAAAATGAATGGATGTAAGTCAAATTTTGATTTCCTGGTATCGATATCAAACAAGTTCTTTTGCGTCGTATACTGAATTTTGCAAGCTAAATAAGTCCTCTGAGTAAATGGTATCATGGCTGAGACTAAGGACTACAATTATAACTACTTAGAGCCAAACCCGAAGCAAAAACTAAAATAAAAAGGCTGAAAAAATACAGAGATACAGGCAGATAAACAGCCACACACATGAACTTCTTGCCTTATATATATATATATATATATATATATATATATATTATCGATTTTCTGCGCTATTGTAAGAACTGCAACCTTAAAACTTCTGAATATCGTTTCCTATATCTTTGTCTATGAGTGTATCAAATTTGATTAAAATCGGACCACTCCTTCTATAACCCGATGTATTCGATTATCGATTTTCGATATTTATCGGATGTACCTCGACACAGAACCTAGCTAAGAACACTCGCAGACGCTTATAGTACAACTGTGTCAGTTTTCATGACAATCGATCCAGCCGTTTCGGAGTCTCTAGGTAACGGACACACACAAATAAGTTTAGATATATACATGTATATATATATATATATATATATATATATATATATATTTATATACACATGTATACATATATATATGCATATATACATGTATATATATACATATATCCATTTATATATACGCATATATACATGTATATATATACATATATACATTTATATATACATCTATATACATATATATGTATATACATACATATATATACATACATATTTATATACACATATATATACACATATGCACATATATAAATATATACATTCATATATACACATATATACATATAGATACATATATAATATATACATTCATATATACATGTATATATATATACATGTATATATATCTGTGTATATATATACATATATATACATATATATATATATATACATGCACATACATGCAAATGCATACACACACATATGTGTGTCTAATAGGTGAACACTGCTTAAAAATGAATAGTGTATTTCATGCTTGAACTTAATTTTCAGAACATCGCCAGGAAAATGCTCAGTTTTTACTTTTCTTTTGACGTACGCTTCATTTTTTTGTTTATGAGGAAATCTATTTTGAAGATATAATAATGTAAAACTATATATATGATAAAAATATAGTTTTATGTTATGCTATCGTTAAGTTATTTATATTTTAATATCAGTCAATCTGTTTAGGGCCATACGTGATACACATTTGGGTGATCATGTATCTTTCTAGACATGACTGACAGGGTAGAATATTTTCCTGCAGTAGGTGGCCACTGTGGTAGACTTGTTGCCAACATATTTTCTGCTATTTATCCCATACCATGAGGGAGAAGAGAAAATATTTTACAAAATGAATATGCGCGTAAGTGAATGCAACGGATTCAACTGAGATTCGAGCCCAACTCTCCGATTTCTTGTTCCAAGCCGATATTCACTGCACCAAAACGCATATCCCCTGTTCTGAATATAGCATATTTAAAAGTATATTTTGTTCATATATATATATATATATATATATATATATATATATATATATATATATATAATTAATAATCAAATGTGCATGTGTATTTAAATGTAAATCATTTTCACAACCAACCTGTAGCATTGCCTGATGACGATATTCTATCTCGAAACATAGAAATTTCCGTGTCTCAATGTACTTTCAATTCATAATTAGATGATTATGCTCTACAATATTTATCGTATTGAGCACTGTTTATAATAAGTAATTGCCAGTGGAATCAAAACTGTAAACCGATGGATCTTCTCCATCTGGATATATATATATATATATATATATAATTCTGTCGGGTTTCAATCCTGGGTTGAAAAGCAATCGGAGTCTAACCGTACTGATGAGCTGTGATACAGCGAAATAGATATGTCTGCGGATGAATATTTACGCTCTCTCACCCTGGTTGAGCACTCTGGAAAAATGGTAGACTTTGAAAACAGTGTCTACTCTAGCATCTACGCATCGTTCATTCAGCAATGTATTGGAACACGCTCAGCTATTGGGCGTCTATAATGATAATATACACACTAAAAAGTCTGCCACCTTTTACCGAGAGCCCATAGCACAGAGGTAGAATCGCCGACTGACGCCAATTTGATCGGGTTTCAATCCTGGGTTAAAAAGCGATCGGAGTCTAACTGTACTGATAAGCTGTGATACAGCGAAGCAGATCTGTCTGCTGATTACTATATATTAAATATAGTTATTTTAGGTATTTATATTTATATTATAGCATCCATTAAAACTGCATATATTCTCATACACACACACACACACACACACACACACACATATATATATATATATATATATATATATATATATGTATAATGAAATTTATTTTTAGATTAAGCTATGTTTATTGGTAAAACATATATATATATATATATATATATATATATGTAGATAGATAGGAAGAAAGAGAAACGCAAGTTGAAATGAGACTGGGCATAGATGAACTTTATCTGTTTGATTTTTATGAACTTATAACATTGTATTCCTTCATTTATATTTTGTGCTCTTCCTCTTTTGTTTTTCTTCATTTCGTTAATGCAATAACATAATGCCGCAAATAGTTTTGGTGTCGCTGGCCTTAAATACGTCAAACCTTCTTCATACAAATGCATATAAAATCATTTAAATGATATAGCAGATGGCGAGAACGGAAACTGAAATAAGTTAAAGACGCATCGCAACGATAGCGTGAAATTATAAATCAAATAAAATCAAATAAATGTGAAAATTGGAAGTGAAAGCAAAAACGTCTGTCGGTTAATCAATCTGCCATCGCGTACACATACCACGTCTTCTTTCCCTCTCTCATGTAATATTTCTATTTTACTAAGTAATTAAATAGGCACCAATTAAATAGGTGTAAACAAGCTCTCAGTTTGATCAAATCTTGATTAGATGCACTTTCATGTTGTTAATGAAAATGGGAAATACAGAATATTGGCAATAAATATGGTTGATTCGCATTAACATTTTGGCTAGCATTGCTACTCAAATGAAAACCAAAACAATGCAGCTGATGCCTTTCACGTAACCAGAAATTTTGAATTATTTTACCCTTTCTCATGAGATGGCATTGTAGTAGGGACGATCAGCCATGTATGGCACGAGACTAATTCACAAACATAGCCGACACTCCACACAACTTAGGATTTATTAGAATAATCAGAAGGTGAAGATGGAAGAAATAAAATGTTTAATTTGTAAAATAAATAGAATTTTATTAACAGAACAGAGTAACATCAATTGGTAGAGGTAAATGTTCTAAGTGTCCAGAATTCTAGTTGTAATTTGCAGAATGTGTGTATGTTGAAAGATTAATCAGGTTACTAATAAAGTCTGCGTTACTTTCCTTTTTTTATAGCTGGCGACAAAATGAAAAAGAAAGTGAAGCAAAAAAGAAAATTTTAACTTTCTTTGTGTTTTATAGCCATTTAGTTTATCACACTGAATTGTTAAATTTACTGAGTTTTGCTAATCACTTCCTTTCAGTGGTTAGAAAATGAAGTTAACATCGGACCGCGAAATTCGGTTTCGTCTTTTTCTTTCAGTAAGGGGTCAATCCTTTCACTTTTAGTCAATATTAGAATTTCACACGGAATTGTGAATTTTTATAAAAAGTGAAAAGGAGAAAAGAGCTGCTTTTAATTCTGTGATTTTTTTGGTTTGTGTTCACTACAACATATATAAGAAATCATTCAAAAAAACAACAGAATTATAACACAAAACAGCGTCAACTACATATTTCTGATATCTATAAACTGTGTGTTGCCATAATTAATTTTATCTGGTGAATTTTATGCATAACAAAATGAAATGTGGTTATTATAATCTATTTAAGAAAGATTTTGCAATCTATAACCGATATCTGTATTAGTTGCTTGTTGATGGATGCCAAATGATTTCAATTTCCAGTGTCCGTATACTGACGTCCAAACACTCTGAAATAATCCTATTGGAGCTTCCGGCACAAATGATAAAGAGTACAGCTGGGCAATTTACAATTTCTGGTGGAGTGAATTGTGTCATCATGTTTTGTTTTTTGTTTTTTCTGACATGTGTTTATTAAATTAATCATCGCTTGGAAGATTCAGCGTTTCGCGGAATACTTCCAACAACAATGGCGGATTCCATTAAAGATTTCCAGAAATTATGCAAGAGTATATAATAAGTTCAATTCAAGTCATTTAGAAATACTTTTGTAGGTCTTGCTGACTTGTATTATACACAAATAAATTCATACTTTCACATGCACACACACAGACACACATATATATATTTATAAAATGAATACACACATGTATGGTAACAAGTGTATTCTTTAAGAATGTTCCACCTATCTCCGTTCGTGATAGTATTTTTCTGAATATCTATATATCTTTCGGGTAGTATTTTTGATTGCTAAGAGAATAGTTCGAAAGGAATATATTAAAAAATCTTGCGAAAAGAACTTTTTTGTTCTACATACAGATGCATAAATGATATACTGCATATGCTGTTATACAATTCGACGATAGATATAATAAAGATGTCTACTTGACATTATCGAATAAGAAACCAGAACTCGCTAACATCACAATATGTCGTCTAAATAATTATTCAAAGACTGTGACGGCGATCTATTTTTACACGAGGTTTTGCAATGGCGGTCATACTTCTGGTTGCTACGTGAAGAGTAATATCTCACTATGTCAGTGAAATAAATGTCTTGTTTACCTAGTTTGTTAACTCAGGTTTGAGCTAAGAAATTTCTATCAATTGGCATATTTGTTTACCAGACCTTCTCAGTGTAAACAGATTTCTCCGACTTTTTTTTCTTTTTTGAGCTTCAATACCAGTTGAAACGGATGGTTTTCACTGGAGACTGCGTGTTAGGCAGCTTTCTCAATGCTACGACAGTCGCTTCAAAATGCTATTTTTGGTGTATAGATGTTCTCACTTCTTCCACAGATTCAACGTTCATCTTGTCTTTTTCTTTAGGCATATATTCTTTTTATTTTTTATTTATTTATATTTTTTACGGCGGGGGAGGGGGTAATCTAATAAAGTCTAAAAGTAATACGACAACAAATATCAACGAAGCAACTGAAATTAAGTTGAAAAAATACAAGACAAACATTAATAATTGCTGACAATTCTTCATATATATATATATATATATATCTCATCTTTTATCCGAGGTGTCTGTGAAGAACGTGGTGGATCATAGCTGTCCACAACTTCTTATCCTTTGAATTTTTTAGTATTATTTGTATCGTTTTAAGCCATCCACTCTCTGATCCGCGATATATTTAATCAATCTCTTTCGTTTGACTTTCATAAGTTTTACAGGTGTGAAATTTTCTAAACATTACAGGCTTAAATATTTCATAAGTCAAATAAATGATTTACTATTTCCAGGAAGTAACTGATATAAATACTGTTAATACTAAAAATAAATAAAATACAAAATGAAACAAACATTAGTTAAACTTATAACAGTGGATATTGTTTTATCGCTTAATTGGTGTAAAATAATATATATATATATATATATATATATATATATATATATATATATATCTGGGGGGGTATTTTAAGAGATAAGGCAAGGTGACACCAAGACCCTAAGGTAATGTCTGATGAAGACCCTGTAGCTATACCCCTGGGAAGGAGATCGTTACATCAGAGACCGCCCCCTGATTGTTTCATATGTGATCATGAGATCGGTGGGGAGCGTAGTAGTAATGCGTTTACTTCGAAGAGAAAAAATGTGTGCGCTCTGTTGCCGGGACACTAGAACAAAGACGAAAAAGAGAGGTCGGGCGGGTGTAAATGGTTCTTTTATAGAACAGGACGTCGTACTCTCGTGTGGCATGGCGAAACTTGAAGAATATAAAAATATGAATAAGAAGGTACTGAAAGCAAAATTCGAAGGCTTGTTTTATGTGCAGCTTGTTTACGTAGGAGAAGAAAGTTATCACCGCTGGTGTTCTAGCAGTTAAGCACCTTTTCTTTGTTCCTAACGAAAATCTCTTTCTTGGCATAATAAATGTTTCCGGCACTTAAGGTATATTGTAAAGCGAGTTTTACAAAAGACGAGTTTTAAAAAATATAGCAAATTTTCATGAATTTATTCTATATCTGTAATATAAGAAGTCTGCTTATTGATTATATAAAGAATTTTATTGAACATGTTGTCCTTTAAGTTATCCTTAGAAACTGAAAATCAACGAAATAACAGAACCTATTCTATATAATGCTTTTCCTACAAACGTCCCCTAAAAACAAAGGAAACCATTCTTTTGTTTATGTTTCATTACGTGAACTTTTGCGAATGCTGATTTTTATTCTTTTCTAGTAGCTCCATGCCACGTGCTGTTCTTTGAATGGGAATTTACCTAGCAGGCCGACTCGCCGTTAACTCTTGGGAAAAGCAAGAATTGAAGAATGAATCTTCAATTCAAATTTCCTGTGTTAAACTGAGAGGTATTTTCCGTTTGTTTGTTTTGTTTGTTTTTTTTATTTTTTTGTTTTTATATATATCTGTGTTTTTGTCCCCCCCCCCTTTTTTTTGGAGTTCATTTGGACTTTAACTAAGTTAAAACTTAGTTAAACTCCACTTTTGTAAGTTTGTAAGTTTTTTTTTTTTTTTTTTTTTTTAATAGGAGTAGATAGGTCACACTATCGCCCGGTCTATACTCCTCCCACGTCTATTGAACTGGAGTAGAGGCTCGTTCCTTGTTTCCTGTTTAGGATGTGGTTTCCGGTTTTCACTCCTCTCTCTTCAGACCTTGGTACTGGTGCTTCCGCGAGTTTCCTGCGATCTGGCCGGTTGGTGGCAATGGCTCATCACTGTGAGGGTACCGGGTTGGCAGTTTCCTGGTTGCTGCTTCCGACTGGTAGTTAGGAGCCCTAACTCTTGCGTAGCGTCAAGAGCGGCTGCTCTGATCAACAGTTGTATAATATCGGGGTTCTTGTAGTGCCATGTCGCGCATGGATAGGTGTCCCTGCAAGCGCTTTCGGTGGGCAACCCCGAGGCCACACCTTGTTGCAGCCCTAGCCAGTCTCCCTCCCAGCACAGATCGTGGGTAATGACCGCCTGTATCCTCTACCCTAGGTCCCTTTCTATAAACAAAAAACATGACAAGACAAAACAGAAATGACCCTAAACCAGCTAAATCCAAACCACCTAAGCCCATTAACCTCTCCTTCACTAATATCCGAGGCATTCGTACTAACTTTGCTAGTGTAGAAGCGTTCCTGCATGAAAAGTCCCCAGACATCCTCGCGCTCTGCGAAACTAACCTCAACTCAGCTATTCCCTCCTCTGACCTCTTCATCCCTGGTTATCTTCCCCTTTTAAGGAAGGATTCTACTGTCCACATGCATGGGCTGGGTGTTTATGTCAGCGAACACCTCCCCATAACTAGGGTGACTTCACTCGAATCTACTGACCACCAATACATATGTCTCCGCTTGTCTCTCCTCAGTTCGGTTAGCTACCTATTCTTCCTTTACCGTTCTCCCTCCTCTCCTGACTGCTCCCTACTAGATAGCATTGCCGACGACATAGATAAGGCTATTTCCTATCACCCATTTGCCCACATATTTGTATTTGGAGACCTCAATGCCCATCACTCTGAGTGGCTTGAAAACGCTGTTACTGATTCGGCGGGCATTCACGCCGTGAACTTTGCTATTTCCCAATCCCTTACGCAAGTGGTGGACTTCCCCACTCGCTTCCCAAGCACACCCTCGGGTCATTCCTCACTGCTAGATATATGTTTCACCTCTGCGCCCGACGCCTGTCAAGTCTCGCAGCTTTGCCCTCTCGGCAACTCCGACCACGCTGTAGTCTCCCTCAGTATTTCTTTCCAATCTCACTCCCCCCAGGATCCCCCTACTCATAGAACCTCCTACCTCTACCAAAAAGCTGACTGGGATGCCTTTCGCGATTTCCTCTGCGACGTCCCCTGGGGAAAAGTGTTTGACCTATCAGTTGATGACTGTGCCTCTGAGGTCTCGTCATGGGTGAAAGCTGGCATTGATGCCTTCATACCCACCAGGAAGTATTGCTTAAAACCTCATTCCTCTCCGTGGTTCTCTCCGGCCTGCTCAGCCGCCATTGCCCACAGGAACCATTACTTCCATCTATTCCAGAGACAGCCAACTGATCACAATAGGCGCCTGTTCACATCCGCTCGCAGTGAGTGCAAGAGAACCCTAAATGACGCCAAACAGTTGTTTGCGGAGAGAATGCGACAGCACATAGCTGACCGCAAGTTCGGCTCCAAGGACTATTGGAGGATTTGTAAACGGGTGCTCAACAATAGGAAATCCTCAATACCTCCCTTAATCCATGGATTTGACGTTCTCACGTCATCTGCTGAGAAAGCTGAGTGCTTTGCCCGCAGATTCTCATCCAACTCCACACTCGACTCGTCCGGAGTGCACCCACCCGACTTCCCTATTAGAACTGAGGCCAAACTGCATGACGTATATATTACCCCGACAATAGTATCCAGAGTAATTTCAAAACTCGACCCCCATAAGGCGTGTGGAGACGATGGAATCCCGGTGATAGTCCTTAAGAGGTGTGTCCCTGAACTTTCCCCTGTCCTCTCTAAACTGTTTAACTACTGCCTTTCTGCTTCCTGCTTTCCTGCATGCTGGAAATTCTCCTCAGTCGTTCCTGTCTTTAAGAACTGTGGTGAACCCTCGGACCCATCCAACTATCGCCCGATCAGTCTTCTACCAATATTCGGGAAAGTGTTCGAGGCTATAATAAATGCTGAAATAGTTCATCATCTCACCGCCCACAAACTGTTCTCCGACAGGCAATATGGATTCCGATTTGACAGGTCCACAGCCGACCTGCTAACTACTGTAACGGAGTACATGCTACAGGCCCTTGATGAGTCTGACGAGGCTCGCGCGGTTGCTCTGGATATCTCCAAGGCTTTCGACAGGGTTTGGCACCCTGGCCTCCTATGCAAACTACGCGGTTATGGTATTACCGGTCGCCTGCTTGACCTAATCCAATCTTTCTTAAATAACCGCAAAATGAAGGTCGTTCTGAATGGGCGTGCCTCTTCGTCCTACAGCACGAATGCTGGTGTCCCACAAGGCTCTATCCTGGGCCCAACGCTCTTCCTTATTTTCATCAACGACCTCCCAGATGAGATCAGGTCCCAAGTAGGCATCTACGCAGATGACACTACAATATACTCCCGCTCCAGTAAGAAACCTGTCGTGGCGGACAGACAAAATCTCGCTGCTGACCTTGAGCGGGATCTACACTCTGTGGTGAACTGGGGCAAGAAGTGGCTTGTCAACTTCAATTCCTCGAAGACCAAGCTGTTGTCTGTCAACCATTACAGGCAACCTCTTCTGCCTCCCATAAGCATGGACCAGATGATTCTCCCGGAGAGTAATACACTACGCCTCCTCGGACTTACCCTGTCCTCAGACCTCAAATGGAAGCACTATATTGAATCCATAGCAAAATCTACTGCTAAGAAGATTGGGTCACTATGTCGATCCAGGATGTTTTTTCCACCTGAATCCATCCTGCATATATACAAGTCAACCATCCGTCCGTGCATGGAGTACTGCTGCCATTTATGGTCAGGTGCCCCTGCCGTTCTCCTCAGTGTTCTCGACAAGCTCCAAAGGAGAGTCTGTAATGTGATAGGTTCTGATCTGGCGACTCGTCTGCAGCCACTTTCCCATCGTCGAAATGTGGCCTCCCTCTGTCTCTTCTATAAATACCTTCATGGCTTCTGCTCGGATGAGCTTAAGTCACTGATGCCTCCTCAACAGGTGTTTACCCGTTCAACCAGACTGGCAACTGGGTCCCACCCATTCACAGTCAGGTTAGCCAAACGCAGACGACAATTCTACTCCAGCAGCTTCCTCTCTCGCACTTCCCGCCTGTGGAACTCACTCCCGTATTCTTGCTTTCCTGACGGCTACGACCTCCAGAAATTTAAAAGCAAAGTTAATACTCACCTACTAACCACTGGCCTCTAGCTCTCTCCCCTCCCCTGTATAACCTTCCCTTTCTCTCCGCCCATGTACCTGTCATTGCACCTGCTTTCTCAGTTTTCTATTGTTCCTTTCTAACTAGCTTGTACTCCTCACTCTTTTCTAATTAATCTTTCTACATTTATGTAACCCCCTGCACATCAGTGGCGTTTCTGCCTTGCTCGGGGTGAAATGATTAAAAAAAAAAAAAAAAAAAAAAAAAGTATCTAAACAGTTACAGCCTGATCTACTAATGGCCATTTAATTATACTTTAGTAACAATCACAAAATACCGCTAATAACAGTACGATAATAGCACATTCTGTTGCTATGAAGGCAACCATAACCCGATGTTCATATTTTCTCAGCTGAGTTTGCGTGGATATAAGTTGATTGCATTGATAGGAAATTATTCTATGAATAGGCAATTTTTTAATGAATTTTTAAATAAGTTAGAAATGGTTATATTTCTTTTATCATTTTATTTTATAATGTGAATCTTTTTAAGTTATAAGATATTTCACCAAGGCCGAGGTTACCCTACCGACAACTACCACTCAGAATTTAAGGCTTGGTTTTTAGAATTGTAGTACAAGATGATCCTGAATTTTTAAGGAAGATTTTTTGGGATTTTAAGGTCGTCTTATATGCTTAAGAATACGGTAGTTTAAGATAGATCACTGTAGTGTGAAAGGAAAGACCAAAAATATATATATATATATATAGAGAGAGAGAGAGAGAGAGATATAGATGAAATAAACCGGCAAGAAATGCTTCTTATTCTAACACGCCTAGCCAGAAGAAAAATAAAAGAACTCTCATTCTAACCAAAACAAATGGCTTGCTTTATACAGCCAAGTACCAATCATAATTTGCATGCGATCGACAAGACAACGAGATTTCGCGTTAACTGTCTGAGACCGCTTGGCATAAAACATGGGCGCCGCCATTTTGGCTTTTTTTTTTTTTTATTACGGAGTAGCTCGATTCTACACGACGTACAGACTCATTGGCGTTTTTGAGGTAAGCCGTTTTCACAATTTTCCCCACAATCACAAGAGAAACATTTTAAGAGATTCATCAGTCACCGAAAAGACTAGTAAGATTACAAATAACCTAAATGCAGGTATTTGTACACAAATATAATGCTACGATTTTGAAATTGCAACAAGTAAATGTCATTTATTCCAGTACTTATTCCGGTATATCATGTAGCGCAGGAAAATTTGTTTGTTTGCTCGAAAATTGCTATTAAGAACTGCATTCGATTATCACTGCGTATCTCTATCTTTTTGTCTTGAATTGATACTTAAGAAAATAGATGTCTAAACCTTTAGGTGGAATTATATCTCTTTGCTCCGGAAAAGTAATTTCTATTCACTTACAGGGTAAATATGATACAAGGCCATGTTTACAGACCAACAAATACGAATCAACATCGACAGCATTGCGAATATCATGCGTACACCATAATCATGTGATCAGGCGGCAATTTAGAATTGTTATTGGAAGCAATGGAAATGAAGGATAACAGGAAAGAAAGAAAAATTAAAGAAAAAAATTAATGCAAGAAAGGACAAAACAAAAATAAATTAGGAAATCCTGATTATAAATACGAACAAAAAAAAAAAAATTAAAAACGGAAGAGAAAAAAGAAAATACAAAAGGAAAAACACATCTCAGAAAAATAATTCATCAACATTCTCTGATTTGTGGTTTGTCACCTTTGAAGAAAAACCTTACAAAAATCAAAATTCAGTTTTAAAATTCAATAAGCTTTACATCATTTTAAAGAAGAACAGTCCGGTCAAAAATTATTTCCGTTGAATTTGTATCACCAATTTTCACATTATACAAGGCTCAGATATATCCAAGTTTTGATTTGGTTTAGCGGCATATCAACGTCTGTGCCATAAACTAAACATATGTTTTTGGTAATTTTTACTATAAAATGAATTGCAGGTTATTATAAAAATGTATTGTTATATTTTATGATCCTCAGCAAAAAAAAAACAACCCAAAATGCCTAATACAGGTGGGGGATACTCGAATCAAGCAAGTACAAACAATTAAATACCTAGGAAGTGTTCTAACTGGAGATGGAAAGTGAAACACAGAGATCCCACAGCGAATTGGCAATGAGAAGGACACGTTACAGAAGCCGTGTAAAGAAGTAAGACACTGAAAATTTTCGAAACAAAGAAGAGTGCTAGACCGCTATGTGATGTCAGTTCTTCAATACTGCAGTGAATGTTGGAAAATATGATCGAAGATGAAGGGAAAACTTGAAGCAGTGGAAATATAGTTTTAGAGAAGGATGCTGCGAATATCATGGGACCGAGTATGTGAGCAATGATGAGGTGTTGAAAAGAAGAACAACAAAAAGGAAATAAATAGTGAGCATCAGGAAGAGACAACTGAAGTTCCTGGGACAAGCGTTGAGAAAGGAGGGTTGGAGAACTTGATACTGACAGGCCTAATAGAAGAAAAAAAGAAACAGAGGAAGGCAGCGGATAACATATTTGAAGGGCCTGAGCAGGTGGATGACGGAACGGGGTTTATGTGGTGTAACAGGAGAAAACGTACTAAGAGCCACTACGGATAGGGAGAAGTGGAAAGCCATGATCGCCTACGTCCTGAAAGGACAGGGCACATTGAAGAAGAATGCTTTATTTTGGTGTTCACTATTTGTTCATAACTGGGAATGTAACGGTTGGCACAACCCTTCACTTAATTTAAAAAACTTATTAAATGTTGTTCCATGAGCGATGAGATTAAGAAATAAAAAACGTAGTTTGAGGATATGTTGGAATGATGTCGGTTAAACCTAGATGTGAATAGGTTAAGATTATAATGGTCACGACGGCGCGTGGTCGTTGGCTAAGCGTTTGACTTGCGTCTCATCACCCGGCGCGCGGTCGCCGAATTTTACGAAACTTAACGAATTTCGTACACTTTGCCCGATTGCCACGGAGCCGGTTGCTGCGCGTCCGATCACAGCGGCACGAGGTCGTCGGCTAAGAGTCGGTTCTACAAAGTAGCGGTTTGTGGGGAAAAAAAGCTATTCGAATGGAAATTTTCTTAAAAAGGGATAGAAAGTTAATGAGGATAGTCGTATCCAGTGTGTGGCACCGAGGTTGATGTTGTTTATCCCACAATCTTCTACGCTTAGGCTTATCGTAGTATATCCACTTTTCATCGCCGGTCACTATACGATACAAAATCTTTCTTTTGCTGTTGAAGCAACTTTTCATACGTGGCAAGACGCCGCTCTGCTTCTCTTGACGTCAACTGGTAACGCACTCAATGTCCTTGCTTTTGAATCATTCCTAATGCTTTCAAACGTTTTGAAACTGTTTTGTGATCAACTTCAGTTGATTCTGCATTCTAAACTTGCCGTGACTTGAATCTTCATTAAGGAATACTGTTAATTCTTCGTCTTCAAACATTTGCGGTGCGCCAAAGCATTCTTTATCTTCAAAACCAAAATCATTATTTTTAAAGTGTCTAAACCAATTTTGCAATGTGTCCGACAGTGCATGATTGCCGTAAATCTAATCAATAATTGTGTGTTTTTCAGCTGCAGATTTCTTTTGAATGAAATAGTGCAGTAAAAATCCTCGCAAATAAACATTATTTGGCACGAAAGCCAACGTGTTAAACACTATGAAAAACAAATTTGTTTAAACTTCGGAAAAATGACATACACTGAATTCCATGCTCGCTCTTTAGTTCTTCCATCATATCTTAATTTTTTTTACTGGGAACAAAGAAGAAGGAAAGTATTCTCCATCATTTGTTTTAGTAGATATGTCACATGTCAATATACTATAACAAAAAAGAAAAAAAACATCTAGCCACCCATAATTCACAAGAACTCTTAAGATACTGGTCGAAAACACGAAAGTTTTATATATGTCCCATTACCGGAAACATTTCGTTGCCTCCATAAATCTCACATTATTAAACAGTGGGAACGGGTTACATTTTTGTCTAGATGGACGCTCACTTGAATTCTAACAGCACTCACTTCGCAAAATCGGAATAAAAGGCTACTACAATTAATCAAGGATGTGCGTTGTGGTGCAGTGGATATCGACTCGGAACGACAAATCGGAGAGCCGAGTTCGAATTCCAGTTGTATTCTGTGCATTTACTTACACACAAATACCCTTGGGACAGGTATTAATTTATTCCCTCCAATTATGGGGTATATAATAGGACAGCTTTAGTTCTATAGCCTTGGATGGCAGCCAGTTTACCGCAGAATGCTAATGCAACCTACTGCGGGTTAATCTTCTGCTCAGTCAGTCATGTCTCTTTTTGAGACATGATCGCCCAAAGCGTGTATCACGTATGGCCCTTAACTGACTGGCAATTAATAAAAAAAAAATCTTAAACATCTAATCATGAAAATCAATTAACAACACTAAAACTACACTTGAAAATGGTTAAAAAAAAAGATTTCGAAATTGCTTGGGACCATGGACGATACAAAACATTTTTGCTTTCCTTTACTCTCACCAAACGAAAAGGTATTCGTAAAGGTAAAGATAAACTAAATAAATTTTCCTTGTCTGTCATATACAACAAAACACACACACACTTATATAAGAAACAAGGAAAGTAAAATCATGTTTGAAAATAGAATCAGTTTTGTTTGTTTGTTTTTTTTATAATCGTGTCGCACCAAGCAAAGAATTTTACTGCCACTGTTATGCAGGGGGTTACATAAGAGGAATGTTGTGGAGTAAGAGGTTGCAGGAGCTGTCAGGAAGAGAGTAGGAGAGGGAAGGGATTACTGATGAGAGTGGGGTGGACGAGGAGGAATATTATGAGGAGTGAGAGGTTCCAAAGGATGTCAGGTAGACAGTACTGATGATAGTGGGGTGGATGTAGAAAGGCATGAGAATGAGGATGTAAGTTAGTGAGACAGAGGATGACTATTGACTTTACATTTAAACTCCTAGAGATTGTAACTGTCAGGAAAGCAAGTATGCGGAAGAGATTTCCACAGGCGTGAAGTGCGAGAAAAGAAGCTGATGAGTAGAATTTGCATTTACAATTTATTGGTTTCCCAGTAAAAGGGTGGGACCAGTTAAGTGCCATACGTGATACACGCCTTCAGTGATCATGTCTCGAAGGAAAAATGACTGACTAGTCAAAATATTGTCTCGCAGTAGGTTGCCATTGCTTTCTGCGGTAGACTGGTTGCCATCCAAGGCTATAGAACCCTACCTGTCTTGTTATTTAACCCATAACCGGAGGGAAAAGACGGATTGATACCTTTTCTAAGGGTATTTGTGCGTAAGTGAATGCAAGGAATTCAACTGGAATTCGAACTCGCTAACTCGAAAATAGAATAACAATAAAATAAAAGTACTGAAAGAGAAAATTAAAACTGACAATGGTTAACAATTTTGTTTTCTTGTTTTTTTTTGGATTATTTATTTGTGCACTTTACCCTGGGCTAATTGAAACTGACACGTCCGTAGAAAACTACTTTATTTGACATATGTCGTTAGCTGTTGAAGACAAGTCATTCTCCTTTTGCAGAGGAAAACTAATTGGTATCCTATTACAGCAGAATCAATAGCATCAGAATCATTGTTGGCACAGAGTAAGCGAATACTTACTTTATCTTATTTTAGTATTACGTAGATATTTGTTTTGTCAAGGAACAATTTTTAAATCAATGTTTCAGTCCGTGTGATTTTTGTTCGTTGTCTGTTGTTTGGTTTCTATTTTTTACCAATTCATTTGCCATAAGATTGGCATCAAGAGCCGTCACTAATTTAGTTATTTTTAAAGCAAATACAGAATACTACAGCAATAAATGTCGGCATGAATTCATATAAACGCAAAATGTCATAATGTGACATCATGACAATTAATTGTATAAAATTTACATTATTATGATAAGCTCTTTTCTATAAGAGAAGAGCAGTGTACCCATCTTAAAGATTTATATGGTTTCAATATGGACAAAGAACCATAGATTTATAACAAACACTTCTGACAGCTCTTGAACTGCCAGATTAATGGAAGGAAGTCAAATAAAAAGATACGTTTAATATTCAACCTTTTCGTAGTTTTATAAACAATGGCAGATTACTATGCAAATCATTGTTTAGGGTAATGAGTTCTAGTCTTAACGCGTTCTAAATATAAAAATAAAAATTCATTGTAGTCTGCAAATACCACTAAGTCGTGAAAACAAGCAATTAATTCCGAAATCCGTATTTCATTTTACGTTATAAATATACAAGTTGTGACTGGAAAATGCTAGTTATTTTAAGTCTTTTGATAACCGGTTTTGATGCTTATGTATACTTTGGTAATTTTTCTGTTGTTTTCTCAACAGAAGAGGTATATTCTTTTTGGAAATACCAAAATCAAGCAGGTGCTATGATTTAGATATTTGGAAAGCTATTTGTTATAAGACGGACAGTGCTATGCGAAAATTCGATGGCGCATTGGAATAGCAAAGTATGCCTTCTAAAAGCTAAGCTATGTATTAAGAAACAGGAAAATATCGTTAGAAGGAAAGAAAAGAGCACTGAATTACTATGTATTATCAATCATCTGCTATGACAGAACCAAGGAAAATCTTTTCACATATGTAGAAGAGACTTAAAGTAACAAAATTGTCCTACAGAAGGATGCTGAGAATAGGGTAAACCGAACAAGTGAGCTAAAAGAAGTTCTAGATACAATGTCAACAAAAAGAACACATATACTTAAAAATACAGTTGAAATTTTTGGAATGCATAATACGAAAAGAGGTTTTAGATAGCCACAAGACAGATAAAAAGGTTGTTATAATTCCAGTAAATGACGAGTTGGCTGGAATAGATAAAGCAAGTTCCAAGATTCTTTTTTAAGCGATTGCTCAGGAATCTCACAGATGAAGAAAAGTGTAACAGAAATGTAGTTCTAAAGAACGATGTTGATAATACAATAGACCTAGAATTTGATCAACGACCAACTTCTAGAGACATTTTCAACAAAATGGACGTTTACACCTAACATCAGGAAGACGAAATTGAATATTCTGGCACAGTTAATGAGGAAAGTGACTTTGGGAAATTTGATGAGGAAAGACTTTTGGAAATTTGATATTTATAGCATGGAATGAAGATAAAAGAATCAAAGAGAAGCAACGCAAAACCTACCTGACAAGCATGAGCGAATGGATGGCGGAGCAAATTCTGAGAGAGATGACAAAAAGACAAAATTGTTAAAAGCTAGAAAGGACATGGAAATTATAGAGAGCCATAATTGCAAAATTCTTAAAAAAGACATGTTGTACAGAAGACTACTACCAATATTTAAATGCACTCTCTCGTCGACAGTTAGGCAGTAGACATTGACACTGAAATTCCATGAGGCTTTTATTTTGTAAATATCGGATCACAACAAAGGTGTAAGAATAAGTGAAGAATGCGAATTTTTATTTTTTATATTTTTTTGCGAGAAGCAAAAGCTTACATGAACCAGGTACGTCAGTCTCACTAGTCGTAATTTGTCTGTCTGTAACTTTTTGCGATACACTTTGTAAGATTTTCATCACATGTACGATTTACTGATTATATCGTCAACTGGAGAAGCTGCTGGGATATGACTGTGCATTTCTTAGGTATTAACTTGAAGTAGACTAAGTTATTTCTTCCACAAGACCAGGAAATTGATTTTTTAATTTTAAATACTGGTATACTTTCCAGTCAAACATGGTAAAATTTATTTCATCAATTCTATTTTTTATCGTAGCTGATTTTTTTTTAATCGGTCTCTTTTCAATTAATTAAATTAAACAAACGGTAAATGAATTAAGAATATTTTCACACAAGACTTGCTTAAAATACTTTTCATATATTACGCGCACTTGTCTTTTAAATCTATAATCTTAACGATTTTAAACAGTCGCAGAGAGAGAGAGAGAGTCCATGCAGTGGAAACGCCACTCCTCACTTGTTCTTTAAAAAAAAGAAGAGCCAAGGTCGTTACATCTTCAGGGATCGTCATAGCCTCAGTTCTTTTGGATACAAAAGGAAAAATGACGAGAAGGGTTTTCTTAAATGAGTACAGTGTTCCACCAAACAAGTCAACCGTTTTAATGGCTGATATGCAAGACTGTTGCTTTGAAATTACTGATAAAACTCCTATAGCTCATGTTTGGTCTAATCTATCATATATTCTCCAACATGAAAAAAAGAACTTTGCTCAGGAACTAGTATCAAAGTGATGATGACGTTAAATCTGCTTCTGAAGTGTTTTACACAAACTGGATGAGTTTATTCGCCAATGGGATCCAAACACTGCAACACCAATGGATAAATGTGTTGACCTCAATGGGTTATTACGTTAAAATATAGACCTCATTTTATCTTTCCATGAGAATATTGGGATCAGACTATAAACCTTTTGACCGTCTCTCGTAATTCATATATTGGTTTTACTGTTATGTACAAGGTGCTACATGCTTTTGGCGTTGGAGGAGGAGGCAAAGATTCTGGCTGGCATCGTACTAGCTACCAAGAATGTTAGGCTGCAGAGGAATATATAGGCACGAGACAAACACAGATGGGCATCTAAGTCGTGCTACATGAAATATAGAATGATCATGTGAGTTTGTTTTTGCCCAGTTTGATGCTGTCCAGGACGTCGTGCGAATTGTCAGCAAGGCAGGCGTGCCTACAGAAGATTTTGAAGAATTTCAAAGCAACACGGATATACTGCTCTCTCGGAGAAGATGGATATTTGTAGTGGTAGAGAGAAGAAAGCCCCTGTTTTAGATGCGTGGGGCAGCTGATCATCTGGCAAAATTCTGCCCAACAAGAAAGCCTGTGCCAACACCGGTAACACTGATAGTATCGGTGAAAATATATGCAGCGGAAAAGGTGGGTGCTAGTGGAGACAGTCAAGGAGAAGCAGCAACCGTTAAACGAATGGACGGAGGTGGTGACGAGAGGAAGGAAAGCAACTTTTCTCCTCCTGAGATAGACAATGAAAATTCACCGTCATAGAAGACAGCAGCATCAACAGGAACCGACTTTGTCAGAACCTATGGGGTGTCAAGAAATGCCTCCTCCACGCTCTTCATCGCTGAAATGAGGTAGAGAGAAAGAGGAAAAGGTGAACATTACTAAAAAAAACAAAAAAGGGAAAAAATCAGAGCGGAGCAGGGCGGACAAGTTCCTAGTAGCACCCAAGACCCGATCTCCCCCTGCTTCGGCTGTCAAAGCACAAGAATGATCGGCAAATTTAAAGAGTCATTCTTCTTCCTCCTCGAGAGCTTCTTCCACTCTCTTCCCACCTAGCCAGGCTGAAGAAAAATAAAAAATAAAGAGGGAACTATATTATAAAAGTAAAAAGAAAACTGTGTGTGCTAGATAGACAAACCCTGGAAAAATACCTTTTCCTCCTAGTGAAACGACCTCTTGAATCCTCTATTCGAAATGTCCCTTGCAGACGGAAAAATGTTGAAGAGCCAGATAACTTTCCCAATGTCCCCGGGATGATCACACTGATCTGTAATACGTGCGAAAATCTGAAAGTGGGGGATAACCTGACGGAGGCCAAAGATGCATATTCCAAAAGAATCCTGGTAATACTCCATCCCTCCTTATAAAGGGCCTTAAAATTTACATTCCTGACAGACGTCGGCGGCATTATCATGCGATAATGTGTTGCCCCTGTATTCCGCGGTGAAACGGATGGTGTTTTAACGTTGCTGGCCGTAAAACGAATGGTAATCGGGGCGTCGGGCATGGAGCAAAAATCAGAATCTGGTTCGATTTTTTGAGAATCAACACAAGATGAAGATCAGATCTGATGGAAAGCGACTGACATCGACAGATTTCAGCAAATGGTGGGTGTCTGTAGCAAATCGTGTTTGCATAAATGGGGTCAGTCTTGATTTTCTTTTTTAAGTCTCTTTTGGTACAACGGGGTGGTTTTCTGCAAACCCTCCTCTGATTAAGTTAGACTTTTTTTATATCTAGTTAATGTGCGAAAATGTGTTTCTAGCCTGTTTCCGGGTTTCTGTTTTGTTATGATCTAAGTCTAGATTCCTAATCATCCCAGGTTGTTTTTGGTCCCACTTTTTCATCTTGATTTTTTCCAGTCCATTATTTATTTTATCCTTTCCCTCTTCGTTAGCGACTGTGCTACTTGATTTCGCCGTTTGGCGGAATACAGCAGCTACTCTGAAATTTTGTTGGGTGGACGGGTCTTCCTAACAAGCGTTTATTTTAGTTTGAATATTCTGTTATATTTTTATTGTTTCGGATATTTCATCCCCACCCCTTTTCATATTTTTATCATTAGTTTTGTTAAATATATTTTTGTATTATTGTTTATAGAATCCGAATTTTTGATGTCGGGGTTTTGTTTCCCCTTATTTAGGTGCTCCTATAAATGTGATATTTTGGTGTGTGGGTGATTGGGTGGTGAATGAGGAAATTGTAATGAGTGATTGGGTCGTGAATCGGATTACCAACCTCAACCCACTCCCTTCGACCTTGTGCCACATTTACTGTGATAAACAGTAAAAAATGATTTGCTCTGGAGATTAGCAATGGCCTACTAATTTTTGAGTACCCACTTATTACCCATTTATTGCAATAACCATTTCTTCTTACCATCTACTCTCGTGTTAATTCTTTTTCCCATCAGGTGAACCTTGTATATTGTAACCCTTTTAAAGATACAACAAAATGGAATAAAAATTGGGGAATTTATAGGGGTTATTTTAATTTATAACATTAGAGTCACCAAGGAGAGTCCAGATAACCTTGATCCCGACAAATTACTAATACTTTCCAGAAAATATTACAAGAACTGTAACAAAGTGTAACTAATGAAACGTTGAGCTTTGAAGCAGTATCTGGATAAGTATTATATACAGCGTCTTCTGTAATCACTGTGATTTGATGCAAAAATTTGGTACGATAGAAATTTTGTCGAAAGAAAAAACACGAATGACGCTAGAATAAGTCAAAGAAATGATTTTGGTTCATATATACAATACTGTGCATAAGTATTAGGACAAAAATTATTTTATCTTTTATGAAGCATGACAGAAAATATACAATTTAATTAAAGTAATATTATTTGATTTACTCAAAAATTGCTTTAACAAGAAAAAATACTTGTTACAAAAAAAATTAATATTCAGCCTTATAGCTGTTTGCTTTGATCACAGCCTTCATTCTGTCAGGCATTGACATCACAAACTTTTTTAATGTATCTAATGGTATCTCCTGCCAAACAGCTTGTATTTGTTACCAAAGTGTGTCTTACGAAGTAATTAGATTTATCTTTTTTTTTTATATGAAATATCCCATAGATGTTCAATAGGATTGAGATCAGGGTTTTGTGGGGACTGATTCAAATTCCGAACTCTTCCCTCCTCTTCCTTTTCATTAAATAATTTTTACAAAGGTTTGGCTTTTCACCCTGTATTTGAATTTCCGTGAGGTTTTTAGGAAAATCACCTGGGGTGATTTTAAACTTTATTTTGATGCCTCATGAAAGAGAAAATAGTTCTTGTCCTAATACTTTTGCACACTACTGCATTTCTTTTCTAATATACTTCCACGCTTAATAATTCATCGAGTCTTAGTGTCATTATATCCTTACTTGATTAAATGACTAAAAACTATAACAGAGCGATGGAATAGTTTGAACAGGATTTTGTTAATAAGGATATCAAAAGTGTCGAATTGGATTCTCCCTTTTAGTGTTCGCAAGAATGGTCTAATCAGTAATTAAAACGGTTTCCCATTTATGGCGTTTTGATTCCTTTGACTTATCAGTCTGATTAGAAAAAAAGTCATTATTTAGAGCTTAGAGTTCACTTGTCTAAATCTAAGAAAGTATAAACGAGTCTCATCACAGATAAGACTATCGTATTCAAGTGTGTTTTTTAGCTGTTTATCCGTAATTAAATCGGCATCTTTCAAACTCTCAGCTCGTTTCATGAGTGTCGTTTCAATGAAAAGGAGCTTAAGTACAAGAATTTAAGTACCTAGGAAGTGTTCTAACAGGAGATAGAAAGGGCGACACGGAGATCCGAATGCGAATTGGCATGGCAAAAGACGCGTTCCAGAAGATGAGCAAAATACTAACACACAGGAAAATCTCAATAGAAACGAAGAAAAGAGTTCTAGACTGCTACGTGATGTCAGTTCTTCAATACGGCTGTGAATGCTGGACAATATCATCGAAAATGAGGACAAAACTGGAAGCGGCCGAAATGTGGTTCTACAGAAGGATGCTACGGGTATCGTGGACTGAGCATACAAGCAACGACGAGGTGTTAGAAAGAATGGCAACAAAAAGGAAATTGATGCTGAGCATCAGGAAGAGACAACTGAAGTTCCTGGGACATGCAATGAAGAAGGAGAGCCTTGGAGAACCTGATACTGACTGGACAGATAGAAGGAAGGAGAGACAGAGGAATGCAGCGGATAACATATTTGCAGGGACTGATCAGGTGGATGACGGAACGGGAGTTGCCAGGAGCAACAGGAGCAAACATACTAAGAGCCACAAGGGATAGGGAGAAGTGGAGAGCCATGATCGCCTACGACTTGAAGGGACAGGGCACATAGAAGAAGAAGAATAAAGGATGACGTATAAAGGCTTCTTTTGTGTTTAACGTTGGTGAAGGCCTTGAAACTGTTCCAAATATACAAGTATCTGTCTTTTCTGAAACATTCATTCAATAATATTTAATGTCGGCATTTAGTATGCACAAAAATGATTACTTAGCAAATAAGTTTTATTTTTAGATATGTATATTTTCTGAATAACATAAATACATTTTTACCATTAGGCTAAATATTTATTGATATAGCAATGCTATAATACGTTTTGCTATTGGAAATTCAAGTCAACCAGTCACGTAATCACTTACGAAGACAAGCCATCAAATAATGAAGAAAATAGAGAGATGTGCCCAACCAAACATCAAAGAATCGTTCTTCAAAGACCATTGTATACTACCAACAAAATATGTACTTTGTAGCTCAGGAATTGTTTGGCATTCTGAAAGGAATTAAAATACAAATGTAATAAAAAATAAAATAAAATGTTGTCATAACACATTTTTTTCCTTGTCTACCAAATATAGAAGCAAAACAATTCACTTCTTTCGCCCACCAGATTTCTACAGGAAAAAGATAAACCGGATGAAAGAACGAGAAAGAAAATTTTTAAAAATACACACAAAAAAAAAAATTATTTTCTATAAATCAAAAACTGTTCAAAATATGTCGCAATAGTCTACAAGACGATTGAGATGTGCGCAAGATTTTACATCTTTTGATTTAAAATGTTTGAAGAAGCAACCATAATCTAAATGCATTTTCTTTTCAGTTCAGCACTTAAAATTCTGTGGAAAGAAAAGGCAATCAGTAGCAAAGAAAGGATTAGAAAAAAAATAATTTCGACATTTCCGAAAGTAAATTTTTCATTAATTCATTAATGCCATTTCTTTCTGCGGTAAACTAGTTTCCTACTAAGGCTGTAAAACCAAATTTCTTCAACAATTTATCCTATACCCGTAGAGAGAAGAGAAGGCTTAATATCTTTCCCAAGGGTATTTGTGCGTAAATGAATGCAATGAATTCAACTAGAATTCGAACTCAGCTCTCCGATTTCTCGTTCCGGCCCGATATCACTGCAGCACGACGCACATCCAACAATGCCTACAGTTTATTACCGAATTAACTGTTTTTAACAATTATTAATTATAAAATGAATCATGTGGTATAATTATTAAAAAATTCATAAGGTAAGGTTTTTATCAGCGTAAAAAGACAAGCTACACTGAGAAAAAATAATGCAATAAGACTGTTTAATGCTACAAGTGTCACTACATGACTTCAACTAGACAGTTAAGTGCCATACGGGTTACACTTTTGGGCGATCATGTCTCGAAAGTGATATGACTGACTTGGCAGAAGATTTTCTCGTAATAGTTTGCCATTATTTAATACGGCAGACTGGTTTCCAACGAAGGTTATAGAACACTTTCCGTTCTGATATTTATTTAACCCACAGCTGGAGGGAGAAGAAATGGATTAATACCTTTCCCAAGGGTATTTGCGCGTACGTGAATGCAATGAACTCAACTTGAATTCGAACTCGGCTTTCAGATTTCTCTTTCCGAACTGATCTCTACTGCAACGTAACATTAGTTATCATACCCAATACTCATTTATTATTCTATATCCCATTTTCCTGCGTAGCTTCGGCGATCACTGTTATCCACAACTTCCTATCCTTCGTTAGTAAGGTTTTATTATTTCTCCATACTCTTTTCTAAACTCCAGGCTCGTTAAGTAGTTCACTTCTACCGTTACTCTGTCCTTCTTCTTGCCTCCAATATGTCCTGTGAATACAAAATTCTCCAAGCACTCTCATTTCATTATGCGTCCTGGAAATTTTAACGGTATCTTTCCGATTCTAAGTATAAGTGTCCTTTTTTTTTCTTTTTTTCTTTTTTTATACATTTTCTCTAGTCTTGGGCATGACGGTAAACTGCATCCGTCAGCAAGGCCTCTGATTGGGAGGTTGTGAGGAGCATCGAACTACATCTTAATTGCTTTTGTACGCAGGTCCACCCTGACCCGGAGTGGTAGCACCTGTTAGACTTTCAGTCTTACGGGCAAATACTTATTCCACAAACTTGAGCCAAAACCCTATTAAAGTATAAAAATAGAATTATATATATATAAGAATATACTTTTAGAGAAACACTGGCAATTATGGTGTCACTCGGGTAGTTTAAGGAATAATAAGAATAAGAAATATATAAATTTACATAGCCAATACTTACACAACGTCCAGGGGGCACCAGTGATCTAAGTTCATTGGAGCAGAAGCCGTGAAAGTATTTACAGAAGAGTCACAGGGAAGCCACGTCACGCCAGTGAGACAGCGACTTCAGCCGAGCTGCCAAGTCGGTATCGATCACATTACAGATTCTCCGTTGGATCTCAAGTCTCTTAATTTGAAAAAAGATTTTCAGCATGCATTGCCGCAGAAGAAGGATTACATTGCAGTTAATAACATGTTTCTATCGAAATTTGGAAGTAAGCTTATACTACTTTAATATCTATTTAGATTTTGGTGTCACATTTCCGTCTTGTTAGAACAATGCAAATATTTATATTTGCGTATTTTCTTGATTTTTGACATCTGCAATTCGAAGTTCGCATCCTGAGAAATTCCCCTTTACTGGCAACCATACATTCTGATTTCATGCAAATGATCTTTACTCATTTATTGCCTTCCTTAGAAGTTCGTGTAGTTTTTCTCTATCTGCAATCAAAACTGTCATGTGCATGTCATTGTTAAGATTGTTTAGACCCATAATAAATCCAGTAATACTTTAACATTCGCCTCACTTGTAAAGCTTGAATAATCCGTGAAGAAGAAATCTTTTTTATTTCTCAACCTTCTCTCGCTTGTTGTGCATTTACTGATTGTTTTTTAATCATTTCAACTCAGGCAAGGCGTGGCTGCCGCCATTAGTGTGCGGGGGCTTACAGTGAGAGAAAAGACTGTGTACAAGGTGTATAGAAGAAAGGATAAAAGATGAATAGATTTCAAGAACAAAGATTGCAACTGATGTTGTATTTAAATATTAAAATATTGTAGCTATCATGGAAAGAGGTAAGCGGAATGGAGTTACACGGGCGTGAAGTGAGAGAAAAGACACTGTGAAGTAGAAGCGCCCGATACGCTTAAACTGACGTGAACAGGGCATGAGGGAAAATAGCTCGTCAGACCAGTTGCTATGAAATTACTTAATTTTCTAACATCATGCAGCTTGCTAGATGGTAGTTATAAGTTCTTTATTATTCTAAGGGGTGTGCGTTGTGGTGCAATGGATATCGACTCGGAACGACAAATCGGGGAGCTGAGTTTGAATTCCAGTTGAATTTCTTGCATTAAATTACGCATAAATACCCTTGGGAAAGGTATTAATCTGTCTCTTCCCTCCAGTTATGGGTTAAGTAATAGGACAGATTGGGTTCTATAGCCTTGATTGGCAACGGGTCTACTGCAAAAAACAATGGCAACCTACTGCGGGATAATTTTCTGCGCAGTCAGTCATGTCTTTTTCGAGATACATGCTCAAAACGTGTATCATGTATGGCACTTAACTGACTGACGGCGAGATCTCATCAATTTACGGTTGAGCTGCTTAGAGGTAGGAGTAAATTTTATGCTAATCGTTTCTTTTCTCGAAATCTTTGCTTGTGGAACTCTCTTCCAGCTCTACATTTTGCAGCTAACCTTAAGCTCCAAAATTGTTAATGCGATATCAATCGCAATTTACTGTCCTGATTACTCTTTTTATTCTTGTTCATTAGTAATGTTTCAGTTTCTAATTCTTCCACACCCAATAATTCCTTGTGTCTTTTAGTTCGCATAGGGTGAAATAAATTTAACAAAAATAATACATACGGTTAACAAAGTACACCAATGAAATAAAGGTCACACAGAAAGACGAAAACAGATTTGACAGACATTCGTTTGAAGAAATGTCTGGCTTTTAGCATGGCATTAACCCAAATGAAAACTTGTGGAAAATTACAGAAAGGAAAGTTTATATGAATGAACAGCATTTAACATCAAAAAACTATAGAATTTCATTTTGCATTCTAAACAGTCTACATTATATAAAGAAATACAACAGCTTAACCGATAAAAAAGAAAAGAAAACTGAAAAAACTGGAACCTATATTGTATAGTAATGTTTGCTTTATAAAACCCATTAAATCACATGACTTATATTTTTGGCTCCAAACTTTTGTTTCTTTTATTTATTTTTTGTAAACTGTAAACATCTTCCTCGAACATTCAAAACCCTAATTAATAATGGGAAACTTTGAAAATCTGGTAAATTCTCGCCACACTTTAAGATTGATATATATCATGTTGATTGTTGATTGAATCTTTTGATATCAACTCGTTTCTTCTATTACTACTGTTAGAATTACAACTATTCTTCTTCATTATTATGGATACTACTACTGGCTCACCAGTTTCATCTCAAATTACTTAAAGCCAGAATATATTATTTTAAATTAAAAAAAAAATTTTTGGCGATAATAATGATTTAATGATACAGGTTTCACTAATTAATCCATAGGAAAATCTGGTAAATTCTCGCCACACTTTAAGATTGATATATATCATGTTGATTGTTGATTGAATCTTTTGATATCAACTCGTTTCTTCTATTACTACTGTTAGAATTACAACTATTCTTCTTCATTATTATGGATACTACTACTGGCTCACCAGTTTCATCTCAAATTACTTAAAGCCAGAATATATTATTTTAAATTTAAAAAAAAAAATTGGCGATAATAATGATTTAATGATACAGGTTTCACTAATTAATCCATAGCTAGAGGAGAGGACTGATATCTTTTCTACGGCTTATCAAAATTTTGAAGGCTATTTAAAACCAGAATGTTCTTTTTAGAATGCAATATTTTTGTGTGAGACAATAACGGTATAGTGATATGTCATACTAATTAACACATAACTGAAAAGAGTGAAATTGCGGATTCATGCCTTTTCCAAGTGAAATGAATGAATCCAACTGAAATTAGAACTCAGCTCTCTGATTAACATGTCCAGCCATTAACAATTACACCATCTGCATATTCACAGCCCTTAGTCCCTAGCGGTCAACCATCTAGTTACTAACCAGACTCGATAATGCTTAATTTTTGTGATCGTATAGAGCCTAGTGTTTCAATGTAATGTGGCTATATGCCACCCTCTCTGCTATAATGTAAACTAGCATCATAGCCTGGCGTTGCCCGTGCAACTTGGAACATTTTAAATAGGACTCGGTTATATAAAAAAATAATTATATAAAAATTGTTGTTTAACATTATTCAAAAATTCGATTAAAAAATCTATTTTCATTTGTTTTGTGTAAACGGAATTTGATGTTTTGTGTGACATTGCGTTTGTTTTTGTTTCAAAATTACGGGGGAAAATATTTATCCTTTTTGTTGACTAAATGAATTTAAAATAAAAATTATTTATTTTGTTTTACTGAAATTAGAAATATAAAACCTATTACGATATCAATTCAGTAATTTTCGAAGAATATTTAAAAATGTAGAAATATAAAATCTACTATTATTATTATTTAGTAGATATTACGGTAGTTCAGAATATAAAAGCTGCTTTTTTTTTCTTTTTTTTAGTAAAAAAAAAAATTAGTCACGTTTGACACGTGTGGTTTGATTTCTGGGACTTCATTTAGCAACCATGAAAACGTCGGAATAAAATTTAAATATAAAGGCTCATTTTTCTTTTTATCAAAAAATATTTTAGTCGCCTTTGACACGTGTGATTTTATTTCTGTGACGTAATCTAGCAACCATGTTAGATCTTAGTTGTTTTACGAAGCAAATGTAAACAATCTGCACCATTGGCCAAAAAGTGCCAAAGGAAAAATAACTGAACTCAAAAAGAATGTGTGGACCTGGTTTCCATGTAGATATGTGTCTCTAGAAAGTTTGAATGGCGTGGCTAAAAAAATGTAGGTGTGCATTGGGAACAGTCCCACACAGACTCACAGATTGCCTTTTATATATACATAGGTTTATTATGAAAAAATTCCTGTACATTAATAGTGTAAAAATCTGTCATTTACTTTAACATTTTAAGTTATGACAAATTCAAATTGATTAATAATAAGCAAAGTAATATAAGATTTGGATGCGCGTTATGGTGCATTGGATATCGGCTCGGAACGAGAAATCGGCGCGCCGAGTTCGAATCAAGTTGAATTCCTTGCATTCACTTGCGCGCAAATACCCCCAGTTGTGCGTTAAATAACAGGACAGATTGCGTTCTATAGCCTTGCCAATCTACGGCGGTAAGTATTGGCAACCTACTGCGGGATAATTTTCTTTCGAGACATGATCGCCCAAGCGAATATTACGTATGGCACATAACTGAGTGACTGAATGTAGGATTTACAAAAGAATTAAAATAAATGAATCATGCAATATCACTAAAACGAAAACTCGAAGCGGTCAATACGAAAATAATATTAAAAGCTGTTTGAAGACTGGCAAAAGGGTTTGAGTTTTGTTTGACCTCTTTGGTTTATTTAATGACAAAAAGGTGGGGTTTTAACGTATTTCTTAAATGTTTGGCTATAGTGAGAAAGTTAATTTAGTCAGAATTTAATGAAAATTTTGTATTTATTTTTTTAGTTTAGAAAACTGAAAATGCCTTCTAATTTTGTATTCAAAATGTATTGTAGGCAATATTTTTCCTTCAAAATGTATATTTTTCTATAAAACTCTATTTTTATACTTTCATAGTGTTTTGACTCCAGGTTGGGTGTTAACCATTTGCCCAAAGCTGGAACTCTAACAGGTGCTACCACTCCGGGTCAGGGTGGACCTGAGAACAACAGCAATTAAGAGGTGATTCCATGCTCCTCACAACTTTCCAATCAGAGGCCTTCCTGTCGAATGCAGTTTACTGTCATGCCCCGAACCAACTTGGAGGTGTGTACACACACTTGAAATGCAAAAGAGACAGAAGAACATAGCGCGTAACCAACCTAACGAGCTTGCGTAAATTGATGGTATAACAGGGTTAAGAAGAGATAATGAATAAATAAAAATCAGTAAAACTTACAACGAACAAGAAATTGTGGCAAGCCATTAATATTCAACGCCCTGAAAAGGCATGGCATATAGAAGAAGAAAAGAATAGAGTACTCACTTAATCTGTAACCGCTAATACTAGAAACCACTAGTGAGCAAATAATAATAATACTAAAGAAGAAGAAAAAGCCGCTATTTTAGAATTAGTAATAATAGTACAAGAAAAAGATGGAAAAATGGAAAGGGGAAATATCGAGTTATTTACTAGATATTCTTTTCCAATCTTTTCCTTTTTTATTATTTTTTTTCAATTGGAGTAGATAGACTAAACTATCGCCCGGTTCACACTCCACCCACATCTATTGAACAGGTGAAGAGGCTCATCCCTTGTTTCCTGTTTAGGATGTTGTTTCCGGCTTTCTCTTTTCCATTCTTTTTACCCTTACGTAGCCCCCTGCGCATTAGTGGCGTTACCGCCTTGCTTGGGGTGATATGATTTAAAAAAAAAAAAATTACGGTATATAAATCACTACTGGGTTGTTCAGTGTCGCCATCATCATTTGGTTCAAAGACGAAGTAGTGTTTAAATGATTGATTTTTTACAGATTTATCACCAGAAAATATTTTAAGATTTTTTTTAGGTAATAGTTATTTCTGATACAAGTCATACTAATTAACTAGTAGGTGGGGAAAAAGGTGGTTTCCTATCTTTCCCAAGGCTTTTGCAAATAAGTGAGTATAACGAATACAAAGGGATTCCAGTTTAGCTGTCCGATTTTTAATTCCTAGTCATTATCCATTTAACTACCAGCACATCCAACTTTACAGAACCTGCCATTCTCAAGTAGTCAGCCTATAGTACTGACCAGGCTCTATGTTGCTTAACTTTGCTAATTGTATAAGAACCAGTGTTTCGATGTGGCATGATCGTAAACCAAGCGTTTTTTTAACAGAAGTCTATAGGGTAGATAATTTCTACCTAAGACAATTCTTTTCATACCTAAGTCTATACGTAGACAAAGGCCTGTCGGTAACTGAGTCCATGCGTATACACTGGTCGGGAAAATGCTGGTGTTTGTATGTGGGTAAATATCGTGTTCATTATGTTGGAAAAATGTTGCATTTATAAATGAGTCTGCTAGACACACTTAAGTATTGTATATACTTGCGACTATACATAGGCAAATATCATGTTTATTCTAAAATCTATACGTAGACAAAGGTCCGGTGTATACTTGAATCAATGGGTATATATAATAATATATTTGTATAGATAGACAAAGTTCATGTACATTTATAGGAATACAGGTAAAAAAAAAATGTGTTAATATAGGTTGTCTTCAATAGGGAGCGTCGTACCCATGTTTTATTCAAGAAGTAATATTTATACTTGAGACTATAGATAGATAGATATAGATGTCGATTATACTTAAGTCAGTCAGTTAAGTGCCATACGTGATACACGCTTGGGCGATCATGTCTCGAAAGAGACATGACTGACTGGGCAGAAGATTATCCCGCAGTACGTTCCCATTGCTTTCTGCGGTAGACTGGTTGCCGACCAAGGCTATAGAACCTAATCTGTCCTGCTATTTAACCCATAACTGGAAGGATTTAATCCATAACTGGAAGGAAGAGACGGATTAATACCTTTCCCAAGGGTATTTGCGCGTAAGTGAATACAATGGATTCAACTGGAATTCGAACTCGGCGCCCTGGCTTGTCGTTCCGGGCCGATATCCACTGTACCACAACGCACATCCTTAAGACTATATAGAAATAATTATTACCTCCGTTTTGAGTCGCGTTTGTCTGACTGTCTGTCTGTGGTCAATATATCTCTAAATCCGCTAGATGGATTCGGATGAATCAGAGATAACTGACCTCATGACTGACAGGAACTGATAGATTTTGGGTTCGATCCGCTACAGAAAAAAAGTCTCTGGGTTATTTTTCCGTTTTTGTTTTACTAATATTTCCTCGCACGTTTCACATGCCAAATACTGAATAACCTCCCGTGGATTGCTTTACGTCATTACATTTTCTGAATGTACATTTTATCGTGTAAATATTATTTTTATAATAAATTTAATAAATATTATTTTAAAAAGGAGTGGTCGAGTTAATTGCACTCATTCTCATTTTAATAATCACTAAGATGTCGGTAGTGTCTTGGCAGAGGTTTGCGATCTTTGACTGCTCTCGTTGTTTATTCTTTAGGATCTAGGCAGATATTGATCTTCCATACCCGAGTTCGTAGATTTAAATCTAATATCTGGTCTTTTTTATTTGAGGTCTTTGCGTTCTACATGTTATTCTCGTAGACAGATCAAGAAATGGGAAAAATGAGGAAGCCGATGACGAATTGAAAACATAAGATTTTTTTTTTCATTGGAAGGCATTAGAGAATAATAGAGTATCGGGGAGACCTGCTGTCACTTAATCCCCAGTTAAATTTAGCAGAATTTGATACAGTGGAAAGTTAATGAGTAATAATAAAAAAATAACAGGAAGGATATTTAGGGGGCGATGATGAATTTTTATAAAAAAATAAAATGGCAAAGGGTTTCCTCCTTTGTTTCTGATGAAAAGAATTTTTGTTTTGTTTTTTTTTCTCCGGAAATGTAACAGAACTATTTTGAATCCCTTTCATTACGCGAATGTTTTGGCACCTGATGCCCGACACACCATCATTAACGGAGCAAGAATACATTGGCAATGCAGATAATAAAAAGAAATGTGAAAAAAAAAATCTAATACGATGCGGAAAACAAACGCGGATTTTAGAATGATGGGAAACAATTGTTTACCAGCAGTGACTTGTTTTACCTCATTAATTCCGGGATATTTTGTCGCCTGAATTTTCTTGCATTTATTTTTCTACCTACGCATATAGATGTTAAAGTTAATAATAGTCATTTCTTTATAAATTAACACTCGGCATTCATTGACACTTTTATTCACTTCCTGGTATTCGGACTAGGCTCAAAGTGATGTATATGCTCCTCCTTATCTATAATGGCAGTAGTAATATCCATTTTTCATATGAAAAGATTCAGCATTTTTGATGAAACAACCAGTGATAATCGGGTGACGCATTTGTTTTTCACTTTCTGATTATCGAGCAGGGATCAAAGTGTAGTTTAAGGCCTCAAGCTGACATACTAAATTTTATCTCTCAGGAGATTTTTTTCTTTTTGGAGAGAGTGCAACTTAGCTATCTTTGTCATCAAACAGAACCTCTTTATTCTATGTGCGTTGGTCTCCTACGTCGCCATATTCTGGTGGCTCTTAGCACACTTTGTCCTGTAACAACATTCAACCCACGTTCTGCCATCCACCTGCTCAGGCTCTTCAAATATGTAATCCGCTTCTTTCCTCTGTCTTTTTCCCCGGCTATCTCTCCTGTTAGTATCAGATTTTTCAATACCTCCTTCCTCATTGAAAGTCGCAGGAACTTTAGTTGTCTCTTCCTGATGCTTAATATTAATTCTTTTTTTCCATCCTTTCCAAAACCTCATCGTTGCTCACATGCCCGGTCCATGATATCCGCAGCATCCTTCTGCAGAATTAAAAAATTGAGAGCTGTTTGGTCCAAGTAAACAACTCCCCGCGTCATTACCTTCCTCTTTTAACGTAAGATAGCTGGTGGACGAGACTTAAGTAATAACGATGACAGAGCAACCAATGGTTGTGAAGGCTGGGCTATTCCTGGAATGGCCCAGATGCCCGCACTCAGGTACCTCACAATAAAACTGACCTTGTGTCACATCCTGCCAGAACAGGTAGGCAAGTAAATAAGTGCGGCAGATAAATTATTTTTTATTCTCCCAGTTGCGATTTTGTCTTCGGGCAGAACAAAGAAAATGAACGAGAGATGGAGTCCAGCACTGCGGTAGCTCCATACAGTTTTGTGTGTGTGACAAAGGTGGGATCGTTGGAATATAGGCGCGGTCGCGACATTGGTTGCGAGGAATAAACAGTTTTTGATCTTGGTCCATGTGAATGCAAAATCGCTTCCTAATATATAAACTGGCCCTGTGCCACATACCCACCACTACCACAACAATTCTTCCGATATAAAAAAGGAACCACTACATTGAGTCAATAGCTAAATCCACTGCTAGGAGGGTTGGGTCACTGTGTCGGGCAAGGATGTTTTTCCCGCCTGAATCCATTCTGCAGTACTCCATGTTCCATTCGTCCGTAGATGAAGTACTGCTGTCATATATGGTCAGGCGCCCCTGCTGTTCATCTCAGTGTTCTGGACATGCTCCAAAGGAGAATCAGCAATGTGATAGGTACCGACTTGGCGGCTCGACTCCAGCCACTTCCCAATCAACAGGATGTGGCTTCCCTTTGTCTGGTCTATAAATACTTTCATGGCTTCAGCTTCAACGAACTTATGTGACTGGTGCCTCTGCAACAGGTGTTTACTCGTGCAACCAGACTGGAAACTGAGTCTCACCCATTCACAGTTAGGCCAACCAAATGCAGACGACAATTCTTCTTCTGCAGCTTCTTTTCTCGCACTTCCTACCTGTGGAACTCGCTTCCAAATTCTTGCTTTCTTGACAGCTACAACTTACAGGTATTTAAATGCGATGTCAATACTCATCTCTTAACCACTTGACACTAGTTCGTTCCACAATACCCTGTATATCCTTTCCTTTCTCTCCACCTTTGCAACTGACATCACACATGTATTCTCATACTTCTCTTGCTCCTTTCTAACTAGTTCGTTTTTCTCTTCACTCTCCTCACTCTCTCTCCTATCTAATCTTTTTACTCTTATGTAGCCCCCTAATATTTTTACTCTTATTATATACTCTTATATTATTCAAACGTATTGTGCTTATATATTTATAAATTTATATTTATATATCTGTATATACATATAATACTTCACTGACTTCGGTTGGGCTGGTTTGAAATTAATATTAGCTCAAGACATAGGGAGACATTGAAATAGAGAAACTACATCGAATCAATAGCTGTTTCTGTTGTAAGGCAGGTTGGATTTGTATATCTAGCCAGAATATTTTTTCTCTCGTTAGAATCCATTTTTTACATTTACAAATAGACTATTCGGCTGTGCATTGAGTACCGCTGTCATATCTGGTCAGGTGCTCCTGCTATCCCCTCGGTGTTATTAAGAAAATCCAATAAAGTTGTTGTTTATAAATAAGTAGAAAAATAAGAATAAAAACATAAAAAACTAAACAAATCACTAAAATAAAGTAAGATAAGGTAAAATAATATAGAATAAAAAGATAAAAAAATAAATAAGGTAAAATAAGATGAAATAAAAACAAAATTATGTTTTCATTTTTATTTTTCTATTTACTTATATATAAACGACACCTTGGCCCTCAGAAATGAAAAGAAATCGGTACGTAAAGCCGTTAATTTATTCGCATGAAGGGAGTCAATTTTAGACTCGAAACATCTGTAGCGTCATAAATAACATCATGGACACTTAAAGCATCATAAAATGTATAACAACACCACCAATAGATATACACTTTAACCAAAACGTTCACGGACTCTCACACTTTTTATTATATATATATATATATATATATATATATATATATATATATATAGACTTATCTGAATAAATATAAAATTTAAAAAAATGAATAAATTATTTTCTTATATATAACTGTATATCTTTTTCTCTACATCTAACTCCAGTGGCTCTCGGGTTTTGTGCAAGAAAACATCACTGTAAAAGATTAGATTATAATTTCATATTTCTTTTACATATAGTAAATTTATTCATAAATTAAAATAAACACCATTATATATATATATATATATATATATTATTTTCTTGTGTGTATATATATGTTTATATATATATATACAAGAAAATAATGTTTTTTTATCACATGAAAAACTGAAAAAAAAGTTTTTCTTTAATATATATATATATGTGGATTAATATATAAGAATAAATATCAAATCATAATATCTTTTACAATGATATTTATTTGTACAAGGCTCGAGAGCCACTCGTGTTTGTGGTTACAGAATAAGGTGTGCAGTTTATGTATTCTGATAAAAATATATATCATGTAATATTATAAATATATAATAAAATGTAAAAGACAAATATACTTATATATATATATATATATATATATATATATATATAAACTTGGATCACTACAGGATGGGATAATATGGAGAGAATTGATTTCAATAGTCCTGAATAGACACGGTAAATAAAATAATTCGAAAGCAACGTGTATCGAAATTCAAATGATAATAGTCGTGCTTGCTGAAAGGCAGAACAACTGTCAGTTTTGTCATATGACATAGTATTTGCAAGTTGTCATTTGAGACATATAATTAAGAATACTTTGGTTTGAATATCCTACTGCGCTGGGATTGTTGCAATTTAATTTACAACGGAGATATATTCATATCTTGTATCCATTATTTTTAAAATTACACGTCTCTTTTTATCTCTGACGTTGACAGTATTCTTATATTTAATTTCGTCTGGTTTCAAATACATATATTCACATCTATTTATCTTTGTATGTCTGAGTGTGTACAGATGTTGAGGAAATTGACATTTCTCCTCTTTATATCAATATTGAGAAAAGCTCTTAAATAGACTCTCATAAATATTCCGAATTTTATTTTGTTGAAATGTTAAGAATAGAAATTTATGAGATTAGGTTTATTCGTAGATTTCCGATGGACAGTTAAGTTTGGGACATTATCTGTACGATGAAACATGATATCTAGAAAATATTCCTAACTGAATTCTATCTTAGGTTGAACTGTAGTTTATATACAGTGCATATAATATATATATATATATATATATATATATATATATGCAGGTTTCATTGAATAATATAGGCAAGTTTTGTCTATTAATTTGGTGTAGGATCTGTTCATACCGTCTCATATACTTGATTGTGATGTCGTTGAAAGACAACAAAATCAAGTATATCAGACGGTATGAACGGATCCTACACAAAATTAATAGTCAAAACTTGTCTATATTATTCAATGAAACCTGCATTAATGAAAAAATGCTGCCAAAATACACACAATTTAAATTATATATATATATATATATATATATGTATTTTGTTTTGTTTTTTTCCTTATCGACAGCATGATTGTAAGCTTCATGTAAAAAGCTATATTCCGATGCTGAAATTGTACTAACTGTAACATAATTTAGATTTTTTTATATATACCGGATAATCATAAAGATGTAGTATAAAAAAAATCACCTAAAATAAAAAAAAATCCAAACAAATAAACGCATCGTAAGTTAATATGGTTTAACCACCCCACTTACAGCCACAATATAGAAATTAATATCGGATTTTTTTCTTAAATGAATAGATACACAAAAAAACTCTGCAATATTAAACAATATTTTCCTTATATTTATTTTAAAAAATGTAAAAAAATTTACAACCAAAAATTATTTTATGGCTTTAAATAAACTTCAAAAGTTTACAAGTCGTAGAAAATTAATTAATTAACATTTGGACATCGACTGACATCATATACATTTATCATGGTTTCACTCTTTCTCTCTCAGATATCTATATATATATATATATGTGTGTGTGTGTTTATGAAGATTAACGAAACTGGTTATAAACAGTCGACAATTTGAAATGATTTGTTTGAATAATATTTTTGATCGATACTCGTATTTAAATAGATATTCTGCTTATAATCAAACAGTATTGTATATTTATTTCTACCGACCTGAATATTTACGATAAATATTTGTTACGAAGTTGTTATTCGGCAGGATTCGAACCTGCGACTCTTATCCACATAAAAGCCACCAAGTGATCTTGATTGTATTAGACTTCTCGACCACTAATGACGATCAGTCAAAACGAAGTCAAATTAAGCCTATAACACAATTTTCGATTCATCCTAATAAGCATATCTGCTCTGAAATGTATCGTGATGTCAACAAATGTAAACATGCTACGGAATTATTACGATGAATCGAACATTGATCATAAATACATTTAGAATAGAACATTACGTTAAATCTAGCAATTTTAATAGTAAAATGATGATAGATGGCCACCAATCTTGTACTGTGCTAAAATTAATAAAAAATTGGATATCACAGAGGAAGGTTCATCAGAATTATTACCCTGGAGCTATTTATAAAACAACATGGGTCATGGCGATGGTGAAATTTCTGAATTCAAATGACTGGTCACGTCCACTAGCAATGCATTTTCTTCTTTGGATTTTATAAAAAATATCTGTATATATAGCAACAGCACTAGACAATTTGTGGCAAAAATATTCTTCAAAAGCAAAGACGAGTGATAGACGTATATATTCTGGTGAAAATGACCTAGTTCAGTGAATAAACACTACTAGCAACATACAGTAAACATGAGTCCGAGAAGGCACAATGAGTCACTCTCCAGAAGTTTAGCATCAGCTATGCTGATGGTAGGCGAAATATGGTTAAAAAAGAGCAATTTCGTTTTAGAGAGTTTAAGAGTTGTATTTTTATATGTTATTGTTCAGTGTAAGTACCATACATTTATACACCATCATCATCTTCTATATGCCCTGTACCTTAACGACGTAGGCGATCATGGCTTTCCACGTCTCCCAATCCCTGGTGGCTCTTAGCACGCCTTCTCCTGTTACATAATGCAACCCTCGTTCCATCATCTACCTGATTAGGTCCTTCAGATATGTTATCCGTTGCTTTCCCCTGTTTCTTTGTTCTTCTATCTGGCCTATTAGTATCAGGTTCTCCAAGCCCGCCTTCCTCATTGCATGTCCCAGGAACTTCAATTTCCTTTTTGATTCCATCCTTTCTAATACTTTATCATTGTTCACATGCTTGATCCATGATATTCGCAGCATCCTTCTGTAGAACCACATTTCAGTTGCTTCAGGTTTTTCCTTCATCTCTGATGATATTTTCCAGCATTCACTGCTAAGTTGAAGAACTGACAACACATAGCAATCCAGTACTCTCTTCTTTTTGATAGGCGTGAAAAAACTTGGAATATTACTTTTAAAATGGAGCTGAGCATAAACGCTCCATACGATTTCGTATCAAAAAAATAGGTAAGGGTTTTCTGAAAGCTTTAGCGGATAGTGGGTATTTCTAAAATCAACATAAGATTTATTTTTATAATCATATTGCCCCAAGTAAGGCATTTTAATGCCACTGTTTTTCAGGGGGTTACATAAGAGGAAAGCTATAAAGAGGGAAAGGTTACAGGGGGTGTCAGGAAGTGGGTAAGAAAAGGATGAGAATGCTTAATACAATGGAGTGAACGGAGAAAGGAGCATGACAGAAACAATGCAGGTTAGTGAGATAGATGACTATTGCTCTTACATTTAAATTCTTGAAGATTTTAGCAGTCGGGGCAGAAAGTAAATGGAAGGGAATTCCACAGGAGGGAAGTGCGAGAAATGAAGCTGATGAAGTAGAATTTGAGTTTACATTTTATTGGTTTCACAGTAAAAGGGTGGGACCTATTTGCTAATCTTGTTGCTCGAGTAAATCTATATATAGTTAGCACCAGTGAGCTAAGTTCGTCGGCGCAGAAACCGTGAAAGTATGTGTAGATTGTGACAAGAGAGCTAGTACCTAGACCAGATTTCCAGTAACCTGCTCATTGGCAAGATATAACCTAATATTTTTGTGTGAATGCATATACTAAATAAAATGTCAATGGGAAAGATTATACGGAATAAAAAAATATATATTGTAGAGTATGAAAATGATTTAAAAATGTTGAGACGTCATCTCTCCTTTCAAAACCAAACAGCAGAAATTGGTCGATATCTCTATGGAAATAGAATACTTCTAGATAAGCGTCAGGGTCCACTGGGTTACTCGGATGTTTAATCTGCAAATCTGAAACCACTCAACAATTAACACGCAGGAGAGTCTGAGTAAAAATTTGCTAGTAACGAGGGAAAGGAGACAGCTGAGTAATTATACGAGATTCAAGACGAGAATAGATTATATATCGTCGTCAGGTCCCAACCACCAGGTAAATGGTATAAGATTAGAAGAAATAATCTCTCTAAGCTACACATAAATAAGGGGATTTATTAAAAGAATTTAATTTAAAAAATTAAAAATTTCCTTGCTTGCTGTCTACGATGCTCGATTTTTTATATTTTTATTTGAAGAAATATGTGTCTTTTAAATACTATACATGATAATTCATCTCTCGAAAGAGACATGACTGACTAAGCAGATGGGCATAGTGGTGCAGTAGATATCGGCTCAGAACAAAAATCGGAGAGCCGAGTTCAAATTCCAGTTGAATTCGTTGCATTCATTTACGACAAAATACCCTTTGAAAAGGTGTTAATCCGTTGCTTCGCCTTCCAGCTATGAGGTAAGTAGCAGGACAGATTGGGTTCAATAGGTTCTCTTGGTTGGTAACTAGTCTACCGCAGAAAGTATGGCAACCTTCTGTGGAAAAATTAGTCGGTCATGTCTCTTTAATTACATGATCGCCTAAGCGTGTATCACGTGTGAAAATATGAAACCATTTAAATAAAATATTTGATTTTTTTGCGCAAATTTGAGATCAATCTTAGGCTATATTTTTCTTCAAAGGTTACGACAATGGTTATATTTATTTAAAAAATTAACAGCTACCTTGCCACGTAGCATAACACAATTATCTATAAAAATGAAATTATATTTTTTTAATCACTTCAGCCCAGGTAAAGCGGGAATTCCTACTAATACGCGGACGGTTACAGGGTGTGAAAATGGGAGAAAGGAATGAGTATAGCGAGAAGTGATGAAAGGAGAAAATTGCACAGGATTCAAGAAGGTAGATGGCCAATGATTTTAATTTAAATTTTTAGAGATTGTTGCTATCAGGGAACCAAGTAAACGGATTCGCGTTGTGGTGTAATGGATATCGGCTCCGAACGAGAAATCGGCGAGTTGAGTTCGAATTCCAGTCGAAGTCGTTTCATTCACTTAAGCACACATAACTTTGAAAATGGTATTAATTCATCTCTTCTCTCTCCAGAAATCTGTTCAGTCAACGATAGATAGAAAAAAGACATGTTTGTTCAAGCGAGTAAACACATACGGCAGCGAGTAAACACATACGGCAAATAACTGACTGATTAAAAGGAAGGAAGTTCTAAAATTGGCAAGTGGTTGTAAACAAACTTATGAAAATTATTATTGCTGGTGTTGATACTTCAAAAATTTCTTGCCTACATTTTTTTATAATATGATTTTTTAACTTAACGTCACAAAAAATTAAACATAACACAAAATCCCAAAAAAATCACAAAAGTCACAAAAAAGTAAACAACACGAAACCAAAAAAACGAAAATATCGACACAAAAAAACTTAAAATGGACAGTGCCCTTCATATGTTATGGGTCGTGCTTATTAGAACTACGTTTTTTAATATTTTGGTGGGTTGGGTTTTGTTGGGTTTTTTTCTGATTTCCTTTTTCATTTAAGCTGAAAGCACAACAGGATCAGTTTGAGTTTTTATATGCCACATTTTTGCCATTTCCATCAACACGTGTTTCCATCTACTGCATTTCTCAAAGAAGCCTCAAAGAGATGTTATGTCACTTAGTACATTCATATCAATCAGTGTGCACACTTTTTCTTCATTTGGTTTATTCTTGTATCTGTTGATTTCTCCAGTATACGTATTTCTTTCCGAGTAACAACTAGAAACCAAGGTCATAAATAGCATCGTTATATTTTCTACTGAATATTTTGTTAAAAAAAAACAACCTAAGATCACATATATTTTACATAGAGAAAACTCTTCATAATGTATGAATTGTGCTTGTGATAATGTTTTGCATTGCCTTAGGTCATGAACGTCGATGTATCCCATGCAAATTCAACCCGAACATTTTCCAATCAAAATCAAGTTACAATCACGACTGGACTTGTTGATGCCCCCATATACCATATTTTTTTTAGATTTCCACTTCAACATCCTTGCCATTTAAATGTTTTTGAAGATCCTCAAAGATAAGTTACAATCTTCAGGGACTGCCATGTCAATATGAAATCAGATTGTGTTTTTATTGTCCTTTGTTACTACGTCTAGCGATTAGCTTTGATTGTTTTGATTGTGTGTATATTCCTATAAAATGATTAAACATTCTGTTTATTGTTCTTTCTTCTTCATAATTATTATTATTTTATTTAATTTGATTTCTCGTATATACTCATTTCCTTCTGGGTCCCAACTAAAAACCTAAGATCAGAAATGGTATTATGACATTTTCCACTGATCAGTTTTTGAGTTAAAAAAAACACCGAAAAACTAAAATCACACAAATTTTCCATAGATAAAGCCCTTCGTAAGTTGTAGACTGAATCACTAAATATAATGTTTTTATTTCTTTAAGACATTGGCTACAAAGAATCTTTTCATTGAGTCTATCGGAACATTTTGCAATTACCAGGACCTAACTACAACTGAAATTTTTGATGTTCCCACGCATGATATTTTAAGATTTCAATTTCACTCTCTTTTTAATTTGATAGATTTTGAAGGTCTTCAATCTGTAGGGACTGAAATGCCAATTAGAAGGAACATTTTGTTAATGTGGTCTCTGATCACGATGTCTGGGTAATTAGATTGCTCTGTATGTGTACTGTAAAGTCCAATAAAATTGTTACTGGTTTTCTCTAACCGAGTCTAGTGATGTTCATAACAATTCCTGTCGGGTTTTCCTCCGTAAATTGTAGTTATTATAAAGCAAATATTAACCAACTCTTTCATGAAGGGTTTTTTTTTTATATTCAGTGGGTGCTAACACTAGAAAACCTGATACAAGTTTGTCAATTGTTTCTTGATATTTACAAAAAAGCGCGACGTGGCTTCCCTGTGCCTCTTCTATAAATACTTTCATGGCTTCTGCTCCGATGAACTTAGATCACTGGTGCCTCCTAAATACGAATTTGAACGAGATACTAGATTAGCAACCTATAAAATGCAACCGTAACTTCTACTCCAACAGTTTCTTTCCTCGCACTTCCCGACTGTGGAATTCCCTTCCACACGATTGCTTCCCCGACGGCTACAATCTCCAGGAGTTTAAATGTAAGGTCAATAGACACCTCCTAACACACTAACCTGCTCCTATTCTATCAAACACTCTTCCCATCTGCCCAACCCTCATCCTCGGTATCCTTACTCATCTGTCACCTTCCTCCTGACATTCCCTATGTTTAACCACTCCTTCTCTTTACCTTCCCCTATGTAGCCCCATGCGCAATAGTGGCAGTGGAATGCCTTGCTTGGGGTGAGATGATTTAAAAAACAAAATAAAACAAAAAAAAAACAAACAATAGAATCTTCATATCGGGTTAACAATTTTTCAGTATGTGTGTCTGCTAATTTATAGGTAGTAAGCATTGGTTTTTTGTAATAGAAATAAAACATTCAGTTTTTAATCCTGAATTACGTAGCCATTAATGGATATTGGGTTTGTCTTCATCAGCTTGTTGATAGGGTAGAGCATTAACCATGCTATTTTTCTGGATCTGTTCCATTTTATTTGTCATTGCTTTTTTTTAAAGGTTTTTGTTACTGTTGCAGCTGTATTGAGTTTTACTTAGATTTCTTCACCCAGATAAAATTCCATTTTTAAATTTTTGGCTTCCTTTATTAATGAATAAAATTTCATATTTCTTTCATGTTTTTTAACAAAGATCATTATCTAGTCTTCTGTTGGTTCCAGATACCTGTGAAAACCGGTTTTGTAGTTTTGTAATACATCTAAATAAATCCTCTCCCTCATGGTATATTTCTCATAGAATATGTATTTTGGATCCTCACTATTACTTATGTTATTTACCTGTAAATTCATAGGGAAAAGACTCCGTATTTGCACTACATATATAAGCCTCCCGAACAAGCCTCCTTGAATACAAATGCTCATAACCATTGATGATTGTTAACGTTATCAGTATCGGCTTTTTTATCACTTTCTTGATGTTGACTATGCCTAGGTTTGCCTTGCCAAGGTTGTTTCATTTTTTAAGTGGTATGTCCTTGATTTTGTTTTATTCTATAATAGTTGCTTCTTGAGTTGTTTTGGTTTTTTTCTAAAGAATTTATTAAACATAAATTTCATTTGTATTTACAACCTTCTTTTATGGCAGAATATTTTTCCCTTTGGTTTTCGTGTTGTTTGACTAATTGAATCATTCGGTCTTTTAGTTGCTTCCCTGTATGTGAACCAATCTAATAGTTGTTGTACTGTATGACAATTCTAGCTGAATAAGACCAATTCCATCTTCTTTACGGGGTTATGTATCAACCAAAGGATAATGCCTCTTATGCTTAGAAAGATGTTTCGTCATAGAATCCATTCGTCTGATTATTATTATATTAGATTTGTTACATTATTTACATTGTTCAGGTGGTTGTCCTGAACATCATTGTCATATTTACGATGTTTCGGCCGTTGTACACTCCGGCATTCTTCAGGTGCTAGGAATTTCGAACCGAATTCTTTATTTCGATCACTAGGGTATATCATTCTCATTCAATGCGCGATGCCACTTCCGAATGCCATATCGTTATTTCCGTATTATAATTCTCTACGTTATTTGTTCACCACCGCCTGGTATAAATCTCACAATTTTTTAGGTCACGTCACTAACCAATCTTATACCTCAGTGAATGACAAATTTTTCTGTTCGAAATTCGTAGCATCTAGAGAAGGCCAGGCGTACAACGACCGAAACATCGTCAACATCGCAATAAAAATGTGTACAACTGTCGAAAAATCTATATCTATAAAGGTGACGAGGGTGGACGTTTGATAGATTCGAACTAGCGTCTGCATTTTGAGGTTTAGCTCGACGGGAGTTGCCCCCAGATGTCGATCAAAATTTTAAAACGCTAACGACACCTTGAAATTTTTCAGAAAGCCAAAATTAGGGGTAGAAAAATATATATTATTACCCAACAAAGTCAGAGAACTGTTTATGTATTGATTGTAATATAGAATCGATCACCCCACTTTATATTTTCTATATATGTTACCTTCCCCTCCCACCCTAATCCAATAGAGACATTCTACATTGTTATCTATATCTATGAAAGTGACGAGGATGAAGTATTTACTATGTAATTTAATCTTACGTTTTTTTTTATTCTCATTATTCCTGAAACTACCCGAGTGAACCAGGCTAAACTGCTAGTGTAAATATAAATCCCATCTCAAAAGTATAGACAAATATTAAACTTATGTTGTATACAGATTTACTTCTGATTCTCAACTAGGACCTAAGATCGGAAATGACATCATGACATCTTCTGTTCATCATTTTTGTTAAAAAAATCACACAGATTTTACAAAGATAACAATTTTTATATACCGATTTCTTGCTTTATATTTACCTATCACGCTTTTTAGATAAATTATTGTTTCTGCTGTAGTTGAAGAGATTGCGTAATGATTTGTAATTTGATTTTTCATTGAATCTGAAAATACACTAAGCATTTTCTGATATGGCCTGCCGATATTGGAGGTCTGTCTAACATGCCTATGTATCTTTTATGTCGTCAAATACGGTAAATTCTAACAAAAGAAAATCGATTTATTTGTCATTTCTATACATTTTCAAGATTATTTTACAGTAAACATTTTTTAAATTTTTTATTTCTTTTTTTATATTAGAATAGGTTTCTCGAGTCCATTCGCTATCTGATACACGCCAAAATATATCCTTATTTTTAGGTTTATTGGGTCTCGACCACTGCAAACACAAATCTTTCTGGTTAAGCTAAGCATAGCCTTTCTCAACTACTAATAAACATGAAGGTGAATAAAAATATTTTACTCACATCTGAAATAGAATGTCAATAATTGAATAAAATTATACGTCAACATTTTTTAATTTAAGCGATAACTCTTTTCGTAGATTGAGGTTACTGAGGCGAAATTCTTTCACTTGTTAGAAATCAGTCAGTTAAGTGCCATATGTGATACACACTTAGGCGATCATGTCTCGAAAGAGACATGACTGATCCCGCAGTAGGTTGCTTTCTGCGGTAGGCTGGTTGCTAACCAAGGCTATAGAACCCAATCTGTCTTATTATTTAACCCATAACTGGAGGGAAGAAACGGATTAATACCTTTCCCAAGGGTATTTGTGAGTAAGTGAATGCAAGGAATTCGATTGGAATTCGAACTCGGATTCCCGATTTCTCGTTCCGAGCCGATATCCATTGCACCACAACGCACATTGTTACAAATAAAGATCATTAAAAGCAAATCATTTACTTACGTGATACGTCTTTATTCCATATATTTATTCTAGGGCACACGCATATTCTCCATATTTTACTTACCTAGAAAAGAGAAAGTAAAGTTACATTTACGCTATAGACTGTAAAATAAAGTAATTTTAAAAATCAAACAAATATAAACTTAAATTTCGTATTGCTTGAGTTGATAAGCAACCATAATTAGATAACTCAAAAAGAGTACGTGTATTCTTTATAACTTTAGTTTTGTATACTAAACAACAAATACAATCTAGGTAAAAATAATTTTAAAATGCATTTCAGGAATCAGTTTTCTTTTTGAAACGGAAAGTCGGAAGTGCAACGACCGTAAAGAGTCTCAAATATCAGTCATCTGATTTCAAAACAAATTTATAAATTCATTTGAAGAATTATATATATATATATATATATATATATATATATACGTGAAAATAAGTGAGAAAGTGAACACAGTGATGCAACTACACATCCCACAAACGAGAGATACTGAGAATTTTAAATTTAGGGCAAAAAAACGCGCCATCGGAAAACATTTTCAACTTTTTTTTTCAAATTTTCATACACCTTTCCTCAAAAACTCTTCTTGTTTATATATATATATATATATATATATATATATATATATATATATATATAACGGATTTTTGATTATTAGCTTGGATGATACATATTTCACGGCTTTGATGTTCTTAGCGCGGCTCGTCAGATCCAAAGCCGCACTAAGAACATCAAAGCGGTGAAATAAGTATCATCCAAGCTAATAATCAAAAATCCGCTATAAAATATTACTCTGTTAAATAAATGAATTTAACATTGAGTTCTCTCGAGTTCGTGTTCTTTTGGAATTTACCCGGATTACATACCAAGTGTACTACGCTATATATATATTTTTAATTACTTATTTTTGGTCATAATAATATTAGACCAGTGCACATTTGTATTAAAAATTGTTCTATACAATCTAGGTCGCGTAATTACTCGTTTACAAATGGAAAAAGTACATATATTTACACGCATGGGCTCACGCACTCACGCATTAATAAAAAAGGTGAAAAACGAGAACGATATGCTATCAATTGCTAATAAACCCTGATGAGGACATGGAGTAATTCCCGCTGCGTCCGTTTATCAAATTTTGGAGTCAGGATGCTGAAGGTACCAACAATTAACTAAGTGGCACATCTTTTACTTATATTGATGCATACATACATAGAAAGTTTATATTATTTACATGCAAAACAATTTTCCAATATTTTCGTTGTTATCGCAACGTTTTTAAATTGATAAACTACGAAGCCGAGCATAGAAATAAATACCATATTGCAGCAATTAAGACATATGAAAAGATAACTGACAGCAAGGCTTCTACTGCAGCAGTGAAATGTTAATATTCTGTGTGTGCTTTCATTTGTGACACTTAGCAGCAGTAGCCCAACAGCTGCACTCAGGCTAGCTTTAATGCTTCACGTTCTTCACTCAAAATTGTCTCAGCCTAGTGGAAAAAATAGTAGCTTCTTAAATTTGGTGATGTAGTAATTGTGAGTTCTAACTGCGGGCTGGGCATTGTTAACTTCAACGTGTGGTGGGCAGTACATGAATCGGACTAATAAGATGACGATATATCACTGAACAAGGACAGTGGAATGATAGAAATATAAGTATAGATATAGTTTTATGTTCGAAATCAACTCACGGTTATTCCGATCGACAATAAACTGATAAAGGCCGGAGAACACAACGGTTGAAACGCTGAGGTAATAGCAACTAAGACTAGGATAACAGGTGGCGTTAAATGACGTAACTAATAATTTGCAATATTTTCCTGTCAAAGCTTTTTTTTATTCCCTAGTAATAACCGAAGCTCTCTATATATAAAAGTCAAGATCTTTGTGTGTGTGTGTCTGTCTCTGTCTGTATGTCCTTTATACACATGCACAATTTTTTTCTGATCCTCACCAAACTTCACACAAATATTCTTTAGGCTTCCATTCAGGTAATGGGCTACTTATCTTTTTCAATTTCCCCTGATATTAGAAATCGATACCCCACTATCCGATTAGGTCTGATCAAGATCAGGATTTTAGCCCTTTTATCGTGGTTCTTGCTGCAGACATTGCTCTAACTTGGTAAAATTATAGTTTTTAGTCTGAAACATTAGTAGATCTTCTCAGATGACTCATTTCCCCCGATATTCTATCGAATCTGATCAAAACCGATATTCAGCCAAAAATATCATTCATTTTCTTCAAATTTACTCCCGATGGGTAAGATAAGTTTTCATGGACTTACTTAGGTTAGTTTAGCCCTGAATGACTTATTTGACTCCGATATTAGAAATTGTTACCCCGATAATCTATCGGGTCTGATCATAATCAAGTTTTTAGCCGTTTTATTTTGGCTTTTGCTTCGGGTTTTGCTCTAAGTAGGTATAATTGTAGTTCTTAATCTCAGCCATCATACTATTTACTCAGATGACTTAATTAGCCTTCAAAATTCAGTCTGCAATGGAAAACGTATTTGACATCGATATCGGAAATCAAAATTTGACTTATATTCATTCATTTTAGTAAGTTCTTCGGCTTCAAGATTAACCTTTCAACTAGCTACGTTTTTCGTGCCAACGTCCAAAGAGTCTGAGCTCCAGGAGCATGGATTAGCTTTAAAGCTTTCATTACACCCGAGCAACGCCGGGCTACACTGCTAGTTAATTGCTAAAAGAAACAATGCAAAGTATACATCAAAGTAGTATTAGGCTGTGGCGGTTTAATGTTTATGGGATACATTAAAAAACAGTGTTATGGGAATGTTGATAAAAATCGATGGAATACTGGACAGCGGAACACATATTGCTTGGTTAATGTTCCTATCTGTATCTTTCAACAAAGTGTTTTAATCTCAAAGCAAAAACCTAATTTATCCTTTCGAATAACATCAGATCGTTTTCATCTTTCTAACGTGTCTTCTCATGACATTGTCGATCATATCTCTCCGCAATTTCCTATCCGTTGTCGTTCTTAGTTTCTTTAAAGAAGGTGCCGTAGTTTTTTTTCCCGTTTAATATCTTAAATAATTATAAAGAGCCTGGAAATATAACACTCACAGGACGGATAGAACGAAAGTGAGTCAGAAAAGAAGCGGAATATATATTTGATAGGCAAATGGATCGCGAATCGATGTTTGGGAGATATACCTAAGATCGCCTATGTCCTGAAGGCATATAAAGAAGAAGACTTTTAATCTCATCTGAAATCATTGCTTAGATAAAGGATTAATGTACTTGATATCTACAATTTCGTTGTAATTACACATGAGATACATTCTGTTAATTTTAATAATTAAATGTTTAAAGCTATTATGAGTTTTTGTTTTTTCAAAGGGATTTAACATTAATTTATATAATTATAATTTTTTTATATAATTATAAATTAAAATAACATTGCTATTATGCACGTTTTAAAACAATTATTGTTCATATACTCATAACTAACTATATTTAATATTGGTTTTAAGTTCTTTATATAGATGGCCTCTAAAATGTTACGTTTTTGGAATGTCAGTCAGTCAGTTAAGTTCCATACGTGATCAGTCAGTCAGTTAACACGCTTGGGCGATCATATCACGAAAGAGACATGACTGAGTGGGCAGAATATTTTCCCGCAGTAGGTTGCCATTATTTCTCGTAGACTGGTTTCCAACCAAGGCTATAGAACCCAATCTGTTCTGTTATTTGACCGATAACTGGAGGAAAGAGACTGGTTAATACCTTTCCCAAGGATATTTGAGCGTAAGTGAATGCAATGAGTTTGATTGGAATTCGAACTCGGTTCTCCAATTTCTCGTTCCAAGTTGATATCCACTGCATAACACCGCTCATAATAGAATATTGTAATAATGTATTATTAATCAATATTTTTCTGAATTGTGAATGTGGACAGAAATGTCTCTTTGAATGTTCTGCGATGAAGCTCGTATCTGACATATGTAGTATAATTCTTCCTGATAATATTATAATAAAAGAAACAATGTAAATTTGAATATTTGTTTTTTTGTCAGTGATACAATCTTCCAAAGGACAAACTGATATGCAATATGGGTTTTTTGCAAAACAGTTGACGGAGAAGTGTTATTACTGATTATTAAGTTGGTTGTATTTGATTTATATTATGTATAAGTTTTATTTTTTAGTGGATACACTGGGGAATACGTTAGTACATTTCGGTTTTTTTCAAGATCTATCATACTAGAATGTATTCGATTGCGGGTTGATAGGTTTAGGGTTATTTGAGGAAGTATTATGTTCTTTTCAGTTTATGATTCTATTTCAAATAACTCGTTCAATTTGTTCAACAATTTCAAAAAGAAAGTCAGTATGAATGAGATTTTGTTTATAGTTTTTAATTCACTATAAGAATGTTTTCATGAAAAAGTTACCTTTTTCACAGTTTACATTTGTGCAATAGCTGTTTTTCAATAGGCCATCGACTTTTACAGTTGGAAGCTCGCGTGTTTATACGAGTTAATTATTACATAGTAATAGTATTATTATTGGTGTCAATCATACATGAAGAAAATATATTTTAAGTTTATATGTGAATTTAAGAAGGTAGTTTTTTCGTTCACGTATTTCATCCATTATTTCAAATAAGATGAGAACATTTTTTCAAGTATTACGTATATGTAGGGTTTTCTAGTGATATTAAGTATCTTATTTTCAAGATTAATCATATAGAATATATTAAATGTTGGTCCTAGAAATGGATATGGAACTCCACGCGTAGTAGATAATATTTTGCTGGCCGTAGAAGAAAACGTCAGAATTTCCGTAACATGTTGTTTATGCTAATTATATATATATATATATATATATATATATATATATATATATATATATATACACACTAGAGAACTACAAGAGAAAACAGTTTCTTAAAATGGAAGTTCAGAGCAAGTGATTTAATTGCTAGATATCCACAGTAAAGTTATAGTTTTAAAAAAATCTACGATGTTACAGATGGAAAAATATGAATATATTAACACCTTCCTCACGGGTATTTTCACGTAAATGAATATAATTAACCGAAGTGGAACTGGAACTCGGCTTACAGCTCCTGATATTCTTAAGCGGTCAACCATCCAAGAACCGACCAAGATCGACGTTGCTTAACTTTGGTGATCGCGTGTAAAAGATTCTAACAATACACAAGTCCAATTTTAATTACCGGAGTGCTTGTGATGTGCGTATGTATGTTCAAGCTTATATTACTAAATTAAGACTGAGTTGCCAATTCGAGCCTCACTGGGTATTCCACACTTTCGACCTTGGGCCACATGTATGCTACGCATAGAAAATAAACATGTGTTCGTATGTGTATAATATACAAAACAAAATACACAAAATTACTAGAATTTAACGTATTGCAAGGTGAAAAGTTTTTGTCAAGAAAGTGCTTAAAAAAGAC
>JBBBDQ010002083.1:765000-872500 GCA_037127315.1 Ascarosepion bandense
GATGTGCTATGAGATTTAACATAACTCAAAAAATCAACAGAATAAGATGCGCATATGACATTGTATTGGCGCTAGACACAGAATGATAACTGACGATACTTCTAGACCAAGTAGCATTGAAACCGAAACGAAAGTATTACTTGCTCATTATCAAAAAAATATATGGTAATCAGCAAAAAGAGCAAAAGATGCGAGTTACAAATTAGAATATACTAATATAACTACATAATGAATTGTATAACCGAGGATGAATAATATGACACATTTAGCTGAACATGCATTGAACTAGCGAAAAATTCTTTCCAGAAACAAGGAAAAATGTTAAAATATCTTTGAAAAAAGTATAAGTACACTCAGCACTTATTTAATATATATTGAAGTAAATATGGCAGTAAAGGCATCAGACCATAAATGCTGGACATTTTCCCCAGGGAATACTAGGAAACACAGGCAACAGAGATGTGGTTCTAGATGTCTAATGAGTAAAGTGACTTGAAGAATCTGATTCACACAGCACATTTTCGACTCCAAATAGTCAGAGAGAATCAGTAAGCTACCTAACAATCTTATGTAAATGGTTGGTAGTACTAGGAGTAGAAGTGATAATGTTACTTACTGGGAGACGCGATAGAGTTTTATTGAGAACCATGACCGTTTATGTAGTAAACGGACAGGGTACACTTTTAACAAGAGTCTCTGCGGGTAGTTCCAAACGTCCGACCATATAAAGATGTGTAAAAAAAAAAAGCGATAATTGTTATTCCGAAATTACTTCAGTTTTGACGCTAAAAATTCCATTAAACCTGGTTAGTGATGCTAATGACGACAAGTGGTTCTGCTCTGATAGAATTTAACATCAAATATATTATGTAGAAGCGAGCCGATAACAGGAGATTTTCAATCAGAATTAATTAACGCCGAAAACACAACGAAGCCTTAGTTTCTGCGAAGGATGATAGTGATAGATGGAAATAAAGCGGAAATTGCAAACACTAAACGGAAATGAGTGTTGACATTTGAAAATGAAACACCTCTTAGCACAGCCCAAAGAAAATTGCGATCAAATCTCAGATAATGCAGATGCAAAGCAATTGTTTGGTGTAGAAATTGTAGTTTGGGTGTAAGGATATTCTAACAAAGAAAATATTGTTTTTGTATTTTTTACCCAGTGAGTATAAAAGTAATACTTTATTTTTTAACAGTAGAAAGAATTTGTTTGGAGATGTTTGTTTCTTCCTTGTAATTTTAACTCTATTTTTAGTTAAATTAAATATCCCGTTATTTATTCAACCTGGAGTTAAATATCTCTATTGATTGAATTGTTATCGTCTTGACAGCGACTACAGAAAATAAATTATATGTTAAAATTGCCTCAGTAGTTATTGCTAAATTGCGTTTATGAGAACTCATTTACCAAGGGCAACAATTTGATATTGCACATTAAAGTATTTACACAGAAAAACACTCATACACAAACGTTTGCAAAATACACAAGTGCATATACACACACACACACACACACACACACACACACACACACACACACATATATATATATATATATATAATATGGGATATTTCGGCATAAATAACTCTGAAACAAGTTAGGTTTTATAATATAAACCAGTTCCATCTATCAATTTTATTGATTTTTTGAAATTTCAGAATATGTTAGTTTGTGGTAAATTTCACATAGTTCATATTTATTTGTATTTCATATTTTATTCCCGAAAATTTTCGATTTTTGCTACATTCATTTTTAAGGATTGTTCTGTGTATATTTAAGTAAATGTTTTTGTTTGATTCCTATATCTAATGGAATCAATTTCAAATCACTCAAGATTACTTAATATAAACGGTCAGAGTGAAAATGTTAAGTGCGTTGTTTTGTGGTTTTCATTAGTATACTTCAGTATACGGTCCCTTATGGAGAAAGCTGCCTTATTTAATTTTGACTGCTTCATTTTATATTATTACAGTGTCCAAAATGTCTTTGCATTGCGTTATATTTCCATAGATAATCTTATTCTGCTTTTTTCCAGAATTTAAAATTAAAGAATTAAAGCAACAAGATTATAAGCAAGGTCCCACCTTTTTGCAGTTAAAACCACCAAATGCACCCGCACTTCTACTATAATAGCTTCTTTTCTCGCACTTCTCCCCTGTGAAACCTCCTTTCCGAAAACTTGCTTCCCTGATAGCTACAATCTCCAAGAGTTTAAATGCAATATCAGTTGCTATCACTTATCCCCCGACTTCTATTGTTTTCTTATCCTTTCCCCAAAACCCTGTCATATTGTTTTCTCTTTTCATTCTACTCTCGCAAGTCTCTTTACACCAGTATTCTCATCCTTCACTTGCGCTTTTCTCTGTAACCGGGTTCCTCTTTATTTTCGCTCTCCTATGTAAGATTTCATTCTGCTCTTACGTAGACCGCTCCGTGCTAGTGGCAGTATTACCTTGCTTGGAGTGATAGGACTAAAAATAACCGTAAAAACACAAGGAAAAATCAATATTAAAAAAGTATCTTAAGTGGAGTCAAGCATTTTGGTAAATAAAACAGCGTACTTCTAATTTAGGCATCGTCTTCAGTGTCATTTGACGTAATTTACATATTACAATTTCTCTAAACAAGAAATAAAAACCTTTCTTAAATCGCAATAACCTTTCCTTCGGGAAGTAATAAGGCGTCCTACAGTGTCATTTGACGTAATTTACATATTACAATTTCCCTAAACAAGAAATAAAAATCTTTCTTAAATCGCAATAACCTTTCCTTCGGGAAGTAATAAGGCGTCCTACAGTGTCATTTGACGTAATTTACATATTACAATTTCCCTAAACAAGAAATAAAAACCTTTCTTAAATCACAATAACCTTTCCTTCGGGAAGTAATAAGGCGTCCTACAGTGTCATTTGACGTAATTTACATATTACAATTTCCCTAAACAAGAAATAAAAACCTTTCTTAAATCGCAATAACCTTTCCTTCGGGAAGTAATAAGGCGTCCTACAGTGTCATTTGACGTAATTTACATATTACAATTTCCCTAAACAAGAAATAAAAATCTTTCTTAAATCGCAATAACCTTTCCTTCGGGAAGTAATAAGGCGTCCTATGTAAGCGGAGAATCTTCGTAGTACATTCTAAATATTTGTGCAACACGCAAAAATCATTACATATGAATTTAAATTATTCTAGGTATCTCCGTGAACATTCTTGGGGGTTTTGTATTTTTTTTTCTCGGTATAACTGATTTTACAATATTTTGCCAGGTGGACTTTTCTCACCATGGTGGGTTTGGTCGTTTTGTGTTTGGCATGTACTCAACATATTGAAGTGTAAATCGTCTATAAATATTCGTTCCCACACTGATGTCTGGCAATTACATAAGAGCTGATGTGTGACACCTTAGCCGGGGGCTGGCTCGTTGTGACGCATGTTCTTGTCGACGGTCATGACGGCACCAGTTGTGACCCTGCCACCCAGCTAGCCTGTTGGTTCGGTCGCTGTTGCTGGTCGTGACGATCTCATCACAAAAAGCTGGTTTTCAAGACGTCTATTGCAACAACGTGCCACTGCCTACGTTGTGAATTGATCTCAGAGGTCGAGTTGTGCAATTTCAGTAGGCGTCCTTCCACCCAAAGCCAGTCCGGACACTGGTGTACACTTGTAGTTAAAAATAAACGCGACACTAAAAAAAAATAAAAATAATAATAAAATAAGTGAATAAGGTCGAACACGCCTGGAGAGTTACGAAGAATGTCTTTATATATATATATATATATAAAAAACAATTAGTCACAGGAGCAGATATTACAGTTGTCAGAATGATAATACAGTTGTCTGAATGCGAGTTTTCAACGTTTAAAAATATCATAGCTTTCGATCTTTAAATAAAAATGTCTTTTCTCAGCTTTGTTAAAGTAAACAGAGCTCTTCAAATTTTCATTAAATTCTTTTCACATATTCGCTATATTCAGAGCTGTCAATTCTCTAGGCCACTTTTAAACAACAAAGTTCTGTCGTGTCCTTATCAAAGCTTAACGGGATTTGCCGAATCAGAGGCGGCCAATGGCGGCGACGTGGCGGTGGTGTGTGGGGGTTGGTTTATCCTTGTCGCCTGGAAGCTCTCAACCAACTCAAATCCAAAAATTATTTTCATAGTAGTGCGGGCTTTTTGTCGAGAATAATCAGAAATGTCAATTCTCCCAAATAAGTTTTAAAACAATAACGTTCTTTCGGGATTCCTATCGGAGACGGATTATTCAACATTAACTATTTAAGTTAAACGGCGGCAAGTTTCATTCAACATAAACTTTTTAAGTTAATCGGTGGCAGGCTTCATTCGACATTAATTCTTTAACCATAAGCTCTATGGTAGGCGACAAGCTGTGGATCATAGATCCCCAGCTGGGAAACTTTTTCACAGTTGTTATATTTCGTCTGCAATTTCCAGAATATCGCTCCAACTCTACTGCAACTCACAGCTTCTCACAAACTTCTCTCTCTAAGTCTTAGGGGATCTAGCCGACTCGAAGCCTTCAACCAATGAGATCGTTTTTCACCCACTCGATTTGCGGGAGTGGGTAGCTCGACGAATGAAATATCACTAGCTCACTTCCTTTCGATTACATATTTAGATTTTCCAATTCCCACAATTTCTGTTCTCAGGGAAACATTTGTTGGCCGACTTTATCCCTGCCTGACCCCCATCAACAAATCCTGACACTTTGTTTTGGCTACACATAAAATTTTAGCTTTGCCTAAAATATCCGCTTCGAAGACGAAAGAATAATAATTATATTTCTACCTTTCTTTCCCAAAAATAGTTAGTTGTTCTATTCCCTGGATTTTACAAGCATATGATAGTATTAAAATAGTTTTTCTTTTCAAAAGCTCAGATCGAGAATTACAATAAAGCACAACCAATATTACTATTAATAGTAATTTCTCTCTCTCCGTCGGCCACAGTCCATATATATATATATATATATATATATATATATATATATATAGATATATATAGATATAGATATATAATAAAATCCTTAAAGCCATCATTGTGTAAACAAAGGCATCATACATTTGACTTCCAAATCATTTCCATTTAATTTTTTAACTTTTCCCCACTCATCAGTTGTCCATTTGCTTAAAAATGATAATTATATATTCATTTACCTCGGTTTAGCTATGTTAAGCGAGGTGCGAAACCGGATAGCTAGCTCGTCTTTCAATTTTATTTTTGAAAAATATTATCATGGGTGATAATAAAAAAATACGTTTTGTATAATTATAGCGGTAATTAAGTTTTGTACCACCAAAAATATATATATATATATATATATATATATATATACCTCCAAAAGGGAGAGGCTTGAAGGTAAAATCCCAAGGGGATTATATTAAGATTATTAAAAAGTAAATATTAAAACTGATCCAATCGTACTTGAATTATATATACAATTCAATTAGATCAGTTTTAATTTTTAATAATTAATCTTAATATAATCTTGTGGTTTACATTGAAGCCTTCTCACTCATAAAATAGTAATTTTACAATTCAAAATAAATACTGTCTTCAAATAGCTTACAAAGCGTTGATAAGCTATATATATATATATACTCGTGTCAAAAAAGTTTCCAGGAATTTACGAAGAAGGGAAAAATGGCTTTAAAAAAAGAGAGAGCTAAGTACATGAACATCAGTCAGAAGAGTTCGAACCAATATTATATATGTGCGGTACGTATTTGAAAGCGCTCAATATTAATGATGGAGCTGACATATTCATATAGATAGGTGTGAGTTTGTGACTCTGTTTCACGTTCTTGCGATCGTCAGATAAATTAATTAATTTAAAAAAGTAGGGCTGCGTATATTGGTGTATTTTTGTGGAAGTGGGAGAAAATGTTTTTGTCCTGTCAGAAACAGCCATAAATACACATTTATACACGCATTGAGATACACAGCTGTGAGGTCTGTGGAACCTGTGATTATATATATATATATATATATATATATATATATATATATACCACATTTTTTTCTTTAAGATCCTCAGTGTTTCTTGCTCGCGTTTCGTAACCTATATATGTTGAACTTCTTCCGAAACGTCTTTATTTTTGTTTTTACTGTTTTGCGATAGATTAATTTACGACGGGCGCAGTAAAGATAATCTGCATATATTTGGCAAGGCTAACTCAAGCAGATACAATTTTGAAGAACTCATACTGTTGAAAATTCAAAGCTATTTTATAATATGTCATCTTCTGAAAAATACCAAATGATAAAGGAGAAATAAAAAACGAAATTTAAATACAAATATCACATTAAATTTTGATGCTGATATTTTCAATCCATCTAATCAATTCGACAAAGTCGATTCCATAAGGCAAAGAATGATAAATTCATAGGAGTTGTTTATCACATTGCTTCCTGCAGATTCTGTTTTCATGGCAGGGAAACACTATGAAATAATTTAAAATTTGCAAGGGAGCAGTTGTTATATTTTGCTGGTTTAAAGAATTTCTACATAAACAGTCACGCCAATGTGTTTATTCTTCAGTTCAATCAAGATTATTTTTAATAACGTAAAATATTAAAAACCTTTACAAAGTTCAAACCGCATGAAATAGGATAGGACTCTGCACAAATTGAAACAACTGCTTTAGGTTCCTTTGACAGAGTTTAATCGATTTCTATTTTTTTCAGAGTAGGTCATTTAGAGTGATGTGCGATAATATGAATCTATTTTTGAGGTGTGTGATGAAATTTGTTTGGTCGCGAAAACTATTGAGTCGTCCATGATTGTATGAGATTTTTATCCATCCAAGACACTATTGTCCTATAGCCATTATTTGCGATTGACGTTACCCCAAAGAAACGTACGAAAATTGTAACGTTTCACGAACACACAGGCAAGCACTACAAAGTGATCGCGGGTATTCCTGGTGTCAGCCTTTCAACTGTCAATCGTAACGTCAAGGGGAAAAAGCAAACTAGAAGCATGTGATCAGAAAACAAAAATAACGCTAAGAAATGACGAATACGGGATCCAGGAAGTGTGAAAAATTATAAGAATATCTTATTCCTTTTGCTTCAATTAATTTGCACAAGGGTGTAGAACAACTTGTTAAAATTATATCAAGTCAAATCAAACGGATAGTTGATTTTCGATTGATCTTGCAATATCAGATTCATTGTTTAGGTGTATGAATGGCAAGATTTGCTCGAGGATTGCTATTACGGAAACCTTTGCAAAAATTAAGAATGAATATATATAGATGAGTGTGTGTGCATTTGGGTAGAAATATCGGTCGTACTCAAGGATAATATTTTTGAAGATTGAAAATGTAAGAAATGTGCAGTAAACTTTACAGTAGACATTATTTTTAACTTTCCAGTGTTCCCAAGTACTTATATTCTTTTTTTTTAGATCATTTTTCGAAGCAGAAAGTAAAGACAGCACTAATTCTTACAACGCAGTTTTTCGGTTATTTTATTTTACTACAATTTACACTGTGACGCCGGTCTCAGGTCGCTCATCGTGATGGCTTCGTCACAGGAGCCGGTTTTCAAGTAGTCTAGTACAACAGTGTTCCTTCTTGCCTACCCTGTGAATTTTGATCCCAAGAGAGGCACGTTGAAATCTTGCTCGCTGTATCTTTACCACATCGAACCAGGCCTTTTGAGTTAATAAAAACACGGCACAAAAAAAAAAGAATGACAAAAAAACAATAAGTAAATTCGATGACGCCTGGATAAGTTGCGGAAGACTTTATATGCAAAAAAAAAAAAAAAACAGCAAACAGAAATAGAATATATCAGACGTCGTATTCTTATTCTTACAACGGAGCGAGAGTTTTTTTTTGCCTTTCCCAAATTTTCTTGGGGTGTGGGTGCATGACGAACACGGGTTTCCGTGCCTTTAACCAATTAAATAGCAATATTCTTGTTGACGTCATTTCTTTTCGTCGTCTTCTGATTCAACTGACTACGTCAAAAATCCAGCTTTTATGTTGGAAATTTTAATTCAACTTATCTCTTGTCAGATACGCAAAATATTCTTTTTCTGCGTTTTGCTACACTTCACCGCCATTTTTTTCGAGGAATTACAAACAATCGAATTTTTATTTTTTTTCACTCACTTCTAGCTGGTTAACAGCTGCGTCGCATGAGAACTTCCGCTTGTCAATAATGTGATGACCTTCGTCTGACCCCGGCTGGCTATACTTGGTGCGACAATGCATCTGCACACACGCAAATGTCTTTATTCATATTTAATCTCAGCTTTGTCGAAAAATAATCTGCACAACTAACAGTGCAACCAATAATAATTTCTCTCGCTCCGTCGCACTAAACGTAGCATTACATTTTTCCACATGCAAAAATAGTTTTACAACACTCCAGAAGATGATCTCGGTAGACCCGTTTTCTCGTTCGCTGCGCCCAGGCGCACAAACGTCCCCTGTAAGTTAGCTCGGCATGTCCGAAGTTAACAAAACAGTAACTTAAGAATAATTATTACATTAAAAAAATATATCTTAAAAATAGCTAGACTCGAAGCACATTGTTTAAGTCATGTTTGAACATAATCCTCAGGCCATAATTTATTAAAGATAGTGTAAATACATTTACACATGCTTGATATTAATAGTAATCCATTTTACCAATAAAATACCATTGATTAAAAATATTTTATTATATATACTAGCAGTATAGCCCGGCGTTGCTCAGGTGTAATGAAAGCTTTAAAACTAATCCATTGTCCTGGAGCTCAGACTCTTTGTACGTTGGCACGAAAGACTAAAAAGCAATAGTTGTTTCCAGTTAAAGCGAAACCGTAGATTGAAAGAAAAATGAATGGATGTAAGTCAAATTTTGATTTCCTGGTATCGATATCAAATAAGCTTTTTTCGTCGTAAACTGAATTTTGAAGGCTAAATAAGTCCTCTGAATAAATGGTATCATGGCTGAGACTAAAAACTACAATTATACTTACTTAGAAGCAAATACTAAAATGAAAGTACTGAAAAAATACAGACATACAGGCATATAAACAGACACACACACACAAACATCTTGCCTTTATATATATATATATATATATTATCGATTTTCTGCACTTTGTAAGAACTGCACCCTTGAAACTTCTGAATATCGTTTCTTATGTCTTTGTCTATAAGTGTATAAAATATGATTAAAATCGGACCACTACTTCTATAACACAATTCTTTCGATTTCCAATATTTATCTGGGGGTACCTCGACACAAAACCTAGCTAAGAACACTCGCAGACGCTTATAGTACAACTGTATAAATTTTCAAGAAAATCCCTTCAGTCTTTTCGGAGTCTACATGTAACGGATACAAACACACACACACAGACAATGTTCCTTTTGGAAATAGGTTTATATATATATATATATATATATATATATATAATTTAATGAATATGCATGCATCTTGTTTCCCCCTCAAAGTAATATAATTGGCCGGTGTCAGCCAAAAATATAGACTAAGAGAGTGACGACTAAGATTGCGCCTATTGGATGCGCGTTGTCGAGCTATCTGCCTTCAGGCGGAGAGTGATGGCCTGGTCGAGGCTGCGCCGAAGGGTGGAGTCTCGTTTTGGGTACATAAGACTGTAATTTTTTAGCCAGACTATATGCTCCGTATTACCTACATTAAAAAGGCCCTGTGTCACATTTTATCTTAAGTGGTAAGGCAAATAAATACTACTACGCCTATTGGAACGCCTATTGACTACACCTATAGCATGAGCGTACGCCTAGGCATACGACTAATACGTGTACCAGTATATTACGGTTAATTGCTAGATTGTCCTATCCGGCTACATTTGCCAAACCCACTTAGCTACTTCGAATAATATATATATCCTTTTCCGGAACATATCAATATATATAAACGAGGACTTAATACCATATAACTTAAATAAAGATTTAAATAAGGAAAATGTTGTTTTTTTTATTTTTAAACAAATCCTTAGTGTCCTTCCGCCCAACACTTTATCGAAGAGTAACGCTGACAATAAATTGTTTGTAAACGAATTTACGAATAGGTTCCAACATAGTATAAAATGGATAAAAACAAAATTACTCACAACCAATTGCACAAAAAATGGATTCCTATATATATATATATATATATATATATATATATATATATATATTTTTATATAGTCATCCGCATACAGATCTATTTCGCTGTATTTCAGCTCATTAGTACGGTTAGACTCCGATTGCTTTTAACCCAGGATTGAAACCCGACCGAAGTGGCTCAGTCGGCGGTTCTATCTCTGGGCCATGGGAGCACGGTAGAAGAAGGAAGACTTTTTAGCATGTATATTGTCATTATGCACGCCCAATAGCCAGAGTGGTCTAATTCATTAGTGAATGAATGATACACTATGGATATAAGCTCGAATAGAGGAATCGGGGAGTCGGGTTCTGATTCCAGTGCAGTTTATTACATTTACTTACATGATAATATATCTGGAAAATGTACTAATCATTTTCTTTTACCTCTTTTCTGTTGCCAGTTATGTGTAAAATACAAACTTGTCCTGTCGTCTTCAGTGATGAAAGGTCTAAGGTAAGAAGGAGTGCTGTTTAAGGATACTGAGCACCAGTTCTGTATTCTCCTTTTCCAAAATGTGTTTGTTTCTGCACAAACATTGCCACTATAATAAAGCATGTGGGTAGTCTGGCTGATATTTCAAAGAAATGAGCTACTTGACCCTGATACATTGAAAACGACGAGAGACCCAATATATACAAACATTGCCACTATAATAAAGCATGTGGGTAGTCTGGCTGATATTTCAAAGAAATGAGCTACTTGACCCTGATACATTGAAAACGACGAGAGACCCAATATATACAAACATTGCCACTATAATAAAGCATGTGGGTAGTCTGGCTGATATTTCAAAGAAATGAGCTACTTGACCCTGATACATTGAAAACGACGAGAGACCCAATATATACAAACATTGCCACTATAATGAAGCATGTGGGTAGTCTGGCTGATATTTCAAAGAAATGAGCTACTTGACCCTGATACATTGAAAACGACGAGAGACCCAATATATATATATATATATATATATATATATATATATATATTCAACGGTCTGAAATAGACAACCGTATAAATATGTGTTGTGTTTTCCTCGATATCTTTTAATGCTCTGGATAATATTCACCGAGCTCTCTAATTTATGCGATTAATAATTTATATTAATCGGATAAAATCTCTTGGAATAATATCTACGTCTTGACGCGTCTACCATTCACTTTCATGTATATCTATTACAGTTTTCATTGGTGATAATTGTCAAAGCATAGGGATTAAGCTTTTTCGTTATATTTGCCTCGATCTTATACTACAAATTCTCCAATTGATCTTTAAATTCAAAAGGTTTCAGTTAATCTATTAACCATTATGAAAGAACAGGTTTTTCGTTTACCTGAATATGTAGAATTTTGTTTTTTATTTGCTGTGTCTCTTCAGGACGTAGGCGATCATGTACTTCCACTTGACCCGGTTTCTTATTGCTCTCAATATTTTTACCTCTTGTTATCTCTCCCAAACCCCGCTTTGCCATCCATTCGCTCAAGTCTATGAAATGTCTCTTACTGCTTTCTCGTCTCTCTTTCTTTCAATCCGTTCTGTGAGTATTAAATTCTCCAGGTCATCCTTCCGTGTCCCAGGAAACTCATCTGTGTATTTTTGATGTAAAGTATGAGTTTTTTTCTGGTCTGTATTTTCAACAACTCATCGTTGCTCACGTGCTCAGTCGATGGTATTTTTGCAAACACGGAAAAAATGCAGAACCTCCTACAGAAAATAGCTGAAGAGAGTGACATTAAGTGATTACAAATAAACTGCAAGAAAACTGAATGCATGGTCATCAGCAAAAATAGCAGCTCAAAGTGTCAAATACAGGTGGGGTGTGTTAAAATCAAGCAGGTACGAAAATTCAAATATTTGGATAGTGTTCTAACTGAAGACGGAATGTGCGACAAAGGGATCCAAAAGCGAATTGGCATGGCGAAAGACGAGTTCCAGAAGCTGAGTAAAGTATTAAAACACAGGAAACTTTCACTAGAAACAAAGAGAGTAATGGATTGCTATGTGATGTCAGTTCTTCAATATGGCAGCGAATGTAGAACAATATCAACAAAGATGAAGGGAAAACTTGAAGCAGCTGAAATGTGGTTCTACAGAAACATACTGGATATAAAGTGTGGGTCAGTTCCATATTAAAATCAATATATAAACTGACCCCTCACTTTGTGGTCACATCAGTTTCTATACATTTATATTTCTGAGAACCAAAAGCACAAGGATGCATTCCAGAAGCTGAGTAAAGTATTAAACATACTGGATATAAAGTGGGGGATCAGTTCCATATTACAATCAATATATAAACTGACCCTCACTTTGTCGTCACAGCAGTTTCTATACATTTATATTCCTGAGATCTAAAAGCACAAGAACGCATTCCAGTAGCTGAGTGAATTATTAAGACACAGGAAACTTTCACTAGAAACAAAGAAGAGAGTAATGGATTGCTATGTGATGTCAGTTCTTCAATATGGCAGCGAATGTAGGACAATATCAACAAAGATGAAGGGAAAACTTGGAGCAGCTGAAATGTGGTTCTACAGAAAGATTGCTGCAGATATCCTGGACCGAGCATGACGAGGTTTTGAAAATGATCGAAACGAAAAGGAAATTAATACCGAGCATCAGGAAGAGAAAACTGAAGTTCCTGGGACATGCAATGAGGAAGGAGGGCTTAGAGAACCTGATACTAACAGGCCAGATAGGGGGGAAGAGAGACAGAGGAAAGCAGCGGATAACATACTTGAATGGCCTGAGAAGGTGGATGGCAGAACGGGGGCTGAGAGACGTTACAGGAGAAGGCATGCTAGGAGCCACCAGGGATAGGGAGACGTGGAAGGCCATGATTGCCTACGTCCTGAAGGGACACTGTACATAAAAGAAGAAAGGATGTGTAGAACCATAATATTAAAAAAGAAATCTCTTAAACGAATGCAAGAAACTATAAAAGAAAATGCTTAATCACAGAGCATTTTTATTCATCTTAAATGAAAACATGTCAAAAATTTAATATTATTTTATTGTTCATGTTTCTTGGAAATGTTTTTTTTATTTTTCCTGCATTATTTCCTGTTTACTGATCACTGCCACTTAGTCCCCTTGATTGTGTTGAAATAATTAAAATATTCGAATCAAAACCCATTGCTGTGTGTGTCTTAAATTAATGTATAAATAAAACATATATAAAGACAATATACATAAAAGACAAAAGGAAAATATTTAATCAACGCGTTTCTTTACGTGGAGAACAGTGTTTCTGAACATTTCCTTTTTTACTTCATGGTGCACTCATAAATTAAAATCTTCGGTCGCGTGCTAAATTTTAATAAGAAAAAATTAGTCATTAAATTAGGGTTAAGCTTTCTTAAAGACCAGCAGTATAGTTTTAATTTAAAGGGTTTTATGAAGAATAAATTTCTTTCAGAGAGGCCAATAATGCTTGATTAAAACCCTTTGAGAAAGGAAAACGGAAAAGAATTACTCACTCTTTCTTAACGACAAAGGAATTTAGTATCCAGTTTGAAATATCAAACAACAAAGACTTGACTTAAACATTGAAGCAATGTGCTTAGTGTCTCTAGCTATTTTTTAAAATATATAATTTTTAAATGCATTAATAATTCCTAAATTACTCTTTTCTTAACTTGCTAACTTACAGGAATGGTTTGTTCGCCTGAGTGCAGTGAACGAGAAACCGTACCTATTTTATAGTAACTAGTCATAAAGATTTCTTTTGATTCCTAAGTAAATTCTTTTTTTTTTTTTCATTTTAATAATTGAAACTTACAATCTTCGGGGTCTATTTAAATTTGTTTGTATGTTAAATTTCAGTCACCAGAAAGCTCACTGGAATAGCAAAATAGGACTTCCAATAGCTAAGAAAAGTATTATGAAACAGGAAATTTCGTTGTCAACAAAGAGTACTGAACTGTTATTATATAACAGTTCTATAAATATATATATATATATATATAATTAAAAGCTGAAGAATCTTACAAATGAAGGAATGACGTCAAGCAACCGATATATGGTTCTAAAGTAGGATGCTGAGAATACCATGGACTGAAAAGGTGCACAATGTCGAAGTTAGAGTAAATGGAAATAAAAAGGATACTTATCAGGATGTGCGTTGTGGTACAGTGGATATCGACTCGGAACGATAAACCGGGGAAGCCGATTTCGAATTCCAGTTGAATCCATTGTATTCACTTACGCGCAAATACCCTTGGGAAAGGTATTAATCCGTCTCTTCCTTCCAGTTATGGGTTAAATAACAGGACAGATTGGGTTCTATAGCCTTGGTCGGCAACCAGTCTACCGCAGAAAGCAATGGCAACCTACTGCGGGATAATCTTCTGCCCAGTCAGTCATGTCTCTTTCGAGACATGATCGCCCAAGCGTGTATCACGTATGGCACTTAACTGACTGATCAGGAGACAGTTAAAATTTATAGGACAAATAACAAAGATAGAGTGCTTAGAAATGCTGATACTCACAAAACAGAGTGAAGGCAAGAGGGACAGATGAAAACAACTCATTACTAAACTGGCTATTTTAAAGTTTATAACAAAAAGATAAAATTTATATAGAGCTGCAGAATTGTGGTGATCCATGATCGCCATTGTCATGAAAAGATACAGCCCAGAGAAGGAAAGGAATTATGATAACCCTTAACGATTTTCGTTTCCATAAATTTGTGAAGAGTGTTTTTAGAGTTTGAGTTAGTGAAAGACATGTGCCCATTTTCTCTGTTTTCACAAAACTCTATTAGTAGGTGTTTCACCTTGCTTCTCCTGTCTTCAATATATCCTACGAGTTTTAAATTTTCAAATATTCCCTCCTCATTATGGCCCAAGAACCTTCTGCTGTCTCTTTCAGATTGTAAATGTTTCTTTTGGGTCCTATTTTCCTTAGATTTTCCGCTAGATCCACATCACTTTTTTATAAAAATCTCTTTATCTGTAAAGAAAGGTTCCTGCATTCGCTGCCGTATAGGAAATTAGATTTCCCAAGAACTAAACAGCTGATCACACTTCAATGACACTAAGACGCTCTGGATAACTTTCAGAAATTGACGCCATCGTAACATTTTTTTTCAGTTGGCGTTCTTACGCGTTTAAAGAGAAAATAGTCAGCGCAATATATTATTATCTTTTTAAGTTTTGATCTGCGTAGATTCATTCCAAGCGGTTATTAATGACAAAATTTTTGCAAAAGCTAATTATGTATTTATTAGCTATTTTATAACTATGAAATTAATAAGAAAAAGCATAAAAAGCAAAAAAAAAAACAATTTTTTTTAAGGAATCCAATTATCAATTCATTCATTTTATTGCTTTTATGTCTCATTCAAAATTATAAATCAGTCACTTGTCATTTTTCCCAACAAGACGCCTAACCTTCTACGCGATTGATTTATTAAATGCCGACATTCGTTTTTTTTTTTAAACCTGATCGTCGGTGTTTTATTTTCGTGTGCCTCGAAGTAAAAAGTTAAATTACGAGCTACTAAATTATTTTGTTTTTTTTTTTCAAATTTTGATCTAAATTTAGGTTGAGTTTGGTTTGTAGACCTTATTACATATCAAACCTTGAATCGTTTAATATTGGACTGTGTAATACTGATTTCCAAGGGTTGATCAAACAAAAAAGTGAAATAAAGAATGAAAAAGAAAGAGCCAATTAACTGGATGATAATTGTTGAAATTTGCAGGAATATGTATTGACATTTAGAGAAGAAAATGAAAAACGATGTGCATTAACAAAAATTATGTCAAATTAATAACTGAACACTTGAGTGTTTAAAAAAAAATCAAACGCAAATTATACAGAATTCTTTAAGATTGAATAAAACCAGGATTACGCGTTCTTTCCTACTTCCCACCTATGTGAAAAAAGACAATATATCCATGAAGATAACAAATAAAAATTACAAAATCATAAGAAGTCTAGGTGGTCAACGAAATACCATTCAAAGGTCGCTCCAAACAAAATCCAGGGAAACGAAACATTTGGTTTCAATCAGCAACCCCGAAGAAAAGTGTTCCTACAAAAATAGAAGTTTAGACTGACGGGTTCATTCATTTCAATTTCTGTGATATTCTTCCAAACTTTTTTGTCCGACATTAATTCGGATTACTTTAGATACAAGTGATAAAAGAAAAAAATTACTAGCCGTTAAAAAACCATCACGGCTGCCGGCTGAGTGCTTGATCGAGAAAAAAGATCCATGAGACAAAAAATATTCGATGAATGAAACTCAGTTTTCTTTTTCGCCTATGCATTTTGAAACTTTGGATTCGTTACTGAACGGTTTGTTGGCCTTTGTTAGATGCTGAGAATGTGGATAAATACCGCCTATATGGATCAAAAGTGCAAATCAGATGACTAACCGTACTGATGAGCTGTGGTACAGCGACACAGATCTCTCTGCGGATGACATATATGTATAATGTGCGAGTGTGAGTAAAAATTTGAGATAACTTATTTCCAGTTGTTATCTTTGGCGGTGTTAAAATTAGCAGGCCATTGTTTAGCATTGTCAATAGACAATATCTCATATTGGAAATTAGCTACGGATTTGACCTTATGGAACTGATCAGACTTACTATCAAAACAGGTGTAGATACGCTTTATTGCCGAAGTGGCAGTAGGATACCAGATGATGCGTTCTGAAATATCTACCGCACAATATCCGTCCTAATGGATATTAAGTCAAAATAAGACAAACACGATTAAGACAACAATAAGTAGAAGAGATGAGAGGTTATGTTGTTTGAGTCGCAGAGAATACAGAATGAAAATAATCGTCAATAATCGAATTATTTACGACCTCCACATATGGGCAGAAGGCCAAGGTAGATGCGGCACAAGGCCAAATAACGGTGGTAAAATCGAAGCCGTATGCTCGGACAAAAATTCTTCTTTGCTTTTCCCCTAGACGAGAGACTACTTTTCGTCGGAGCATCGTCTGGGTTCTTCTTTAATTTGATAAGACTAGATCAGTTTAATATTTTTTCCGAAGTAACATTTCTGGTTGTAGAGACCTTTATGCCAAAGTCTTTTGAGAGCTTTCGAGATGTTCAAAGGTACGGCTAAGGCTTTATCATTTTTATTTAAGGCATGGCACCTGGGTGTACGTGTGAAGATTGCAAAAATCAGACTCACTTTTTCGTACAGAAAATTTCTACAGAAGAAAGTGTTTTATTATCTTAATAAAAGCACTTCTTCGCTTAAAACAAACCTGATAAGATTTAAATCAATGGTTTTTAATCATTTGTCTTTTTGCACACCTTGACATTTTGATAGATTCTTTGTACTCCTAAAAATTGAGTATAAAAATGAAAACATTGAAATTTTGATGTTTTGTTATGACGCGTTTTTAGTAGAGTCAATTACTCATTACATCAGTGATGTAAAAGCAGGGAATTTATAAAATGGTTCGATCTTTCATACATATTTTTCTTGATATAACTTAATTGAAAGCTTTATATACTAATATGAAGAAATTGAAAAAAACACCTTGAGTAATCTGAATGGAGATTACATATATATTTCAGTAGTGGTTATTCTCTCGGAGTCAAACTAAATACTGAGAGTATATGTACCGAAGTTTAGAAGATTCCGATCTAGATCATATACTAAAAAAAAAAGAAACTGATATTTAAGCTTTCTTTTTGTTTAGAAACCTGAATTTTAAAGAAAAATGAAGTTTAATGGATATATTTGTTTTATTGTCAAATACAATCAGTTTCAAATGTCACCATTTTGATTACCGTATCATGCGAGAACACAGTCAGGCACACTCACATATGTTTATTTTATCAAGAGAATGAGAGAGAGAGAGAGAGAGAGATACTTAATTTCAGATGTTAAAATGCTTTTTGAAAATTTTTTATTTACATCATGTGTCTTTTCATAACCTAGGCGATCATGGCCCGTCACATCTTCCTGTCCCTTGTAGCTCTTAAGATGCTTTGTCTCTTTGTTATTTTCCCCAAACCCTGTTATATCATTCATTTACTCGTCAAGTATGATTTCATGTCTTTCTTTTCCGCAATCTGTCCTGTGGGTATCAGATTTACTAATACTTCTTTCCTCATTACTTGCCCTAGAAATTACAACTCCATCTTTATGAAGTATAGGTTTCTTTTTTGTTTCCATTTTCTTCAAAACCTTGTTGTTGCTCACATGTTCAGCCAATGGTATCCTCAGCATCTTTTTTTAGAATCATTTCTGTTGACTCAAGTCTCTTCATCTTTGATGTAATTGTCCTAGCATTTGCTACCAAACAGGAAAAAACCACCCGTATAGATAAAATATACAGCTCATGTTGAAATTGCTTGAAGGTTAACTGGACCAGCAGAATCCTGAAAAAGTGCGAAGGGAATAATTGGGAAAACAATCCGATCAAAAAACATTACTTACGTTTACTTTTGCTCATAGAGCGACATCATTCAGAACTCAAAAGAGTGCTGATTTCATCTGTCTTTCATTTAACCTGTTCTGTGGGTATTAATTTTTCCAATCAATCTTTCCTCATTATGTGATATAGAAATTCCAACTTCCGCTTCATGATATTAAGTATATGTTTCCTTTATTTCCATTTTCTCCAAAACAGCGGTTCAAAAATATTCGGTCCATAGTATCCTTAGCATTATTACTATATAGCAAAACAAAAAACGTTTACATTCGGTTTGATTTGGTTCATTTTACAGCATATCAATATCAATGGGTTATTTAATGCCGAAAGTCTTTTTACAGTAGATTTTCAAGAATAGAATATATATTCTATGCAAAAAAAATCAGTTTGTAGATAAGCTTTCTTTGATGTACATTTGTATAGTGATTTTTGTTGGGAGTCAAATGTATTGCTCGTAAGTATTGTTTTCCAAAACTGTATTGCTGGTATTATTTTATTTTACTTAAAATATGTATTGCTGGTAATATATTTTCCTTCAAAAATGTATTGCTGGTAATATATTTTCCTTCAAAAATGTATTGCTGGTAATATATTTTCCTTCAAAAATGTATTGCTGGTAATATATCTTCCTTCAAAAATGTATTGCTGGTAATATTCTTTTCGTTCAAAAATGTATTACTGAAAATTTTACTATAAAAGTCTATTTTTAAAATTTCATCATGTTTTGATCGAAATTTGGGGATAAACTATTTGCCCATATCCAGTACCTTAACAAGTGCTACCACCCTGGGTCAAAATGGACCTTGGAACAAAAGCAATTTAGTACTGGTTCCATGCTCCTCGCAACCTCTCAGTCAGAGGCTCTGTTGCCGTATTCAGTTTGTCATTCCAAGGACCGTTTTACCTTCGGTGTAAGTATGTGCCAATGTAAATGAATGTACCACATCGAGCCATTTTATATACATTTGTCAGATTGTTTAAGGGGATGATTTTTATTGGGGACAGATTTAAATTCAAAAGAGCGGTTGATGTTACGGCCGCTAATTATTTTAAAAGGAAGTAAGATTAACATCATAGGTGATGACAGCGTAACGGCTAACGGAGTGGAATATGGAATCGGTCAGCTGAATACAAATTCCAGTCTCGTGTATAGCGTTCATTTACGAGCTAATGCCTTCGTATGGACCCCAAAACACGTTAAACAAATCTACCAGCTTCGATGGTCCGGCGCGGTGACCACGGGTTGGTGGTTGCCGGCTGCTCTTACTTCCGGCGAACACATAACAAACTCTCTTGCATTAACTTTTCCCTACTTATCAATGCAACTTTAACATGGAGTGCGACAGTCGGCGCAAATAATGGGAAAGCTTCACTGGAGAAGAAATGCTTAATAACCACTGGGTTAAGGTAATTTTTCATGAAAGCTAAGCCACTGAAACGTCGAATCCCACTCGATATCTCGTCATTAACTCGCGGAAACAGTAGCGCTGGAAAAGAAAAAGCTATGACCCCAAGGTTAATAAATTTGTTCGTGAAAGCTGAGACTCAAAATACGGGATATGGCTCGATATTGCGACGCCAGCTCGTGGAAAGATTTGAAAATGAGCACAGCAGAAGAAAAGGATAACATTTCAGAATTAAGTTATCTGTTCATGAAAGCTGAGCTTTCGAAATAGGGGTTTTCCTTTGAGATATTTCATTTCTCTAACAAATTAAATGGTTAGAAGTTTAAGTCGATAGAGAACCTCACATATTGCTTATTCACTGATAGAATAGTGGGCGTTATTGTCGGAGTATACTATATAAAAACCTTTCTCTTTAAAATAATTTAAGAAAAATAAATTTCTCTCGATAAATAACTCTTATCACTCTTTATAGTATAGATGTGGTTTTCTTTCGCAAACGTTTATTTAGTATAGAAAGTCGACATCTTGTTCATGTCCTTATTTTCTCTCCAAATTAAATAAACTTAATTGGTTATTGTCATAGAAAATCTTCAATTGATGCTGCTTTTATTTCGTTTCGTTTTTTGTTTATGAACATGACCAATAGATTCACATTTTTCCCTTGCTCTGTCTCCAGCCAGTATGCCCTATGAGATTTTTACTTATATAATGGAACTGTTAATGTTAAGATTAGCAGTTTTCTTATAAGAAAACATCCGACGTTCAAAACAAAAAGTGTAAGTAATCTTTTTTATCATTTCACCGCAAGCAAAACAAAGCCACTAAGACACAAAAGGTTACTGAGTGTGAAACATACAAAAAATGAATTAAGAAATAAATAAAATATAGATGCCGGAAGCGTCTGGTTTGTTTTACAATATATCAACACATTGGTTTATTTAATGCTGTAATTTCGTGACCTTTTTTTACATAAAAGATTTGTATTTAAATATTTAAAAATATTATTTTGAATAGTTACGCTTCTGTTTGTTTTTATTTATTTTTCATTATATTTTAAATAAATTTAATTTCCCTTAGGAAATGAAATACGTAAAATGAAACAGTATTGTGAAAAATACTTTTAAGTTTCTTGTTTTGGAGTATGTTAAGTGTGTGGGTAAAACGGTTGCAGTTTATCTTTATGGTTTTATGTGAAAGGCCTTTGCTATACAACAGATACAGGAGGATCTTTCTTATTTGGGAGATACGAATGGATTATGTTAGTATGTCAAGTATGCTGGAAGTGTTCCACAAGCGAAAAGTGCGATCAAAGAAACTATTAACATAGTGATTTAAATTTTAAAATAAGATATTGTTACCAATCTTACATTGCACTTAAATTCATAGACTCTAGGTACCATAGAAGAATGTTCATTTGAACAATTACCATGAATGTATTTACGTAAAAGTTACAGCGAAACTTTACGTCATTGAAATTGAGATTTATAAAGTCTAGCTCTTAAGATAATTTTCAAGTAAATATTAGGACATTGAATTAGTTCTCGATGATTACCAAATTATGGCGTTCCCAGAACTGCTTGCGTTTACTTTCATCGTGAAATTTAGTGCATGTCAAGACGCACAAGTGTAAAAAAAAAACTTTGTTTTTCATATTGTTGAGTGTGTCGGATTTCATGCCAAAGAAAGAATATTTGCGGGGAATTTTACTGAACTACTTTATTGCAAAGAAATCTGCAGCTGAAGCGAACAGAATTCTTGTTCAGAGTTACGGCGACCATGCTTTGTCGGAAACAACATACAGAGACCGCTTTAGACGATTCAAAAATAATGATTTGATGTTGAAGATAAAGAACGCTCTGGCACCCCAAAAATGTTTCAAGACGAAGTATTAGAGCCATTAATTCGTGAAGACATTTGTCAGGCACAAACTGAACTTGGAAAATCATTAGTTGATCACACAAGTTTCAAAATATTTGAAAGCATTACAAATAATTCTAATACAAAAACATTAAGTGACATGCGAGTTAAAGCCGAAAGACGTTGAACAGTATCCTGTCTCATTCGAAAAGCTGCATCAACGGAAGACAAAATTTTTTTTCATCGTATCTTGACCGCCGATGACTAGTGGATACACTACGATAACCCTAAGCGTAGAAGGTAAGCCCGGCCATACATCAACATCGGTTTACAAGCCGATTATTAATGGTTTGAATCTTATGCTCTCTATTCGGTGGGATCAGCTGGCTTTTGTTTCTTATGAGCTGCTCAAACAAACCTAAACCATCGCTGAAATTGTTATTGTCTACAATTGATGCGTTTCAGACGAGCATTGGGAATAAAAAACGGCAACTATACCAGCAGAGACACGACAAAGTGATTTTGCAAAATGACAATGCTAAGCCACATGTTGCAAAGCGGGTAAAAACGCTTAAATGGGTAGTTCTGTCCCACCTGCCATATTCTCCAGACATTGCCCCGTCCGATTATCCCTTATTCTAATCAATGGCACAAGGCGTTGCTGAGCAGAACTTTCATGACAAAAAGTTGGATTGACTTGTGTTTACCTTTTAAATAACGTACCGTTTTTTCGACGGGAAATTCAAATGCTGGCAGAATTGTGGAAAAAAGTAATGTCTACCGATGGACAATACTTGCAGTGACATGTTTCTTATTAATTTTTATAAATGAATCATTACTTTATATTAAAAACTAGCTCGAAATTATTCGAGGTCCTAATAGATTTCTCAAGTCCAGTATCTGTTATTACACTTTCCACTATTAACGGAAGTTGCTTTCCTAGCCTTTCGTTCATAGTAGTTAGGAAAGCCAACGTCTTGATCACATCATTATTTTCTCTAATCATGTTTCATGCTGATCTTTCTTACGTCAGTGCAGCTTGTGAGTGTTAAATGCACCTAGCCTACTTTCCCAATAATAGTAGCTGTAATGTTAATATTAGCTGATACCTTAGTGTTTCATTGCGAAATTATTTTTTAGAAAACTTGAAGGGGAAAATTTTTCAATCAAAAATAATATTGACTGATCGAAAAAATACCGAATGTTTCTTTCTGAGTAAATACACCATATTTCAATTACTGTTACAATTTATATATTACTCTTACTATTGTAAATGAGTAGGACATATGTACACTTTAAATCATCAGGGTAAGTAGAAATTGAATAAACCCCTAAGTAATATAGCACTGGCTGTTCGGTCAATCAGTGTTTCTTAATGAGCAAACAGCTAATATCAATATTACCATTAAAGATAATGTAATTTGCGCCAGGAATCTAAATTCTATTTGAGAAATAGGTTTGGTCTGTTTTACTGCATATCAACACCTTAATGGGTTAACTAATGCTAACAAGATTTTTTCAATAGATTTGTACTAGCATCATAGCCGGGTGTTGCCCGTGCAACTCAGAACATTTTAATTTCTTCAGTGGTTGAAACAAATACGTTTAAATCTGCTGCAGACACTTAAAATATAAAATATAATATATATATATATATATATATATATATATATATATATAACAGGCAATCTGTGAGTTTGTGGACGACTGTTCCCTATGCACGCCTACATTTTTTGAAGGCTCATTTTTTTTAATAAAAATATTTTAGTCGCGTTTGACAAGTGATTTTATTTCTGTGACGTAATCTAGCGACCATCTTAGATCTTAGATTTTTTACGGAGCAAATATAAACAATCGGCTCCATTGGCTAAAATGTGCGAAAGTGAAAATTGCTGAACTTAAACTGAAAATGTATGTGTTGACCTGGCTTCCCTGTAGATATGTGTCCCTAGAAAGTTTGAATGGCGTAGCTTAAAAAATGTAGGCGTGCAATGGGAACAGTCACACACAGACTTACAGACTGTCTTTTATATATATAGATAACCAAAATAAACATGATCTGTAAGAAATAGGTCTGTAGATCAGCTTTGATAGATTTTTGAAAAGTGATTTTTTTTGTTGAGTGTCAAATATACTCCTGGTAATACATTTTCCTTTAAAAATTTATTGCTCATAAAACTGTTTTCATTCATAATTTTATTGCTGTAATTTTTACTATAAAAGTATATTTTTATACTTTCATAATACTTTGACCCCAATTTGGGGATAAACTATTTTCCTTTAGTTGGGACCCTAACAGGTGCTACCACCCCGGGCTTGGGTAGACCTGAGAACAGCAGCAATTAAGAGGTGGTTCTATGCTCCTCACAACCTCTGAATCAGAGGCCTTGCTGTCGCATGCAGTTTATTTTCCTACCTAGGATCTGAGAGACAGGACAAAAGTGTTAGATGAAGAATATTTACAATTAGGTATTATTATTCCTCGTGTCAGTACTCCAGCTCGTACTAATTAAAGAGTTTTCCATATCAAAAAACGATTTTATTAGAAAGGAGAAAAGAAAATTGCTAACGGATTCGAACAGTGATTCGTCTGTAGACGAAGGCCAAGTAATTTGTTTTGATTTAGATTGATGCTTTTAGTTATTATAATCTCAAAAATATCATATACGTGGATAACACGGTACGAATAGCAGACATGGAAAAGAAAATGTAGGCCTTTCTACAGAAGCTAGCAAAAGAAAGTGAGAAGAAAGGACTGAGCATGAACTTTAAATATAATATTTTATTTATTTCAAAACAAATATTCTGTTTTTGCCTTTTTTTCCTCTTTTATATATTTTTACCTTTTTAATATTAAATGATATTAAATTTATTTTAGTTTTTTGTATCTACTGTTTATTTATCACTCCGGGATTGTTATCCTTTTCATTGTCGGCAGTGATAAACTTTATTTACGTATTTATTTTAATCGTAAATTTAGTTATTTTCTTAATTTTACTTACTTACAACAGTCGTAATTTTAAAAGTATTCCAGCACTATCTCTTTAAATTCTTCACTAGTTAATCTAATACAATTATAGTTGTGCCAACGACTGGTCCCTGAAGAAGTGATGACCGAAAGGCAACTTAGTTTCGAATATTATTAAAAAAAACAGAAAAAGAAAAAAAGAGCATAAACTTAAGTTTATTTAGATCTGTACTTTTGTTTTGTGGTATCATGTCATTATTCCGATATATATATATATATATATATATATATATATGTATACTCCCTTCTTGATTCTCATTAAAATTTTACTAATCAGCAACGATTCTGATGTATTGTTGGCTAAAAAAAATTTAAAAAATTTAATTTGTGGAGAAAGCCATGCGGTTTTTTCTATTAAAAATTATTTATAAGTTCTGTGGTATCAGCATTATGAGATAGAATTACATCATAAGTGTCGCCGTTTTTTTTTTTTTGTTTTTTTTTTTGTGTGTAAGACCAATAAAAATGAATAACCGGACACTAACGATATTCTGAGACCTGAAGACGTTTGTGTTTGAATTGTCTTTAATTATCTCAACGGCGCTAAAGAGAGAGAATTTATTGGAGATTTGTGGATGCGTTCCAAGTTATTTATACATCACTGATAAGATCAGGTAATGTTGAAGAATTTGCAGGAGATTTGGCAAAAATGGCCCTCATTCAATTCTCTGCCACTAGTATTATTCACCTCAGATGTTATCTTGTAAAGCAACTTCTAGAATTAGATAATATTTGGATATCGTGCACAAGGAAAGTTTACATTTAGTTGATATTCTGGTCAAAGCAAATGACAGATTAATTCGAATAATCAGTCAGTTAAGTGCCATACGTGATACACGCTTGGGCGATCATGTCTCGAAAGAGACATGACTGACTGGGCAGAAGATTATCCCGCAGTAGGTTGCCATTGCTTTCTGCGGTAGACTGGTTCCCGACCAAGGCTATAGAACCCAGTCTGTCCTGCTATTTAACCCATAACTGGAAGGAAGAGACGGATTAATACCTTTCCCAAGGGTATTTGCGCGTAAGTGAATACAATGGATTCAACTGGAATTCGAACTCGGCTCCCCGGTTTCTCGTTCCGAGCCGATATCCACTGTACCACAACGCACATCCAGGAAGAACAATTCCAATAATAACGAACACTATAATAATAATATTTCCTTTGTTACGACCGAAAAAGACACTTCAAAATATGAATGTGTGATTTGTGCTCATCATCTTTATCACATAATCATAACCCCCAGCTCATTTCGCCATATATCTGTCCGCTACGTGGGTTAGCTTAATCTCTCTTACGGACGTCTATTTAAGTGCATGGATTTATTCAAGAAGCAGAAATAAACAGAAGTGTAATTGTGATCGTTGAGAGAAATCTACGCAAGTTGTAGAAAAATGTTTTACAATTCATACGCTGCCGAATATTGATGTACATCATTTGTTCGCCGCTTTTAAACGGATTTTCCGGGAGTGAATGCATAATTTGGGCATAACCTCAAGTGATCTTGAATCCTCAGTCAAGGAGAGTTATGACTTCTCTGCTTGCAAAACCATCTCATTATAGGTAGTCATGAAAAAATATCTTTAAAGAAATGAAATTCAATAGAATAATCGAAACAATCTAAGCGATGACATTTCTAAAATTAGTAACGAAGCTGAAGAATCTATTGAAAAGATATTCTCACTTGATATTCAGTAGAAGCAACTAGAAAACGTAACGAATAATGCTAAACGTCTGACCCTATTCTCTATTAACATTATTGTCTGAGTTCATATTTATGTCACACTAGCAGTATAGCCCGGCGTTGCATATATATATATATATATATATATATATATATATATATATATATATATATATAATCGATTTTCTGCAATATTGTAAGAACTGCAACCTTGAAACTTCTGAATATCGTTTCTTATGTCTTTCTCTATGTGTGTATCAAATTTTATTAAAATCGGATCATTCCTTCTATAACCCGATTTTTTCGATTATCGATTTTCGATATTTATTGGGGGTACCTCGACACAAAACTTAGCTAAGAACACTCGCAGACGCTTATAGTACAACTGTGTAAATTTTCAAGAAAATCGGTTCAGCCGTTTCGAAGTCTATAGGTAACGGACACATACACACACAAAGTTCCACTTATAAGTTTAGATGAATAACAGTTATAATGATAATCAAAAAGTAAGAATGTTAATAAATTTTTACAAATTAATTACATGCAAAAACGTCAACATAAGCGGGATCATAACCGATAAAACTATCAATACCAGTTATTTGTTATTTGAGAATGAAACCAACAAGAAACGAACTAATCACAAATACCTCGAAATAGAATTTAGTAGATCGTGGCATGTTAAGGCATGAAACTAGCATTAATTTTTGCTATTGGAACTTTGTAAATAAAACTAAAAAAGTGCAAACTAATTATTAAAATCTCGAAATAGAAATCAGTAGAGCGTAATACTTTAAGGCATGAAACTAGAATTACCTGTTATTGGAAGTTTTGGAATATAGAGCAAACTAACTGCACATACGTGCAGATAGAAATCAGTAGAACGTAGTATCATAAGGCATGAAACAAGCATTACATGTTCTTAATTTGAGTTTTTGAAATGAAAGCTAAAACTAAAGGTAAATAACTCGAGATAGAAACCAGTAGAACATTGTATCTTAAGACATAATATTATAATTGCCTGTTTTTATTGAATCTCAAACGAGGAAATTAATTGAAAATACCTTGATAGAGAAATCAAAGAACGGTGTATCTTAAGGCATGAAACTGGCGTTACCTTTGCTATTGATATCTGGGAATTAAACTAGAAAGAGGAAACAAAACTTCACTTGAAATTAAATATTTCTTTCTACAATTTCTTTTGCTATGACCCATGGTATGTACTTTATTCAACGCCGAAATCACGACTTACGTTTTGTACAAAAATCTCCATTTTATCCTGCAAAGATATGTTTCAGTCTGTTTATGAAAAATTTACCATTAGCTAAACATTGAAATCAAATATTTCTAAACAATACAAAGTGCTGATGAAAGCTTTTTAATGTCGATAAAATGATTCGTAACCTTGTAATATGTGAATTGCAGAAATAATATAAATATGGAATGTTGTCACGTCTCGTGTCGATCTCTCTATGCAGTGAGCACCGTTATATATTCATCCTTTTTGGTTGCATTGAATATCATCTGATACAGCATTCTTGTCTCTTCAGATCTATGCTTGTGACATTGGAGCAACTCGTACAAGACGAAGCGAAATTAATTAATAATAATACGGTTTTTTTATTTGATATGTGTGATGGAGCTTAACTTTTAGATCATTTCAAATTCTATGACAATATCATATGTATTAATTTCCCTATCCCAATGTTAAATATTTCAGCTGAACAATTGAATAAGATATTGCAATAACAAACTTAAATATAAATGGTAGTTTTTATTTTAGGATACAAATAAAAATATTTGAAATTATTAACGTTTCCACTTAACTTAAATATACGTTAAACAATTCTAACAATCTTTCATTTTCTTACTGAAACCAAGTATTGTCTTTTATATATATATATATATATATATATATATATATATATATATATATATATTTCTTTTGTGATCAAAACAAAATAGTCTTATTACTTATAAGGTATTGAAAAAATGTAAATTTCGTGAGAAGGAAAGAAAGTTGGCTCAAACATAATTGTTACATAATTATTATAACAGGATAAAAACTGATGTAAACATTCTTAAACTGTGGTTCAGAGAGCAGATGTTACTATACTCTGGAATGTGTCTATCAACACAAATTAAACAATGCAATCAAATCGTACAGACATTGTTATCAGACAGAAAAAAATGTTGCACACTGATATTGGCGTATCAAGTGGCAAAAACTTCCCTGTGGAGTTATTTTTTTTTAATAAACAAATACAAAGACATGGATATTGAAACAGAAAAATGAGGCGCTTATAAAGTAAAACTGTTCTTTTAGCTGGAGCTTTGGGTGTAATAAACAAAGAAATTCAAGAATGAATCAACAAAATTCTTTGTGCAGCATTTCTAAAAAAAAATCGTCCCCACCAAGAAAAAAAGAATAGTTTTAACTAGCAAAGCCAATATCCTGGAAGAGACTTGTCTATATACTTTTTTTTAATAGCTACCTTAATACCATATTTCTCAGATGAGGTATTGTAATTATTTACATTGTTCGGATTGTTTTCCTCATCTTTGTTACTATATTCACGGCATTTGGGCTGTTGTATGCTATGACCTTCTTCAGATGATTTGAATTTCGAAATGAATTCTTTATTTCTATCACCGAGGTAGATTACTCTCGTTCCATGAGTCATGCTACTTCAGAATGCCTAAGTTATAGCTATTTAACTAAACTAAGATTTTGTTCACCACTGCTGTAGCCAGGTATTGAACGCAACTCTTTGGGTCAAGTGACTGGATTCAATCAACGCTTTTACCCAGTGAGTCATGTGACCTTGACGAATTCTAAAATTAAAAATCCATATCAACTGATGAAGGTTAGAATGTATAACATCCGAAATGTCGTAAATATGGCAACGAAGATGAGGACAATAGTCCGAACAATGTAAATAATGTAAACAGCTGTATTTTGATAAATAGTAAACAACAAAATAATCACATTTGCTTTCCCAAAACTATTTGTTATAACCCTGTATGTAATTATAAAACAAATGCAGTGCAAAAAGGTATTTTAGATAATAATAAGAATAATAACAACTGGAAACTGTTTAAAGAACTGGGAGGTGTTAAAAAATAACAACAAACGAGATTTCTTTGGAATTCAAGATTAAAAAATTAATCAAGCAGAAGTAATTATGCTAATAAAAGCAATTAAAAGTTTTCAGAAAAAGGGATTTAATTATTTCAACAAATTACCACTAAACTTTTGATCCCACCTTTTATAAATATCCTGACTTATGAAGGGTTTTACAGTTCAAATTTTTGATTACCTCTTACTTATTGAAGAATAAGTTATTGCGTATGAAAAGCTCAAAATATTTAAATGATAATCAGTAAGAGAGTTATCAGAGAATATGGGGGATGAGGCCAAATTTCTTAATTCAGGCTAAGCAACTTTTTGAATAGTTGATTAAGTGTGCACCCGTGCGTTGCTATGAAGCAAAATTGAGCAATCCTTAGTCAATTGTCTAGGATGTTTATTTTTCGTATTTTACTTCAGGAAAAATTAAAGATGAATAATCTCTTCCAGTGACCACAATATATTAAACAAAATCTTTTTATGGCGCATTGGAGGTTTTGGACATTGTTTCGGTGATTCACTTGCATCTAATCATTGGCCAAATCTCTTAAAATTATCAAAGAGCATCCATTCTCTTCGCATATAACGATTCGAAGCAAAAATCGTTCTTTTTCTCTCAGTTTAGTGGATTATTTAGTAAGATTAACCGATATTGTTTCATTTTAATTATTTTCATTCGATTTTTGAGTAAAAATATATTGAAAGAAAAAATATCCGAGATAGAAATTGTCAGCAATAAGTAAATAATATATATTTAATATGTGTTTATATACTGACGAAATTACTTCCTTAGACGACCGGATAAACAACAAACAAAAAATGCGTAATTTCATGTGACAACATAATATTAGAATTTTTCTCAAGACCAGTTTTTCCATCTTTACTGGTAAGCGATTAAAATGATTCCGAATATCCTAAAAAAAAAATTTGTAGTAAGGACTTCAAATTCGAAGACAAATAAAAACAATCCAGATGACAGTAATTAGGAAACCATCTGGAATATTAAAGTGAATCATGGAGGAATAAGACGACTGGCTGTCTCCGTTGCATTTCAAGAGAATAAATGCAAAAAGAAAAGAAAAGTCAAAGTAGTTCTTGTTCTTCGTCTACAGGGTTAATAACATCACTTTTGTGGAAGAAAACATCTTCGAAAGAGATGTCATTTTCGCAGCCGGCAGGTCTTTTTATGACTTAACAATTTTTGAAGATGTTTGTTTCTTCTTGTGTCAGCTTATCTTCGCCTTCAGCTTGTTGCATTTATATTTAAACATGACAAAGAGTTTGTTCTGAATGCTGTTTGAATTTTAGGTTTCAAAACATAATTTGAAATCTAGAGATTCTGGTTTTAATCGATTTAAACTGAACAAATTTTAAGTTGTGTGTGTATGTATATATATATATAACCAACAGGCTTAAAATCCAGAGTTCTACAGGATTTGCTTTAGGTTGCAACGTAGGTTGTAGAGCATAATATAAGTATTTTTTTTAAAATTTTAAATTTAATTTACATTGCAACATGGAAGTTTCTGTGTTTCGCGATTTAAAGATTTCGTCCTCAGGCAATGTTCAGTAACTTTGTTGAAAATGATTTCCATTTTAAAAAATATAAAACAAAACGTTTCCTTATTAAAGGGTTAATGTGGATGAAGAAGACAGAAAAATTTAGATCATATAGGTGTGTTTAATTTAACTAATCCCAATGAAGGTCGACATTGAAAATATAGGTTAGAATATGAGGTATTTATACATGTCTAAAGAAAACTGTCACATTTAGAGCTAGGCTGCTTACTTCCGGCAAGATAGTTACATTAAATCAAAAGAAAATTATTTTCAACCTGTCTTTTATATATATATGAAATGAATTGTTTGAACATTATTTTTTATCGATATCCGTATTTAAGTAGATATTCAGTTTTTTAATTAAACACTATTATATATTTATATCTACTGGCCTGATTATTTACGATAAATTGTTATTACGAAAATGTGTGCCGTTCGGTAGGAATCAAACCTGCGACCCCTATTTACACAGAGAAAGCTACCATTTGATCTAGTAACGTCTCAGACCTCTCGACCACGAATAGCCTCCAGTCTAAACGAGGTTTTAATCAAGCCTATATAACACAATCTTCGATTCATAACCATATCTGCTCTGAAATGTATCGTAATGTAAAGATGTTACGGAAATTACCGAATTTTAACGAAACTTGGTTATAAACAACCGACAGTTTGAAATGAATTGTTTGAACATTGTTTTTTATCGTGTATCGATAAAAAAATAATGTTCAAACAATTCATTTCAAATTGTCGGTTGTTTCTAACCAAGTTTCGTTAAAATTCGTTAATTTCCGTAATATATATATATATATATATATAAAGGGGATTCAGAGTGGATTTCTTTATCACTTCATTATACTTTTAACTTATATCAATCCTAAAATTTATTAAGTTAATATTATTTATATCATTATACAAAATAAATCAGGATATATTTAAGTTAATCACAATGCTTATATAAACAATTATCAATTATATTGTAATGTAAATATTTTACAATGTTTGCATATGACAGTAATTCCATTACGTTTATTTTATATATCCTTATCTTTAAAAAGTTTAATAATGTGTAGTTTTTCAAAACACACACACACACACACATATATATATATTAGTCATCTACATACAAGTCTGTTTCGCTGTACCGCAAATTGCTCCCAGTCGGGGTCGAATCTAGACTGGTTTGACGTCAGCTCTCGGCGCATGGCTGAAAGACAATGAGCTTTTAATGTGCTATATATATATATATATATATATATATATATACGCTGTGTATACACACTCCGGCTACCAAGAGAATTCAATGCATGACTGTAGAATAGTGTGTAAGTGACAGAAACGGCAACTTTTTAAAAAGAAATTCCCATCTAGAAAGCTCAATCGAAATAACTACAATATGATTAATTATCCATATATATTCTACACGAGAAATCTATTTTTCCAGAATTCCCAAGTCTAGGATTTAAGGTGCGTGCTATAAACAAATTACTGGAAAAGGCAGGGATGTAATGGGCATATATGCATTATGTAATGATGAATATAGCAACTCTGCAATCGACGTCAAAGAGAACAAATTTTAATTGTCAAAAAGCAGAATGTATGGTTGCTAGCAAACTGAAAAGCCCAAGATGCGAATTACACATTTCGAGACCATAAAATCAAGTTTAAAAAAACGAATATCAAAATAATGTTTTACTAGAAGGCGCAAACTGTGGCACCGAAATCCGAAGACGCTTAGAAGAGAAAAAAGTGCTCTACATAAGTTAAGTAAAGTATGAAAGTAAACTTTCGTTAGAAACCAAGAAATATCCCCTGAACTTTTACGTAATATCAATCTTCCTATATGGTAGTGATTGCTGCACAATCTGCTAGAAGATGAAGAAACCTAAGTCAACAGAATTCTCCCTCGAGAGAAGGAGGCTGAGAATATTTTGGAATGAGCAAACAAGCAACGACGAAGCTTTAGACAAAACTGCAATAAGAAGGACACTTGCAATTCCAATTAGAAAAGGACAAATGAAATTGCTTTTACACAAAATAAGAGAAAAGGGCTTCAAAAAAGATATCACACACAGACCATATTGAAGGCAAAGCGCGACATAGGTAATCATGGAAGTTCTTTTCTAAACAGCTAGCCCAAATGGTTAGCAGCAGAGGGACATGGGGGGATAGTAAAGTACCAATACTTAGAAGTTCAAAAGGCCTGAAATTGCAGAGAGCTATGATCACGTACGTCATGAAGAACACGAGACATAGAAGTTTTGCTTCATGAAATAAGTAAACCAAGTTCGAAACCTAAACATTTACATCCACTTCCGTAAAAATAACCTTAAGAAATGACTGAATTCATTTACTCCGAGCTATAGTTTCATAAAAGAGGAGACTGAACAATCTTATGATTGGCAACCAGTCTAGGAGACATAACACTGAATTCAAATTTCAGTATCTTTTGTAAAAAAAACAGCATGATTTTATCGAAATAAAAGTGAATTTTACAGTGACTAAAGCTTCGAACCATATCACGTTCAAACGCCAGATCTCGCAGGATGAACAAAGTTAAGCAACGTCGATCCCGGTCAGTATCTATAGGATGACCACTTTCGATATTCTAGGTGCTGTAGACTTGGATGTGCATATCTTGTAATGAATAAAACTCAGACTTGGAAATCGGACTTCCAATTCTACTCGGGTTCATTATATTAATTTACAAAATATACATTGTTCAGACTGTTGCCCTAATCTTTGTTACGATATTCACATTGTTTTGCCCACTGTACTCTCCGGCCTTCTTTAGGTGATTTGGAATTTAATCATTTATTTCGTTCACTGAGCTAGATTTTTCTAGTTCCACGAGGCATTACTTTTCCAGATGTTTCAATATCAGTTATGTCCTTTTAACTCAACTCTTGAAGTTTTTGTTCATTTTTGCTGTAGCCAGGTATTGAACTCATAACTCTTGAAGTCACATCACTGGATTTGACTAACACTTCATTATATATTATTATTATTATATATTATTATATAATTATATTATATATTATATTATTATATATTATTATTGATGAGCAAATAACTTTGGGAAAGTTCATTTATAGGACATCTCGGTATGCCATTAATATATTCAAAATATCCGAACAATCTAGAAATATTTATGACATCAAATAGCCTACAGAAGGTTGGTAAGTCGTAAAAAAAAATAACCAACAATGATATTGACTATATAATATTGACAATGGTCCACGTGGGTATATATATATATATGAGATATGATATATTAAGGGCCGCTTATATGTGGCATAAGGCCATACGTAGGACGTACAAAGTGAGGATTGAACTCCTGTACTGAGTCTTAAAAGATTGTAGCAAGACAATCTTACCATTAAAAATTACGGCATGCCGAGATGCTATATATATATATATATATATATATATATATATATATATATATTATTATTATTATTATTAAGTAAATCATCGAGCTTTATATTCGACCTCAACAGAATGCAGAAAGCACTGGACGGCCGTTTCATTCTATATTTGGGACTCATCAGCAATGCGCATCCACTACCAGGAATCGAACCCAGACACTTTTTGGTTATTAAGCTGATGTTATACCAACTATACCACGGGCCTTGGTGAGGAAGAGGTAACGCATTAAGCTCAATGAAGTGTGCCGCTCCTCACGAATTCCGTGGTGGAACTAATCCATTCTTCATTGCTTATAGGATAGTGCCGCCCCAAGCAAAGACTTCCGCAACCAAGCCTCTAAATCCATAGCGTGTTTCGTGGTTGAAGCACAGAGATATTATTTAAGAAGTAGTAGGAGGATTCAAATCCTCCTACTACTTCTTGAATAATATATATATATATATATATATATATATATATATATATATATATATATATATAAGGGCTTTTTGTTTCAACTTCTTCAAAAACAAGTTACTGAGCAGTATATGTTCAAATGAAATTGGAAAAAGAAAAGTGTAACTTTAATATAAAGTAATTTGCATTATATAAAAGATAAAATCCGCCAACCCTTCTAACGTATATCATTAATGTTTACTGTGCCTTTAAGTTAAACAGTATCTAAACGTAGATACCGAAACGTGAAATTCCTAATGTGGTCGGGCCTCACAGATTATACAAGCATTTTCGTTTCAATGAATTTTCCCTTATGCAAACTAATTTCTTATAAGTAGCTGTCAGCTCCGTCGATCAACAATAAGATGCCATTAAGATCAATTTGTCGGAAATTCGAATGACTACAGCGGAGCGTGATGGCTTGAATAATTTAAGCTTCTCAAGCACTTGAATGGAATTAATTGGCGGAAAGTAATTTTACGATCGATTTTTAATCTACGAAAATACGAAATCCTGCTTAAGAAGATCAACGAATTAAACGATGCGTAGAAATTGACAAAAGAAACTGATTTCCCATAATCCATCTTTGTAAATTGTTTTTGCATTCTCTATAATGGCAAACAATCTATATGTATAGACGGAGATGTTGTTTTTAAGAAAGAAGCATTTGTTTATAGATAACATAAATGTATTTTTATTATATATATATATATATATATATATATATATATATACATACACGTGTGTGTGTGTAAATATATTCAGATAATGTTTATCTGAAGAAGAGATGAAAGGAATAAAAATACACAAGTGAAAAAGCTATACTAAGCCGACGCGTTTCATCTTCTGAAGGATTTTATCAAGGTGAAGAAGAAGGGGGACGGTTGTATGTTTATTAAATTGGCCTTGTGTGAAACATAAGCAAACTCCCTACAACTTAGTATTTATTAGAATCATCACAAGTTGGAAGATTGGATATTGAAATGTGGAAGAATAAAATATTTCGTTTTATAAGTAGAATTTTATTGACAGAACAGAATAACATCAATTGTATGAGTTAAATGTTTAAAGAGAAATGTACGGAATGTATTTAGATGCTCCAAGAGCAATAGTAGTAAGGCGTTAAGTGTCCAGAATTTTATTTGTAAGTAGCGAATATGTCTATTAAAATGTGTTGTCTTCCTTTTTTATGGTCGGCGAAAAAGCGAAAAGGAAGGTAAAGCAATAAACGTTGTACTCATCAAACGTTAATTTTTAAGAGTCTTTTGAAATATCTTGTCGCCGTCGTCTTAGTTGACTGCGAGAATGTTGAGGATAGAAAAGAGATAAACAAAATAGCATGAGTCAGGAAGAGAACGAATGTGTGTCGGTACCTTATATGTCCGGGTCAAAGACTTTGTCACATTTTATCGTGTCGTTTCTCTGCTTCCGTCTGACTGACTGCGTTGAATTTCTTTTTGTTTTTCTAGCCATTTAGTTTTTCCACAGAGGATTGCCAACTTTCTCTCAGTTTTGGAAATTACTTCCTTTCATTGGTTAAAAAAATCAATTTAACATCTGATCGTGAAATCCGGCTTCGACTTTTTCTTTTAGTACGGAATCAATTCTTTCCCTAATCTGCAAAATCAGGATTTCACACGTCATTGTGAATTGTTGTAAAAGTGAATAGATAAGAGTTATTTTAAAACTTTAATTCCCTAAACACCACAAAGTCAATGTAGGATTTATTATGTCGCACATGTTTATAAATAGTAAAACAAGAATATCAGTGGTTTATCAAGATTTGTAAATTTGATAACGTTCAGGAATGTTCATCAGGTGGTTGAAATGTCAGTCAAAGCATAAGGAAGACACAATGTGTCCTAATACAAAGTCTAGTAAAAAGTAAAGTGAGCGAGTAATATTCAAATATTTTTATGAATTTTGTTTGGATTGTTATTGTGTGGTAGTTAGAGTATGAGATGGAATTTTGTGCTGTACATATTCAAAAGTTGAACTGGTGGATTTAACTTGATTTTTCAAAATATTTTTGTTGTGTATATTGGCTTGGAAAAGTAGTAAATTTTTCGAGAAAGGGAAAACTAGAAAAACCAGGGCGTAGATTGATATTTTATTAATATTCAATGAAGACACTTTCGAGAAGTTTCTTTCTAATTACTTCCCCTTTTGTGAATGTGACTTAATTTCTGCACGATTTTTGAGAAAGATACTTGGCAGTTTATTTTATATATGCCTGCTACTTAATTATCATTATGATAGGTGTTTTTTTTTAGTTCTAATTATTTCCATAATGGTTTTGGAAATGGTTATGACTATTTGGATGTTGTTTAGATGGGATAAGTTGTACTAGATATTGGATGATATAGAGTTGGTAGGTAGTGTTTATATCAGTTTTTGTTTCTTATTATGAATAATATTGTTTTTATGGTCTTGTATTTTTTGTCTTTCTTTGTATTGAGGATGAAGTAATAAGGATTGTGAATGTTTTTGAATGTGTTTTCTATGTATGTTTCTTATTTGGATAGATATTTTTTGCTTCGAATTTTTAAATAGTAACGTATATTTATACCAAATTTAATTTTATAATAGTGGTTTGCATAGAATATCTATTGAAAATATACGCTATTTCTAAAATACAATAGATTTACTCTGATCAGCTGAAAAAGTCTATTTGTGAAATTCAGTTCATTAAAAAATGTTGAAGTAATTTATGTTTAATGTTTTCTAACTCAGATTTAACAAGTGTTAGTTCCAGTCTCGCTGCGAACTGTTGGTCGTCACCAAAGACGTTAATTTTAATTACGTAGCGCTTTCGCCGCAATAGAAAAGGTCACTCAGGGGAATTAAACATCTTCGATGTGCTTGTTTCATCATGGCTCTTTACAATTCCCTTATTTCTGTGGTTCTAGATAAATTTTGTCTTATCTCTCGTAAACCTTGTTCCGTTATCCATTTACTCATCTAATCTAAACTTATTTAGAAATGAAACTTTGTGTGTGTCTGTGTCCGTAACTTATAGACTCCGAAACGGCTGAAGTGATTTTCTTGAAAATTTACACTGTTGTACTATAAATGTCTGCGAGTGTTTTTAGCTAGGTTTTGTGTCGAGTTATAGAATGAGTGGTCCGATTTTAATCAAATTTGATACACTCATAGACAAAGATATCAGAAACTATATTCAGAAGTTTCAAAGTTGCATTTCTTACAATAGTGCAGAAAATCGATTATATATATATATATATATATATATATATATATATATAAAAGACAAGATGTTTATGTGTGTGTCTGTTTATCCGTCTGTATGTCCTTTATACAAATCCACAATTTTTATCCGATTTTCACCAAACTTCACACAAATATTTTTTAGGCTGAGTCTGCGCTCCAGGACCATGGATTAGTTTTAATTCTTTCATTACACCCGAGCTACGCCGGGCTATACTGCTAGTGTTCACTAAATAGGTTATGCGTCATTTACTCTCCCTCTTCCCTTCAATCTCTCCTGTGCGTATAAGAGTTTCCATTTTTTCCTCATTATGTCTCCTAGAAAGTTTAACTGTCTATTCGTGATGTTAAGTATAAGCTTAATTTTGTTTATTTTTTCTCACATTATAGTACATGGCACCCTCAACATCTTCCCCATTTTTAGTACTCGATGTCTTCTCTTCATCTGTGAGAAGAGTGCTCAGAATTCACTGCTATATAAGATGACTGATATTGTGTAACAGTTCATAACTTTTTACCGATTTTTTCTTCTGTTTTTCATAAACTGATTAACTTTTGTAATGTACAGTACTGTGCAAATCTTTTAGGACAAGAACTATTTTATCTTTTATGAGCCATCAAAATAAAGTTTAAAATCACCCCTGTCCTAACACTTTTGCACACTACCGGTAGCATGCAAAAGTATTAGAACAGGGGTGATTTTCCTAAAAACCTCACTGAAATTCAAATACAGGGCGAAAAGCCAAACCTTTGTAAGAATTATTTAACTAAAAAGGAAGAGGAAAGAAGTCTTCGGAATTTGAATTGGCCACCAGAAAATCCTGATCTGAATACTAATGAACATCTATGGGATATTTTTGATAACAAAAATTGATAAATCTAGAGTTACTTCGCAAAGCACCCTTTGGGAATAAATACAAGCTGCTTGGCAGAAGATACCATAAGAAACATTGAAGAAGCTTGTGATGTCAATGCCTGACAGAATGAAGGCTGTAATCAAACCAAAAGGCTATTATACTAAATATAATTTTTTTCGTAACAAGTATTTTTTCTTGTTAAAGCATTTGTTGATTAAATCAAATCAAATTACTTTTATTAAAGTGTATATTTTCTGTCAGTGTGTATAAAAAGAGATAAAATAGTTATTGTTTTAATACTTTTGCACAGTACTATATCTTTGCCTATCGAAATGAGCCTTCAGATTTCGGTGTCACGTTCCAATATTCATTATTTTCTTTAATCTATTAATCTTGTTTACTACTTCCTTTCAAAACCGCCATGTATTTCCAACCTTTAAGCTGAATGGAAGAAATATCAGTTAACTCATATTTCTAAATTTTAAAAAAAAAATCCCTGTCCGTCCGATATCCCCAGCATGGCTCGAGTCACCTCGGTCACGACATCATAATCTCCGTCTCTGCTCGTCATCTCTCTGTACCAAGAGTTATATTTATATAAGATTACAGTAGCCAGAATAACGACTAACTCACTGGTGATTTTTAATATTTCCCAAGTTATTTCCAGGTCAGACAAAGATTTCCTAAGTTCATAACATTAAGTTTTTCATAAGCGAGATTTAAAATATAAGAAGTTCGTTATCCGCCTATTATAAAGACGTGAAGAAAATTGATCCCTAACTTTAAATCCAACGAAAACTTATACAAGTTCAGCAATGCTTTATACATTATGCCATATTTTACTTGGGTGCTAGACGTATAATTTCTTCTGGAGTACCTCCGATCATCATGCATATCTAAGTTCTGCGTTATCGGGTGAAAATGCACTGATATAAACGAGTGATAAGATTGGAAAAAAGAAGAGAAATCGAAGTTAATTCACAAATAGGATTTCCATTTCGTTACTCTGAGATGTAGTTAGTGCCCAAACATCATAGAGAATGACGTTCGAAACACTGTATGCCTTAGTCACTTATCCTTTTCGTAAGAACATTTCTACAAATGTGGATCGTCTATTTAGGATCGAACTCACTACACTTACCTGCTGGATGAGCCTCAGGAAAAATTCATATGTATAAATTTATTTTTAATCAATTCTTATATTATTTATTGTCTTTTCATTTTTCATTTGTTTTAATCGGTATCAACCAATGCAAGGCAGTAAAGCCTCTAAGACATAAGGAGTTACTAGGTGTGAACGAATTAACAACCATTTATAATGAGCGCTAGAAGAAAGAGTAATCAAGAGAGCATCAGAAACATTGCATTTAAATTTTAGTAGATTAAAGTTGGCTGGAAAGCATGGACCTGAAAGAAGTTCCAAAATTGAGGTCTGCGAGAAAAGAAACTGTTAGCATAAAACTTAATATTTCTTCTAGCCGTCTCAATTATAGATTGAGGAGATCTCGACATTAGTTTTGTACTGCGGTTAAATTCAATGCGTCTAGGCACCATAGTAAAGAGTTATTCCGAACAATTACCATGAAAGTATTTATAGAAAAGGCAAAAGAGGGCAACTTTATGGCGGTTGGAAAGTGACTGAAGCCGAGCTGCCGGATGAGATATTACTGGTTCTTCCCTGGATTTTATTACTATTGCATTTGTTAAACGCTTCACCGCATTTCATATTTTGTTTGATTTTCTCATTCTTTTCAAATTGTTTTCAGTTGCCAATTTTCCAGCTGTTTTTCCTCTTTAACGCATGCTCTTATTTTCTTTCGGTCACTTGCAGTTTTTAAATCATATCCAGTTTGTTTTTTCATCGGCAGGGTTAATAAAAAGAAATATATTTTTGCGATGTTGTACTTTAATTATTTCCACTTTCAGGGCTGTTGTTTTCATCTTTGCCATATTCACGATGTTCGGGAGTAAGACCAAGTATTCTCTGGGTGATTGGAATTTCGAAACTAATTATTTATTTTGTCCACGGGGTAGCTTGTTCTTGTTCCACGCCTCTTCTGGATATTTAAGTATGGGTTATTTCCCTTTGACTCAACTCGAAAAGATTTTGTTCACCTCTGCTAAAGTCAGGTAGTGAACTCACTACTGTTAGTAAAGTCAAAGGATTACTTCAACAAACACTTTTATTCTTAAGGACACCGTGTCTAGTGGATAAAGACTTTGTTTAAAATGAATTAGGGACTTTATACAAAGGGTTTCGAGTTCCATACGTGGCTACATCAAAACTTAAAGGAAAGTTTAATTTAATGGGAAATAACTGATTCTGAGATATTCTGAAGGAGCATGGAACGTGAAACTAGAACAATTTAACCTGGAGGACGAAGAAAATATTTCAGTTTGAAATTTCAATGTATATCATTTGAAGAAAGCAGGGTCGTACAAGCACCGAAACATCACGAATATAGCAACAATAAAGAGAGCAACAGCAGGAACAATGTAAATACTTTCGCATTTAGTTATTATTATTTTTATCCAGTTACTACAAACCTTTCCATTGTGGGTTAATTTGAAAAAAAAAGATTCTATGTCGATTGCATTACGTAAATAGCATTGAAATTCCATCTCTATTCTTTCCAACCAATGTGATTTTTCTGAGTCTTTTTTAAACCGATGTTTTAAACGAAAACTAAATTCAATGGCACATCGCCATTGAATTCAGTTCTGGTTTGCAACATCGGTTTGAAAAAGACACAACAAGGTTCCTACAACAAATAGATGAAATCTTAACTAAGCGAACGTATTTTCAAGTACTTAAATAAAACTTAATATAAACCCGAAAGATTAATGGAAATTTATACGATATAATAAAATGACGTCGAGTATAGGAGTGACTGAGTAAATCCTAAACTGTGCCGATAAATACAACTCATTAAAGTAAATATACCCGAATTAGCATACACACAAGAGCCAACGCCAATTGACATCTGTCTCCTTTATCCGTTATTCGACATTCTCTATGCCTTGTATTTTATTCTCCGTTTAACCCCCTGCACACCAGTGGCGGTCCTGTGGCTTGGGGTAAAATGAATATAAAAGAAACAGAAAAGAAAGAAACAATAAGAAGATCAAGGAGAAGAAGCAGAAGAAGAAGGACAAAAAGGAGAAGTAGCAGAATAAGTTCAGGGTAGCAACAAAAGAAAGAGAAAGACAGGAACAAAAAGGAGAAGGACAGGACGGACAAGAAGAAGGACGATAAGAAGATGAAGAAGAAGGACGACAATATGTTGAAGAAGACGAAAAAGAAGGACGACAATATGAAGATGAAGAAGGACAAGAAGACAGACAAGCAGAAAGACGAGAAGGAGAAGAAGAACGACACTAAAAATAAGGACAAGACGATGAAGAAGAAGAATAATAAGAAGCACGAAAAGATGATGATGAAGAAGGACAAGAAGACGCACGAGCAGAAAGACGAGAAAGACAAGAAGAAGAACGACACTAAAAATAAGGACAAGATGAAGAAGAATAATAAGAAGCACGACAAGATGATGATGGAGAAGGACAAGAAGACGCACGAGCAGAAAGACGAGAAGGACAAGAAAAAGAACGACACTAAAAATAAGAAGGACAAGACGAAGAATAAGAAGGACGACAAGATGAAGAAGGACAAGAAAACGCACGAGCAGAAAGACGAGGACAAGAAGAACGACACTAAAAATAAGAAGGACAAGATGAAGAATAAGAAGGACGACAAGATGAAGAAGGACAAGAAGACGCACGAGCAGAAAGACGAGAAAGACAAGCAGAAGAAGAAGAACAACACTAAAAATAAGGACAACAAGAAAGACAACGAAAACGACAAGGACATGAAGAAGAAGAAGAAGAAGAAGAAGAAGAAGAACAGCAACACGCAACAACGACAGCAACAGCAAGTATGGGGCTGAGAGCCAATAAGGATGGAAGTAACAGCAAATGATTGCTAAAACCGGTTGATAGCTAAAATCACTAGGACGCGTCGTCACGTAATAATGATTAGTAAGCTATTCCGGCAAAGCTTATCTATTCTCATGCGTGTGTCACTCCATTTGTGCCTGTTATTGACTCAAGAGTTGCGTTCTTTAATATCAATATCTCATACTCGATGATGGCTGACGTAGACTGATATTTAAGAAGCTCATCTGGCTTAAGCATGCAATGAGCATTACGAATTATAGCTTCCTTTTGACGCAGAGTCCTGTAATCAATATTATTTAATAACTGGGCTCACATTAACGGAATAGTTTACGTTATTCCCGAAGACCATTATCTCATTTATTCTTTTTATCGAGCTAATAATTCCTTAATATCTAACACCAGATGTTGCTGGGCAAGGAGTGATTTTTAAGTAGCTCGCCTGGCTTTTCCTTTTGCAATATACGGTATCACTTGGTGATATTGCCCTCCACAACTTCTTTGCCCTTTGAAGCTCTTAATAAAGTTTGTCTTTTTGCTATATCTACTTTTTTCCTGTTCTACCAATCATTTACACAACTTGCTAGGTAAATTATGTGTTTTTTTCCTGCCTTCAAAAAATACGGCCCGCGTTAAATTTTTATGTCTTCGCAATATGTCATTGGAAAATCCTTACTGTTCGTTTTTAATGTCAGGTATTCTTTCTGTTTCTATTTCTTCTCTAAATCATCGTCTTTGCTCACATATAAGTCTATGATATTCTCAGAATATATAGAACCAGATTTCTGTCCTCTCTTCATCTGTGATGAGATTGTCCACCATTCACTGCCATAAAGAAGGACTATATTACATAATGTGGATACACAATTTTGCAAAATTAATGTCGGTCTGGAATGAGAACACAAGTTAGAATTACGTGACGATGGGTCCTTGTGATTTTAGCCATCAAGCCGGATTTACCTAGCTAAGAACCAGAGTTAGAATTCCTGTAATATTACGTGACGATGCTTCCTTGTGATTTTAGCCATCAAGCCAGATTTACCCGTCTATAAACCCGAGTTAAAATTCTAGTAATATTCGTTGCATTAATTACTTTTGAGGAATGTTTGAACCCATTCTTCATTTTGGGTTGAATAGCTGGTTGAATTGGGTTCTATAGCCATTGCTTGACAGTTTAACGTAGAAAAAATTGGTAACCGACAGAGGGAAAATGTTCTGCCTAGTCAGTCATCGATCGAAAGGAACATGATCGTCCAGACATGTATCACCTACAGCACTTAATTGACTGAGTGATATGACATAACGGTTCATCACTCTTCTTAGTTTCTAATGAATTTTTTCATATTTCTTAATACTTTGCTTAATTTTTGGAATGCATTTTTCACTATCCCAATACGCCTTTCAGATTTTGGGATCATATTTTCCGTTCTCTGTTAAAATGTTTTCTTCTGTGTGTCGTGTCCCTTCAACATATAGGTGATCATGGCCTTCCACATCTCCTTATCTTTGTAACTTTTAACAGCCTTTGTCTTGTGACCCTCCCAAACATTGCTCTGCCATCCATTTGGACAAGCCCATCAAGTATGTCCCACGTTGCTTTCCCCTGTCTCTCTCTCTCCCTTTATTTTATGAGTATCAGATTCTCCATGCCGTCCTTCCTCATATCTCTCAGAAATTTTCCTGGTCTAAACATATCAGTTTCTATCCTCTAAATAACTTCGTCGTTGCTCATATGTTCGATTCCTGTTAGCCTTAGCATCTTTCTGTAGAACCGCATTTCGATTACTTCAAGTCTTTATCTTTGATGAAATTGTCTAGCTTTCGCAGTCATATTGAAGGACAGACATCGCATACCAATCTAATACTCTCGTTTTGGCTTCAAGCGAAATATTCCTGTCTCTTAATACTCTGCTCAGCATCTGGAATGCATTTTTGGCCATTTTTGTTTCATAGTGCCACAATTTTTGTCCTTTGTTAAAATACTTTCCGGGTATTTAAATTTCTGTACCTGCTTGATTTTAGTATCCGCGTCTTGTATTTTGTCACTTTGAGCTCCTCTTTTTACTGATGACCATGCATTCAGTTTCTTTCCGCTACCTTCAACGACATTTAATTTTTGATGCTGTTTAATTTTGATATTTGCAATTTGTAATTGGCATGGCGTACCGTTTTCTTTGCTGCCATCCATAAATTCTCATCTAGCTTAATCATTCGATATCTATTAGCCGGTAGCTTAATACTGAAATCTAGTGATGGTATTTAGCTGATGTAATAGGGTAGCTCATAGTACTGGGCTGATTATTAATTTATTTTTGCAGGCCGATGCTACTCTCATAATTCCGACCACTAAGTGCATCCGTCTTTTGTGGCTTTTGCTGTAATAAGCATATTTAAAAACGACTCTTTACACCGGACGGTAACAGAGAAAGAGACAGACAGACAGACAGACAGACAGAGACAGAAAGAAACAGAGAGATGTCTTAAGAAACTAATATTTTTAGATCATGTGATGATTATAACGATTTATCTTGTTGTTGATGCTGAGTTATAGAATCAAAGTTTCCAGTTTGAAGAAATAATTAGGCGTCTAACAGATTCTATAAAACCTTTACTGTTATTTGTCTGTCTCTTATGAATCTTGGATGTGTGTTGTGGTTCAGTGGATATCGACTTGGAACGACGAATCTGGGAGCCGAGTTCGAATTCCAGTTGAATTACTTGCATTCACTTACGCACAAATACCCTTGGAAAAGGTATTAATGCGACTCCTCCCTCCAGTTATGGCTTAAATAATAGGACAGATTGGGTTCTATAGCCTTGGTTACCGGAGATAACAATGGCAACCTACTGCGGGATAATCTTCTGCTAAGTCAGTCATGTCCCTTTCGAGACATGATCGCCCAAAGCGTATATCACGTATGGCACTTAACTGACTGACTTATGAAGCTTAGATGTGGCACAAGAACATAATTATAGAGCGTCCAGTGATGATCGCATTCACAGCTCAGTTGTAATTGTTCTAGCAAAGAATTCGTGCTAACCATTTCATCACGTCAACGTGCCAATATGGTGATTTTTCCAAGCATAGTTTATATGTGGCACGTGGTTGGATGTTTTGTTAAGGGGGTAGAGTTGAACTCGGTCTTCAGTCGTAAATGTTCTAGCAAGATAAGCTTGCTAATCGTTTCTCCACGTCATGGTGCCAGAACATGATATCATAGTTGTGGCGCAAGATCAAATGTGTGGGGCACTCAGAGAGGATCGGTCTCCTTACTCAGTCGTAAATTATCTAGCGAGACAGGTTTGTTAGCCAAATACACCACATCAAACTGCACGAATATAAGGCAATTTACCAAGCAAAATTTATCTGTGGCACAAAGCTGAAAATATAGGGCACCAAGTTAGGATCGAACTCATTCTTCTTCATTTATGTGCCAGGTCCTTTCAGGACGTAGGCAATCATGGCTTTCTACGTCTCCCTGTCCTTGGTGGCTCTTAGCATGCTATCTCCTGTTGCACCATGCAACCCTCGTTCAGTTATCCACCTTCAAGTTCCTTCAAATTTGTTATCTGCTGCTTTCTCCTGTCTCTTTTTCCTCTATCTGGCCTGTTATTAACAGTTTCTCCAAGCTCTCCTTTCTCATTGCATATCCTAAGAATTTTAGTTGTCTCTTCCTGATGCTCAGTATTAATTTCCTTTTCGTTTCCATCCTTTCTAAAACCTCGTCATTGCTCACATGCTCAGGCCATGATAACCGCAGCATCCTTCTGTAGAACCTCATTTCAGCTGCTTCAATTTTTTCTTCACCTTCGAAGATATTGTCCAACATTCACTGACATATTGAAGAACCGGCATCACATAGCAATCCAGTACTCTCCTCTTTGTTTCTAGTGAAATTGTCCTGTTTCTTAATACTTTACTCAACTTCTGGAATGCGTCCTTCGCCATGCCAATTCGCCTACGGATATCAGTGTCACACTTTCCGTCTTCTGCTAGAACACTTCCTAGGTATTTAAATGTCTGTACCTGCTTGATTTTACAGTCCCTCACCTGTAATTGGCATTTTGGTTTGCCCCTTTTTGCTGATGACCATAGACCATCGTAATTAATCTAGCGACACAAGCTTGATAACTATTACATCATGTCAAAGGGCTCTTGACTGTCTGTTATGAGTGTCTTTTATTCAGCCTATCCTTGCTAATTTAATATCAATAAATTAAACATTACCTTGATTTACAGTGATTTTACAAGCGCATCTGACTTAGGCATGCGATGAGTGTTACGACGTGTCTTGTTACAGTAATTTAGTGCTTGTATCAAATGATTTTAATATGATAACTCCTAGAGGACTGATAAGTTATCTCTCCCAAACTTATTTTTCTAATAAGTTATTACTCTACTAAAGTGTATCATGCGTAAATGTCTCATTATTACCTGGTAAGTTGATACTGACAACCAGTGCTACTAATCAGCTGGTGTAATGATAACTCATCGTAGAGGACTGATAAGGAAGTTATTTCTCATAAATTATTATACCTGAATCATGTTATTACTCTGCAAAGTTGAATCATGTGTTAGTGTCTCATTTTCGATTTAAACTATATAAAGCTGATTAAATATCGAGATATAACGGACAATGTCAGATATAGGGTAATTTTTAAGAGATTTATCCGGTTAGCTAAAGTAAAGATTACTCAGACTATTGGGTCCCAGTGCTGAATTCAAACTTACGGAAAATGGTGATCCAATGCACAGAAATGGTTAACCGAAGAAAATTTTCTTCTGATTTTTTTTCTTATCTATCACTCTTTGCTCACGGCTGTGTGAGAGATTAAACTTAGTTAACATCCTCTCCAGTCATATATATTCTTACACAGATGTAGACATTCTTTATGACGAAGAATTTGTATTGTTTTTTTCTTCGATACAGCTATTGTCGTTCTTCTAAGGTCATACAAGCGTCACATAGATCGATTTATCAGGATTCTTTAGAATGGCTCAACATTTTAAAAACCACATTGCGTCTGATCATTCCGTTCTTTATCTCTGGTGCCTTTACTTGTTTTTATGATCAGATATTTCTATTGTCAGTCGGGATTTGTCTCTCAGATGTTGGTTTAAAGGATTTTCCCGACTTAAGCCCGTCCCTATGTGTCATCCCAGATAGTTATTTCGGAAACTTAAGTAAGCAACCGTCGGCCATAAACGCAGTGGACATCTGTTGCAATGGCTATTAAGCAGAGATTAAAAAGAAAGTCTGATATTTTGGTAGTATTCTCACGAAGCGACTTTCTGGAATTAACGGAGTGTAAAAATGAGGACACGGGTGAAGAAAGAAAGAAAAACAAGAGAAAATGAAGGATGATAGAAAAAAGATAAAATGAGAAAAATAAATGAATAAAAATAAAAATCACAGGGGGAAAAAGAAGAACGATATAAAGAATGAGGAGAAAAGAAGTAGACAAAGAAATAAAGAAAAATTAGGATGAAAAGAATGAAAGAAAAAAACGAACGATGATAAAAAAGAAACAAAAGAACGAGGAAAACATGGAAAAAGATTAAATGTAATAACTGAAAGATGGCAAGAAAGCAAATAGGAGGGCGAAAGAAAGAAAAATATTAAACTAAACAAGGCCCTGGGCATGACAGTAAACTGCATCCGGCAGCATGCCTCTGATTGCGAGGTTGTGCGGAGCATGGAACCACCTCTTAATTGCTGTTGTTCTCAGATCCACCCTCACCCGGCGTGGTAGTACCTGTTAGGTCCCCAGCTATGGGCAAATAGGTAACCCCCAAATTAGGGTCAAAACACTATAGAAATATCAAAATAGACTTTTAAAGTTATATATATATATATACATAAAAATAGATATTTTTGAAAAAAAAAATTATTCTCAGCAAAAAATTTCTGAATAAAAAACTAGAAGACATTTTCAGTTTCCTAAATTAAAAAGAATAAAAACAAAAAACTTCCATTAAAATCTGACTAAATCAACCTTCTCACGAACATTAAAAAATAACTTAAAATCCCACATGTTTGGCATTAAAAAAACCCACAGAGGTTGATACCCCGCTGAACAAAACTCAAATTCTAAACTGAGCAAAGATCAAAATAAGGAAAGGAACAAAAAGAAAGAAATAATTTCATAAAAATATAAACAGATTAGTAAGATTAAACGAATGATAAAATAAATGTTAGAAAGATAAATTGGAAAGCGAAAATTCAGAAAAAAGAAAGCTGAAAGTAGATATTAAAGATTAAAATAATGATTGAAAAAAATATGACCGAAGATCAACAATGAAAATAAGGAAAAAGCAAAGGAGGAGCAAAGAAAATTGAAAGAAAATTCGAATGAATAAAATAAAGAAAATTGATACAAAAAATAAATAGAATATGAAAAAGCAAGAAGAAAAAAAATTCTATCAACAAAAATAAATAAAAAAATAATAGAAATAAAAAAAAATGACACAATAGAACATCAATGTTTAAATTATAGAAACCTGAGACGAAAGAAAAAGATATTAATGAAAAAAAAATACAAAGATAGAAAGTTAGATAGGTTAGGCTAGATAGATAGAGATAAGAAAAATGTTAAAATAAAGAAATGTGAAAAGACAGATAAAAATAAGGACGAAGATAAATAAGAGGACCAAAATAATGAACGAATGAAATTTATAAAATTGAAAAGAAATGTGTAAATAATACGAGGAAAAGAATTAAGAACGTCAAGAATAATAAAGAAGAGACAGAAAGTGCGAGGTGGAAGAAAATGATTAAAAAGAAAACTACAGTTTCGTTACAGGAAATAAAGAGAAAGACAAAGAAAAGAATGAAAATAAATTTGAGAAGTATAAAGAATAAAAAATAAAGAAAAATATTAAAAGATTAAAATGTGAAAGCTGAAACCAAAAATGAAAAGAATAAATGATGAAAACAAGTATGAAACAAAGATAGAAATGAAGAAAAAATAAACGAAAAAACAAAACAAAACAGAAATAATTATTTCTCAAAATGAAACCAAATACGAAAATAATGAAAGCTGAAAATAAAAACTAAAACAAGTGTGAAAAGGAAGAATAAAGAAAAGTATAATCAAAGAAAAATTACGCTAATCAGGAATCGTCGATATTATAACCACCACTTAGATGTGGCAAAAGCCTCAATTATGGAGGGGGACCCAGTAACGATCGAACCCACTATTCAATTGTAACAGGTTTTAACGAGACAAACTAACTAACCGTTACAGCACGTCGAGTTATCTAAGCTCAAAGAAAATAGAATGACAAAAAATTAATACTGTCCATAGCAGGATAACGCTCCATACATCAGCGCAAATTTGCAAGAAATATGGAAACAGACAAACACACAGCAATAGAAAGAAAATCATTGAATAAAGAGAAAAGGAATGATCAGTAAAAATGAAATAGAAACTTATAGAAAATAATTATAATTTGTGCCAAGTAGAATCCATGCACAATAAAAAATAACTATAAATAATAATTAAAAATAATAAGCAAATCATGAAAAATAAAACAGAAAGTGACAAGCCACATAAATGTTATATTGTATACTAATGTTCAGCCAATACAAGCTCAAGAGACGTTCAGTGTAGTGAATTAATGTGTGGTGTTGTAGGAGCATAAGAATTTGCTGTGCAAGAAAGATAGAGGTTGGTCCCTATCCATGAAGTGATCAAGATTGTTGTGATTGTAAAGAAAATCCTGTTGGAAGTCTATTCCATAAAGCAGCAGTTTCTTGGGAAGACTGTGCACTAAGAAAGCTAACTGCTTACTATTAGGATACGAAAAGAATAGAAATAAATCTTCATTGTGCCATGTTAGAATTTATTTTTATCATTATTTATCAAGGCAAAAGTTCAACAAAAGTAAGGATATCGTATTGCATCAAACGACAAAATTTATAAAGAGCACAATAATCAATATTCAAATGCCCTTGTTATGAAACGTGCGTTTTTACCCTAATTCCTCACGTCCACAAGAAACATGCAAGTATCTTGATCCGGGATCAGTTCAAGTATATTTATTTTTCTTCTGTCGATTTTAGCATGACACAAACTGAAACTGCGTAAGTGTGTTCTACACAATATTTTCAATTTGGATCGATATGAATTTCTCGAAAACCAGTAATATTTTATCTTTGTTGCTTTGTAATTCGGCAATTGCCTTAGCCGGAATGTAGGTTCACTTAATAAGCAGAAAAAACTGGAAAACCCGCCTCGCAGATGAACAAGAGTCATGTAGCAAGAGAACGTGGTTCTACAAAAATGATGACAATACCTTGGAGTGAACATGGCAATGTTTTAGTGAAAATAAAAAGAACATTTCTAGCGCATATATTACGGAAAGAGGGTTTAGAAAAAAAATTGATTCTCACAGGATATATTGAAAGCAAGAGGCACAGAGAAAAGAAGCGAATGGCCTGTTTATGTAAATTGCTGGTAGAGCGGGTTTGACAGGGAAAAGCAACGGATAACATATTTGCAGGACCTAATCAGGTGTAACCGGAGAAGGCGTGCTAAAAGCCGCTAGGGATAGGGAAACGCGGAAAGCCATGATTGCCTACGTCCTGAATGGACAGGGCACATAGAAGAAGAAGAAATAATATAACATGAAAATTATCAGGGGTTACAAATGATGGAAAATTTTGAAGAGGCATGATCGCTAACTTCCTGAAGAGACATGACACATTGAAGAACTTCCATTTCATAAGATTATGCGGTGTCTTTAAAGGTCAAACAAAATATACAGCTAAAATAAATACAAAGAAAACTACAGGAACTCTTAAAAATGTTAATAAAAGTAAGGAAAGGAAATAAAAAATTGAAAGAAGAACGGATAATATGTTCATTAGCAAGTATTCGTAAATATGCGACCTACAAATTACTGATGTCAAAATTAAATGAATACAGAAAGGTCATGACTTAAGAATGTTTACATTAAACGACAGAAAGTGTCAATCGAAAACGCAAAAACCCATTGAAAAATCGAAAAGGTCTTACAATAGTTAAACAAAGAGAGGGGAAATATCTCTAAAAATAAAGAATACTGAAATGTTATGCAAACATCACTCCTGTTTGAAAATAGATTAACAATTTACTTACAGATGAAGAAGAAACAGGCACCAAATATGTTCTACAGAAGGACGCTGACAATACCATAGATGTAATATATGAAAAATGAAGAAGTTTAAAAAAAAGAAAAAAGATACTTGTACTTAGAAATTGAAATGAAACATTTGTGAAAATAAAGAGAAAATATGGAGTGACCCTCACAGGAAATATTAAAAGCAAAAGCTGGCAAAGGAAACAACACATAACCTACCGAATTTGCTTTTTTTAGGTTGACAGAAAAGCGACTGCGAGGTAAATCAATGGAGAATATAATATTACTTAGAGCTACAACTCATAGAAAGTTTACAGAGAGTCAATCGCCCAAGTGTCATAAATATTTAATCTTATGTCAGAGGTGGAAAATGGCGTAACTCTAACATCACGAAGCAAGTCCTCAGTTTTAAAAAAATAATATTGGAAGGATAAGATATTGGAATCTAAAAAAAAAAAACAAAGAAAATTAAAAAGATTAAGATATAATAGTTAATCAATGTATATACCCCATTGTAATATGTGTCGATGGTTTTATTTTTATATATACGGGTTTATATATGTCTGTATTATTGCATACATTTTCGGCTTTGTGACTGTGCGTATATATGTGTGTTCGTATGTATATATATCCATATATATATATATGTACATATATATGTGTGTGTGTCCATATATATATATATATATGTGTGTACATATATATGTGTGTATATATATGTGTGTGTGTCCATATATATATATATATATGTGTGTACATATATATGTGTGTATATATATGTGTGTGTGTCCATATATATATATATGTGTGTACATATATATGTGTGTGTCCTATATATATATATATATATATATATATATATATATGTGTGTGTACATATATATGTGTGTGTGTCCATATATATATATGTGTGTACATATATGTGTGTACATATATATGTGTGTGTGTACATATATATGTGTGTGTGTCCATATATATATATATATATATATATATGTGTGTGTACGTGTCCATATATATATATATATATATATGTGTACATATATATATATATATGTGTACATATATATGTGTGTGTGTCCATATATATATGTGTATGTACATATATATGTGTGTACATATATATGTGTGTGTGTCCATATATATATATATATATATATATGTGTACATATATGTGTGTGTGTGTGTGTCCATATATATATATGTGCGTACATATATATATTTGTGTGTACATATGTCTGTGTGTGTACATATATGTGTGTACATGTATATGCGTGTGCGTGTTTGTGTGTATATATATTTACACAATTTACATAAGCAGGCTAATCATTTTAATTTTCTTTTTTTTTTTAGATTCCAATTGCTTATCCTTCCACTATTAATATGTTAAATTTATTTTTGAAGTAAATATACTAATTTTATTAAAAGCCACAAATACCAGGAAATTTTGGAGAGCTTGTATCCTAGATAATTATGCTCTGAGTTCTAATTTTAGATGGGTTCATTATATTCAGTGACGTGCAAATACCTTTGAGAATTATATAAATAGATCTTTTGTACTCGACCCATAACTTTGGAGCCATTAGCAAAACTTGTTCATATACAACAGATCGCCAAAAAACTTACAATCTACAAATATTTTCAGGTTCAAATAAATTTCAAATGGTTGATAAGCTGTGAAATACGAACCAATCAATCAAATGAAAAATCAAAATATGTTCCCAAAATTTTACATTTTAACAAGATTGAAATAGCGACATACATTGCCACTAGAGAATCCTCATGTCCAGGGCTAATTTAAAGGATATTTTACCCTTATTTATGAGAGGTGTATTCGTAATGTTTTTGCATTTTTTGTATTTTTTCCCGAGCAATGGAAAACAACTAAGACACAAGCTGTTACTGGGTGTGAAAGAATTAGAAAAACATTACTAATGAGCGAGAACAAGGACGACAGTAACTTGCGATTGATATTGATTTTAAAATATTTAAATGCAAACTTTACTGGAAAGCAAGGAGTCAGAAGAGGGTTCTGTATGTGAGAAGTGCGGGAAAATACACTGTTACCACAGAACGTACATTTAGCCAATTAAACGGCAAATTGTAAAGACACCGTCACCAGTCTAGTACCGCGCTTAAAATTATAAAGTCTTGGTGCCGTACGTTGTGGTGTTATGGATGTCGTCTGCGAATGAGAAATCGGAGAGCCGAGTTCGAATTTCAGTCGAATTTGTTTCATTCACATCGGTACAAATATCCTTGGGAAAGGCATTAATCTATCTCTTCTCTTTTAATCTATGAGTTAAATAGCGGCAGAGATTGGGTTCTATTAAACGGTCTTCCTCAGAAATATATAGAATATGATCGAGCAATATAAGTCAAAGAAAACAAAAGTAAAGAATCACGATCACAAGTCCCGTAGGCCATTAGGATCGTAGGGACACCACAGGCACTCCAGCTACGGTAGAAGTGGTGTGCCTTGGGAAAATAGCCTGGTGGAGATCAACTATCAACAGGCTGGATTAGTCCAGTGTTTTAGTTCTAGAATAGCAACCACCCAAATCCATAGAACTCAGTGTGTGCTAATGTTTATACATAGCCGGAGGTACAAAAAATAGATTTAAATTTCGCAAGTGTATTAGAACGTAATAGTATGTAATGAACAGAAATAGAATTCGAACTTCTTTCTACAAGTCCTCAATTATACCTGTACCTCATCCTCCGATCAAGCTTTAATGAATGTGAAACATGTTAGAGTAATAAAATTTTGTTCTTTATCATATATATATATATATATATATATATATATATATATATATGATAAAGAATAATTTTTTTTTAGTCTAACATGTTTCACATTTATTAAAGCTTGATCGGAGGATGAGGTGCAGGTATATATCTATATATATATATATATATATATATATATATATATAAGGTCGGCATGTGAGGTCAGCGGGTTACGTTACCATGGTTGTGATCTTTTCAATTTCATATATATATAACACTTACATGTGTTAAACATACATATGAGGATACACACATATTAGTCAGGTATAAATAAAACAGTGCTCAATATAGTACGAACAAGAGTTATATATATGAACCATGGTAACGCAACCGGCTGGCCTAACCTCTCTTATATATATATATATAATTAATTCCTCTATTGACTGTAATTCTAAAAAGTTGGAGTACGGTATTGATATGCTTTAAACGATTTCTTGTCTCTCTCAAATCAGAAAAGTCAATTTAGACAGAATGTAATTTGCTATGACAAATCTATTAAGAACATTCAGCAAAAACGAAAATCTAATGAAATATACGTAGGAGGCTGTTACTTCTGGGTGATTGATAGGAAAAAAGTATGTACTTTCTTTTTACTTATTTCAGGTTATTTAAGTATTTTGCTCTCTCTCTCTCTCTCTCTATATATATATATATATGTCTCCTTCACTGTTTCTCTCATAATATATGTGTGTGTGTGTGCGTGTGTGTGTGTTGCGTTGCGTTAAAGTTTAGCGCCGAGATTATTGTACTTTTCACTAGGTTCACTGATAAAATGTATTTGTTACATGCAGTGTTTTTTATCATAAAATGATAGATATCGGGACAAAAGCAAAAAGCGTTGATAGGTTTAATTCAAAATATTTGTAACTTTAACTGAGCATGTTTCTGCAGTCTTCTAAGTTTCCTCAGGACACTTATGCCTGCGCTCATTAGAGCTTATCGGCAATAAAACAGCCCTGATAATTGCGCATTTACCGGTGTCTTCACGAATCTTTGAAGCTGGCTGAAACGTATTCAGTTAAAGTGAAAATTTATCGCATTAAATCTTTCTCCAAATGAATAAGAAACGAAGAAAATAATTGCAACGTCCAAAACATTACTTTAAAACAGTGCTCAACATAAAAATAAAGCAATGAATATTTATTATTGATTATTACTTTAGAACATGTAAATTGTATATTTTGTTCCGGGCTCAAATAATTGGCATTAAAAAATTACACTTCTATAAAGGAAAAGGAGATACAAAAGTAGTAAGAAGAAAGTGAAGGGGGAAAAGAAAGAGGAAAAGTGAGAAAATGTACAGAAGGAAGAAAGGAGAGAAACAATAGAAACGGCTAAGAGAAATTTAAAATTTTAACCGGAAGTTTATAACAAAAATTAAAAAAAACGGCGGATCTATTCAATTACTATTATCCATTACAATAATGTTTAAACAAATAAATTAGTATATATATATATATATATATATATATATATATATATATATATATAATTTTACTCAAGGAAGGCAGAAATGACACTCGTTCGCAAGGGGTTACAATGAAAGAAAAGAATTGGTACAGGGAATGTTGAAGAAAAGACAAGTGATGCATGGGTACCAATTAGGTAAATGATGCCAATTGACGCTGTATTTAAACTTTTAGACGTTGTAGCTATCGTGGAAGCAAGAAAATGGAAGTGAGTTCACAAACGGAGAGCGCGAGGAAAGAAATTATTAAAGTAAAAGAGGCGGTTACATTTAAGTACTTCGACGACAAAATGGTGACACCCCTATCCTAATCTAGCAGTACGAATAAATACTTGTGGTCGTGGTATCAGGGAAAAAAGCTGGTCATAGCAGTTTCTATAAAAAATATATGTCGAAAGAGAGAGGAAAGCCTCATCACGTCGGTGACAAGGTGACTGAAAGAGGGCTGCCAAGCTAGGAACGATCGTAATGCAGATTTTTTGGATATCGTCGAAAAGACAAATAGCAGGAGTATCTGACCAGACATAGCAATATTATTCAATGTACGAACGAATAATAGATACATCTTCAAAATAGCTACTGACAAAAACAATTCCTGACCCGATACAATGAACTAACCTTATTGTTAGGGCGCCGCTCCTATTTGACTACAAATGGACTGTTCCCATTGCTATATATAGCAATGGTGGATTCTCTACAGGAGAGTCGTGGAGAGTCTCTAATGAGTTTACTGAAGAGTCAGTGCGAGTCAGTGAAGAGTTAGTCACACTTCCGGTGGCGTACCGGAAGTAATCGCGTATACACACGTCTTACGATGGATTGGACTCTTGTATCTTTCTATTGTAAATGTTACTAATCACTTCTGTACATACTAACCGTCTTTCCGCGGAATACATCTTATATTCTGATTCTGTTGTTGAGTTATTCATTTATACTTGGCGACATAACACTTATATATATATATATATATATATATATATATATATATAAACCGCACCAATAACATTAATCCATTTTATTTATATTTGTTGGCGTGTTTAAATTAAATATCTAGATATCAAATATTCGTCCTTTGTAGAAAATATAAAGCCTTCGTTTTCACCTATTAATCCTGCACTATGTAGCTACTGACGTGTATGAAGCTTGACTTCAGGAGATCGTTTGGCACAAGTATTGCTCATGAAGAGTTATATCTTGCTACGATTTCTGCATCTGGTCTATTGCATTCCCTTTTACTTTTTTTAGGTTTTCTGAGGATGTATGTGGCCTCTTATGTTTAATTCGCAATTCTTATAATTCCATTTTTGAATTTTATTTCATGATCTTTGATACAGCTCATCCAATGTTCTGTTTCTAAGTGCTGTTGAAGATCTATATTTGCGTCTTTGAGCCAATTTTATTTGAACTAATCCTCCATCTCCTTCGGATCTGGAGACGTACAGAGGAACAACATGGAGATCATTATTATTACATTTAGTCATTTTGCTTGTTCTTTTCTTCATTAGTTTGCATGACAGTTACACTCTGCCAATACCTCATTAATAATGAAATGTCCTGTTTTCCGCGTCGAAGGACAAGAGACAGGCCAGAGACTGCTTTATTTCAGTGAAAATAAAATGTGTTTAACGTCTGCTAATATCACATAAATCATGGAATATTCTATCTGATTCCTTGAGTAGACAAAAGGCATATAAAATGTCACTACTTAGTTTTCATGAGAAAATTAAACAAAGGGAAGACAGAAGCGTTTACCATCTGTCTCAGGGAAAGGGAAAGGTTGTCAATTTCAAATACTTTCATTTTTACCTCCTTTCGATGAGTAATCATGTTTATGATTGTTATTGCAATATTTTATTAAAGTTGTCAGGTTCAAATAATTAACAACGCAATAAGAAAATTTCTACGGATATTTCATTGTCGTAGAACTCGACTCCGATGATGATTAATCATTAACTGAAGAAATAAGTGTCATCGGATATTTCACGTACGAAAACCGTGAGATTTTCATGGGTTAAAACTAATTATCTTTATGTTGTCATTATCAAAAGGATTCGATTTCTGCTATGTTAACACTAACTACCAAGTCATGCAGAAAAACCTAAGACCGGTTGTGGTGTGTCGTCATGGCTACATATCATTTGCTTTTCTATTTCACATAACATAACTAGCGTTGCATGGACAAAATTTTTAGTGTGTCTGCTGTTCTTATCAAGACATTTTTGTATATATCTGTTAAGCTGGGGTTTCCAGGGATTCTTTCATTGTGTTGTTTTGTTCATTTTTTTATCATTCCAAGCGCACCTACTATCACTGGTACTATTTTTGTTTCAATTTCTATATTTTCTATTTCAAGTTCCAGATTTTTATACTTCGATAGCTTTTCAAATTCTTTGATTGCTATGTTACAATCCGCTGAAAAAAACATATAAATTAGTAAGCAAGTTTTTTTTCGGTTTTGACAATAATGACCGGCCTATTTGTCACACTGTGTAGATGATGTAATCCCATAAAAAGGTCACATTTTCTATTTCTCTATGTGCTGGATGATGTTCATTCCAGTGTTTGTTTACATATTTTCCAAAGTATTTGCATATTGTCCTGTGTAAATATTGCCCTATTCTATCATGACGCTTTTTATATTCATTTGGAGCACGTACAGAACATCCTGAGATTAGATGTTCTGATGTTTCCTGATATTTGTCACAGATGCTGCAATGTGGATCCACATTATTATTGTATGATATTTACACAGATGTTCCTCGTGATTATTATTTTCATTTCCTTTGATTATGTATACGCATTTCTTTCCAAGTCCTAACAAGAGAAGGTCACAAATGTCATCATGAACATTTTAAAAAACAAAACTAAAACAACGAAGATCGTACATATTTTACATAGATAAAGCCCTTAGGAACGTACGAGCTGCACTTGTAAACAATTGTTTTGTCATTGGTTTATCGGGAATCCTTCAGCGAGTCTATTGGAAAGTTTTTCACTCAAACCGAGGGCTTCAACTAAAACTAGAATTATTTATGGCATCTATATCCACTACTTCAAGGTCCTTGTATTTTCATTGTTTTTTTTTTAAAATCTTCTAAAGATGCATTATAAGTTATTATGATTATAACCGTTGTTTTAGAAGATTCACGGGGTAAAGTCGACAGTATTTAAGAACTAACGTATTTGATTCTTCACGATTCATTATCTCGATTTAGTGTTCCTGCCCTTAAAAGTCCGACTTCTTCCTAGAAGGAAATTCTTTCCTAAGTTAGGTTGGTTTTTTTTTATGGCATATCAACCTCGGTGGGTCATTTATTGCCAACTAATTTTTTATTTATTTATTGCTGACAATACCCTTTTTCTTTCAACAATTTATTATTGTTTATTTTATGTAATACTTTTTTTCTTTTCGAGTATTCATTGGGATTTGTTTTTAAGGGCAGGATCCCCAAGTCCTACCTTGTTATTTAACCCATAACTGGAGGGAAGGGTCGGATTAATACCTTTCCCAAGGGTTCCAGTGCTTAAGTGAATGCGGGTTATTCGAATGGAATAATTCTCTTTACGAGCCGATATCCACTGCACCACAACGCACATCCGTTACTAAACGCTTACAGCACCTGGTATTCCCAAGCGGTCACCCATCTAAGTACTGACCAGGCTCAACGTTGCTTAACTTTGGTGATCAAGCGGGAACCGGTGTATTCAACGTGATATGGCAGTAAGCCAATTTCATAAGTAAATATTATTTTATTCATTTTTGTATCACTCTGATATTATTGTGACTGAGGTTTTTCTAATACTTTTTTATTAAATCATGTTGCTGGCAGTGCTACGTTGCGGGTATTATTTGTAAAATATTAGGCAGAGTTTTCTGGTTTTTTAAAATAAAAACGGTTTTCGCTGGACTATTTCTTTCTTCACATTATAAACAACATTTTCATTTCTATAAAGAACAAGTTAGGAAACAAGGATTGTTTATGAGAAGAGGAAACGAAACCTAATAACTTGTCTTTGATCATCAATCAAATTCGATATTATTTTTCTTTATTTATAAATATTAATGGCAGGAAAAAGAAGATCTCTTAAAAGATAAATATGTAAGAGAAAATATGAAAGTATTCACTGATTAACGATAACGAAAGTTAAATATCTGATGATTTTCTGTTTTCATATTTGTGGGAAAAAAGATAGGTTTTTAAAAATTATTTATGTAGAAAGCAAACAAATTAAACACAGACAGTTTTTCCTTTATGGCGCGAGATCAATGGTGAGCAAGTTTGTTTCGTTAGATCAGTTACGACAGAGTAGAAAGTTCGACCCTCATTGAATAACCCCATATTTTTTCGGCCTTGTGGCACACTTTGTAAAATTGTATCTAGGTATCTCTTTCTATGTATATACGTATGTGTACTTCAGTAGCAATAATTATTTGATTGAATAATATTGACAAGTTTCAATATTTTTTAAAATTTCGGAATTAGTTGTTTTAAGTAATGGTAAATTTACCAAGGTTCATATTTGTTGTGGTGTCCTCCCTCTAAAGACTCCATTTTAGATTCTTCGGCCTTCTATAAGATTAGTAGAAGAGGAGGCCTTGGGGGAACAGTTGAATTGATTGAACGTTGGACAACCGACACACGCACTAGTTGTGTAATAATCTTCTTTTGTATTTACTGTTAAATGTACAATATTTCTATAACATGCTTTGTTATTTCTTAAAACTTTCACTTCGTCACAATATTCATATTCAGCCCATGATGTTTTGATTGTAGAATTTTTGATCGTGGTTAGACCAAACTGAGTACTGATACTGCTTCAGGGTAGATTTACGGCTTGTTTCGTTTCTCCTCTCTTATTTTTATTCAAGTATATATATATATATATATATATATATATATATATAATACGTTAAGAAGTATTCTTTTCAACTGAATTATAAAAACTGAAAAAATAAGTGGAATAAAAAAAATCATTTAATTCACTTAATATTCTGATGTAAGAAGCTGTATTTGAAGCTATATTTTCTGAACGCAATTTTTTAAAATATTGTATGTAAAGCGTTTGTATGAATCTTGAAATTTAGTATTTCGCCCTCAGACCTTGATGTCTCAAATGTAGACATCCTGACACTAAAATATTTTTAAAAAACATTTTTAAGTTAACTTTTTTTCGCACGTGGAAAGTTATTTTAAAATTCTCTTGTAGGGATATCCTGACTAAGTTAAAAATTATTAAATGTGTTTTCTTTAAATTTTAATAGAAGTAGAGGCTCATCCCTTCTTCCCTGTTTAGAAAGGGGTTCCAAGTTTTTTCCTTTCTTCAGATCTTAATAGTTGTATCGTCGGATGGTTTTGCAATGTGTGTGGATAGTGGCAATGTCTCTTCATACTGAGGAAGGTGGGTTGGCAGTTTCCTGATTGCTGCTACCGACTGGTAGTTAGGAGCCTGAACTCTTGCGTAGCGTCTTTTGAAGCTGCTCTTCAAGGGCATCCGGTTGGCAACCCTGAGACCACATTATTCTGCAAACTGCGCTAGTTCCCTTCCAATACATGTTGTATTTGACGAACGACAGATACTACTACTCTGAGCCTCTCCTTACAAAAAAATCTAATCGTGAAGGCTCACAATCTAAGGAATAAAACTAAACCAACTAAACCAGCTAAACAAATTACTTCTAAACCCGTCAGCATCACTTTATCAAACGTCCGTAGTTATAGTACACATTTTTTTCAGCGTCTAACCCTTCCCCCACTAAACTTTCCCTGATATATTAGCTCTATGTGAAACTAATCTTAAATCTTGTCTTCCATATGATTTCTACATCTCTGGTTACACCCACTTCTTAGGAAGGGCTCCAATGTCCATATGTATGGTCTTGGAGTTTATGTCAACGAATATATCCCTCCAGACAAGATAATTTCTTCAGAATCTCCAGACCATTCCTTCATGTGTCTCCGTCTCTCTCTAGTAAGGTCGTTTATCTATCTTTTCTTTCTTTACCTCTCTCCTTTCTCTCCTGGATGTTCTGTACCAGAACAATATAGACAAGGCCCTTTTCTCTCATCCGTTTACTAATATATTTGTGTTCGGTGATTATAATGCCCACCCCGCCAAGTGGATGGAATACTGTCACAAATCTTGCTGGTGTTCATACAATGAATTTTTCAATCACAAAATCTCATGCTAGTGGTGGATTTCCGCACGCGTTTCCCCAATAAATAATGAATTCGGTTCACTGCTAGATCTGTTTCAATTCTATCCCTGACTCTTGCCGTAACATGCAGGTTTGCCTTCTTAGCAACTCTGATCATGATGTTGTTTCCGTTAATATCTACTTCTACTCACTCTACTTCAATGAAACTCCTACTTGCAGAATATCCTGTTATCAAAGAGAGGACTGGGAAGCGTTCCATGACTTCCTTTGTGATGTCCCTTAGATGAAAGATTTAACCTCCCTGTTAAAGACTGTCCATCTGAGGTCTCCTCTTGTGTGTAAGCCAGTATTGATGCTTTCATCCTATTTAGGCAATAGTAACTCAAACCTCATTCTTTTTTCTTTCCTAATTACTCGGCTGCCATTGCTCACAGGAATCATTTCCTTTGGCTTTATCGAAGTGATGCGTCTGACGATAACAGGCGCTTTTTTGTCTCTGTACGCACTGAATGTAAACGAGTTCTAAATTATGCTAAGCTGTTGTTTGCTAATAGAATAAAGCAGCTTATACATTTCTCAAGATTGACTAAGGACGAGTGGTGGCTCTGCAAAAATTTGCTGAACAACAGCAAATATTCCATCCCACATTTAATCAATAAATTTGAGGTTCTCAAAGCTACAGCGGACAAGGCAATTTTTTTTGTGGATTCTTCATCTCCACGTTTGATTCGTCTGAAGTATCTGCACTCGTCTTCCAACCTAGAATTAAGGCAAAACTGAGTAACGTATACATTATCCCTCGTTGATCTCTAACAATTTCAAAGCTTCACCTCCACCAGTCGAACGGAGGTGACAAAATCCCAGTTATCGTCATGAAGAAATGTGTCCCTGAACTCTCCTCTGTTCTCTCAAAACTCTACAACTAATTCATTTCTGCTTTTTGATTTCCTGCCTGTTGGAAACCCTCCACTGTAGTTCCAGTTTTTAAGAACTCTGGAGAACTCTCAAATATCTCTAATTATTGCTCTCTTATATTCCTGCCGAAATTATCCAAGGGATCGGGTCTAAATACTAAAGTCGTTCAACATCTCATAGCCCACAACCTATTCTCCGACAAAGTATAGGTTTCGATTCGCCAGGTCTATTGCTGATATATTAACGTCGATCACAGAGTATATATACCAGGACCTCGATAAGAACAACGAAGCACGAGCTGTTGCCCTGGATATCTCCAAAGCATTTGACAGAGTCTGGCACGCTGGCCTTCTGCGCAAGCTGCAGAACTATTGTAAAACTGCGCATTTGTTTAATTTGATTCAGTCGTTCCTATCAAATCGCGTAATGAAGTTCGTATTGAAAGGCATGCTTCCATATCATAAAACGCGGTTGTTCTTCAAGACTCTTTTCTAGGTCCTACGCATTTTCTGATCATCATCGAGTTATAATCATATCCCAAGTAGGCAACTACGCTGAAGATACCACCATTTACTCCCGCCTCGATAAGAAATCTGCTGAAGATGACAAAGCATACCTCGCGTCTGAGCTTGAAAGGGAACTACTCTGGGGTGGACTAGAGTAAGAAATGACTCATAAATAATCTATCTAAACTTATTTATAAATGGAACTTTGTCTCTGTGCGTATGTGTGTCTGTGTGTGTCCGTTACCTATAGACTCCAAAACGGTTGAACTGATTTTCTTGAAAATTTACACAGTTGTACTATAAGCGTCTGCGAGTGTTCTTAGCTCGTTTTGTATCGAGGTACCCCCGATAAATATCAAAAATCGATAATCGAAAAAATCGGGTTATAGAACGAGTAGTCCGATTTTAATCAAATTTGATACACTATAGACAAAGACATAAGAAACGATATTCAAAGGTTTCATGTTTGCAGTTCTTACAATAGTGCAGAAAATCGATAATATATATATATAAAAGGCAAGTTGTTTGTGTGTGTGTCCGTTTGTCCTTTATACAAATCCACAATATTTATCCGATTCTTACCAAATTTCACATAAATATTCTTTAGTCTGAGTCTGAGCTCCAGGACCATGGATTAGTTTTAAAGCTTTCATTACACCCTAGCAACGCCGGGCTATACTGCTAGTGACTCATAAATAATGATTTCAAAAATGAAGCTGCTATTCTTTAACCACCAGCCAATCGCTCCAGCCACCCAGCATGGATCAGCATGTTGATCCAGGAAATTTTTCTTATCTGAATCCATCTTGCGCATATATAAATCTACCATCAACCCATGGACTAAATACTGGTCGGGTACCCCTGCTATTGATCTCTAGATTATCAACAAAATCGAAATAAAAAAATTGCAATTTAATGGTTCCCGACCTGGTAGCTTGTCTCCAATCATTTTATCACCAAAATATTTTCCCGGTACTGCTACGACGAGCTTAACTCCCTGATGCTCTCTCTGCATGAATTTATACGAGCTACTAGATTGGTAGCTAGGTTACACCCTTTTACAGTGAAACCAAACAAATTTAACCACAACTACTCCTTCAGCTTGTTTTTTCGCATTTCCGGCCTGTAAAACTCCCTTCCGTATACTTGCTTCGCTGATAACTCCAAGAGTTTAAATGCTGAGTCAATTATGTTCTTGACTCATCCTTTCTCCGACAAACCCTGTATTTTGTTCTTCGCCATTTCCGCTCTACTCTCATACAGTTCCTTTCACACCAGTGTTTCCATCCTTCTCTTACCCATTCTCGTGTGACCTTTTACTTTTTATCTTCACTCCTCTTATGTAACCCCCTGCGCACCAGTGGAAGTAATGCCTAGCTTGGTGTGAAACGATTATAAAAAATATTCATATTTATTTTTCCCAGATAATATAATATCATTCGATAGATCATCTTTCACAGAATGTATGTTTGTATATGACGATCTATCTGAATGTATGTTCTTGCTCTTCATCTGCATTCCACCTTCCTGGCAGTTCCACACGCCTATTTTCCTTATCTTTGGTCATAACTCATTTCGTATATGCCGAATATCTCTCTAGCTAGATACTACCTACCGACATGTTTGTCTGAGATTTGTTTTGATATCTATCTATCTATCTATCTATCTATCTATCTATCTATCTATCTATCTATCTATCTATCAATCAAAGTAGCACTTGACGATCTATCAAGCTAAATCCTAGTCAGTACTTAACTATCTATCTAGTTAGGTAGATGCTTCCTACCTAGATTTTAGACAAACCATCTTGTTTAGAAATTATCTATCATTTCTCACCCTTTCTTATCACCTGTTATCTCAGTATAACCTCATGTCTCATTTGCTGTCTACCAATTTCATTTTTAGGTATTTATCCCGTATTCTGCCTGGTCATTATTAGTGTGCGATTATCTATGAGAATCATTACAAAATAGTTAGCACTGAATTCTGAAGTCGTTGCATTTTTCATCTTTCACGCACTGAATGCTTTTACATGAAAAATCTCGAACACGGATGTTATAAAAGCCTGCATATGTCGCTTCAGTCTTTTCAATTTGAAGTGGAAATAAGGAGATTCTTTTACGCCAATCTGCCAGTGAGAATATCTGTCCGAATTCAAAGCAAAATTCAACATCAGCTTGTTTTTCGACCTGAGTTAGAACACAGCCTAAATGAATCTAACCAAGAAAAATATCTGAAACCGTTCTAACAATTTAACTGAACTATGCGTACCTAAGTGTTCTAAATTTTAAACGACAATAGCACTTTTTAAAGGATTTTTAAATCATCGTTTACTGATATCAGAAAACATTTAAAATTATATTTTATTCTGTTATAATTTGTACATATATGCCGTTTATCATCTAAAAGTTTCTAGCTTATATATATATATATGAAAGTGCGTGTGTGTTTGTGACTGTCTACTTTATATATATATATATATATATATATATATATATATATTATGACTATCTTTTACATATTTTACATAATTATCTCACTCATATCATATATATATATGTACATTTAACTATCTCTGCCCACACACACACATATATATATATATATATTTGTATGTGTGTGTGTGTGCGCGCACGCACATGTGAGGCATGGTCGATTTGACAGTAAGGTGACTTCTTGATATTATCGGTCTAGTCGATCCCAGCATGCAGGACATTTGGGAATTGTCTGAAGGTCATACCACGTATTGATCCAAGCCTTGTCAGTGAAATTGGGTAGACGGCTCTCTTTAACGAGTCATCGAAGGTTCTGCTAGCGTGAAAATACAAGTCATCGTGACTGAGGGTTTCAGCGTCCTGGCCTTGTTCAGACTGTTGATCATGCTAAATAACGCACTCTACCAGAAACCGTAATCAAGGTCCGCTCAGCGTAGTTGCAGTATAAGCCACAGTGGGTGTTGAACAAGCACAAATGTACACGAGCAAGCGTCTAGCGACTCTATTAGAGAATTATCATTAAATACAAGTGTCCAGCCATTACATACACACACACACACACACACACACACACACACACACACATATATCGTTGATGATCAGAAAATGAGTAGGACCTAGAAAAGAGCCTTGAAGAACAACCGCGTTTTATGATCTGGAAGCATGTCTTTCAATACGATATTCATTACGTAATTTGATAGGAACGATTGAATTAAATCAAAGAAATGCGCAGTTATACAATAGTCATGTAGCTTGCGCAAATGGCTAGCGTACCAGACTCTGTCAAATGCTTTGTAGATATCCAGGGCAACAGCTCGAGCTTCGTTGTTCTTATCAAGATCCTGGTATATGTACTCTGTAAAACACACTAGCCTCTCATTTACACACACACACGTGTGTGTGTGTGTGTAAATGAGAGGCTAGGGGATTACTGAAAGTGAAAGAGAAAATATTAGGGAACCAAAAAGTCAATCCTAAGAAAATAATGGTTTAACCAGTACTCCACGACACGACGAAGTTTGAAACAATGTCGAGTTTAATGTGACTGTATCGGCAATAACGCACAAAATATTCTCGAAGACTTCTCAGTATTTTCCCAATATGAGTACACCTCGGCTCACTCCTAAAAGAGAATTACTGCCTAAGGAAATAGCTTCCTTGGGCTTCAGCATATACTACTGGCAGAGGAGCAAATTTATTTGCTTGTTGGTCATACGAGACATTGGGTTTCCATTAAACTATCGTCCTGGGTATGACTATAAACTAAATACGACAGAAATGCTGTTGATTGGAATGTTTTAAGGAGCATAAGACCACTTCTTAATGATTGTTGTTGCCAGGTCCACCCTGACCCAGCTGGGTAGTACCTGTTAGGATCCCAGCTATTGGCAAATAGTTAATCCACAAACTTGGATCAAATATATGGGAAATGATTAACATCAATACATTTTAAAAGTAAAAAGATCAATGCCAGGAATAATTTTTTTGAGAAAAACATGTTAAAGCTCACAAGAAAATATAGTTTCCTTATTGAATGATCCATAAATAGTCGATATGCCGTTAAGCAAACAGACTGAACCAGACAATTAGGGTTCAATGATTATTATGACAACAAAACAGAGTCATTCTTATTTTATTTACTTATATAAAAATAAAAATAAAAACAATAGCAAAATTAGTAGAAAAGCATATGACTTAGACGAAAATCAACACACTACAGTTTATGATAGTTTCTCGTGTCCTGGCAAAAATTCAATTCGTTAACTCAAACGGAAGTTCTCACCTCGACATTCACAGGTCATATGACATAAAACAGACCTTAATTTTGCCCGGCTTTGCGAAACAATTTCACGAAATACCGTCCAAAAATATCAAGTTTCTAAAACGACGCACTTTTCACATCAAGGCTACTGACACAATATAAAGAAAAAGCTTATTCAACCCACGGAGGCAAATCTAACCCAGCCAAGTTTTCACTCGAAACCCACCTTGTCATACTGTCGGGCAGAGGAACCCACACGAGACTAAGTTAAAAGGTAGAGTCTCGTCTGGGTGAAAAACAGACAAGAGCCCGTCTCTACATTATGTAATGTCTACGGGACATCTTTCTCCGATCTTACGGACTTGTATTTCCCACATTAAATAATCGGCCTTGTGCCACATCTGGCCTCAATGAGGAGTTCGTGGTAAATATCCAGATTCAACTGAACCTCAGACAGGCATTATTTAACCGAACACGATTGTTACTTGATTTTGTTGATCCTGCTTTTATAATTGACTACTTGATAGATGTTATGCTTTTGTAAATATACATGTTTTTGTGGACGGAATTACTAGACTCAGTGTTATATGTTTTTTGTTTTTTTATTTTGTTGAGGGTATATTTTGGAAAACAGTTTGATTTTAGTAATTGTAGGATATCATACTAGTTAATTGTTGTATCGTGGAATGAAAAGATACACCGAGAAATGTAGCTAAACTACTTTATTACCAGAGTTGTATAACCAAGATGTATATACAATATTTACAATCTTTCGCAGTATTAGGTGTAATTTTTCGAAGTCCGTGATAATAACAACAGCCTCATGCTAAGCGCACATTGTCTATTATACATCCGGGCGACTGGATGTCATATGATACGAGCCACTACATTAATATAATAGAAGAAATCCTTCATGTCATTTGGTAGGTTAATTTTGTTTAGCGAATATGATCCTCTATGGGTTATTAAATGCTGAAATTTAAATTTTCTGTATAAATTCATGGTTTCAATTAAATATATTTATAACGCAGTTGTGTGCCTTTAACAACAGGTGAAATGAAGCGTTGATTATTATGCGATAAATATATTGCTGATCATTTTTGTTTCAAAACTATATTGTTAATTTTATTATAAATATTTATTATTGATAATTTTTTTAATAAAAATCTGTTGCTGGTAATTTTGCGATAAAACGTATTTTTATACTTACATAATGTTTTAATTTTGTTTGGGGATTAAATGATTGCTTGAATTTTAACAGATGCAGCTAACCCTGGTCTAGGTAGAACTAGAAACAACAGCAATTAAAAGGTGATTTCAAACTGTTCAGAACCTCCAATGTCCCGATCAGCAGCCGTGCTGCCAGATGTAGTTTATAATAGCCAGTGCCGAACACGGAAGATTACACGATTGATGCGGCCATCAAGACCGACACCAAAGCGTTTCTACCGAAAACAGTCAACGACAAAACGAGCAGCAGAGACTATCAATCACTTTTTATGTGCCGGGGCACTTCACGACGTAGGCGACCAGGGCTATCCACAATTTGCTGTCGTTTGCAGCTCTTGATTTTATTTTTTCGGTATTCTGAATATAACAATTTCCGACATCCATTACTAAACCTCACTAAGTAGTTATGCATTGTTTTTTGTGTCCTTCTTGCTTTCAATCTGTTCTTTGAGTATCATAGTTTTCAAGCCAAACTTTCTTATTATGTGCTCTAGAACAATTGCCCTTGGATAATACTTATATAACTTGAGTTCTAAAATGAAAATATAAGAACACATGAAAAATTATATGAAAAACTTAATGATAATACCTTGTAAGTTATTTTTAAGATAGCAAAGCAACTAAGACACAAGTGGTCGTTGAATGAGAAAAAACCGACAATTGCCGCCAGTCAAGGACTGCGATTCAATTGAATACTGCTGCCATATCTGGACGGGTGCTCCTGCTATCCACCTAGGGGTCCTTAACAAAATTCAACGGAGAATTTGTAATGTGATCGATCCCGACTTGGCAACTCAGACACAGTCACTTCTGATCGGCGCAATGTGGCTTCTTTTCTACAAATACATTCACAGATTCTGCTCCGATGAACTTAGCTCACTGGTGCCCACTATATATAAATTTACTCGATCAACAAGATTAGAAATTGGGTCCCACACTTTTACTGTGAAACCACTAAAATGTAAACGCAAATTCTACTCCATAAGCTTCTTTTCTCGCACTTCCCGCCTGTGGAATTCCCTTCCGTTTGCTTGCTTCCTCGGCAGCTACAATCTCCAAGAATCTAAATATAAAGTCAATAGTCATCTCTTATTTTACTAACCTGCCTACACTCTCTCATGCTTTCTCCGTCCACTCCATTCTCATCAGTATTCTCATCCTTCTCATACCCATTTCTTGACTCACCCTATAACTTGTCACTCTTTTTCATAACTTTCATCGCAACAAATACAATTATCTATAGAAAAACCACAGAGAAGCTACATAGACGCTAGATCAGGGCCAATAATGGCAAAAAGAAGCTACTTTACGTCGATGGAAAAATGGCGTAAGCCACAATGCCAGGTCAGAACCAGTAATATTGCTGGTTGTTCCTTGGCTTGTATCAAGAATCTGTAAATATACAAGAGGAACACCGGACCAGATGTGGCAGCAATGTTCAAAACATAACCAAATGGGTGACTTATAAATATGCAAGATCTATTCTGAAGCAAAGCATGAAATAGGATGACACAATGAACTCACTTTCTTAGCGGCAGAACTAGCAATGGATTCAGTATAAACTTTCCTCTTCGTATCATCGGAGAATGTTTGACCGAGAAAGCGGAATGAGTCAATCTCCTATAAGTTAGGATCAGCCATGCTGATGGGAAATAGGAAGGACTCTTTCAGGTAATTAACAGAAAGAGGCCTCGATTTGGAAGGGTTAACATTAACAAACCATTTCTTGCTTCATTTAATTAAAAACAAACTGTAGGCTATTTTTTAGAACGCCTGCCAATTTCACCCCATCAAAATGATCACGCAGTTTATTGGGAGAGCGGGAAATATCTGTGTCATGAGAATAGATAGCAAGGTGAATGTGAGATCCTGTCAATTTAAATCATACGTTAACACTGTGGATGTTGAAGAAATACACATCATACTTGGACTATGTGCATGCATATATATATATATATATATATATATATATATATATATATATATATATATGCCTGTACTGTGTGTGCAGGTATCTTTTCCATCAGTTGCAGAAGGGAACATACGTGATACAAAATAGAACCATCTTTTTATACAAAAAAAAAATTGTCGCGTATATTTTTGAAGGTGACTGCTTGATAATACACTCTAGTTTCTTGTTCTTCATGTGACCATTTGTCTTAATCTTGGGTTGCCATTTTTCGTAATATGATATTTCACCCATATATCATAACCCTTCTTTAGTTATCCCATGAGACATTCTTACATTTAAGCGACCATTCATCTCATATATGTAATAAAAGTGTCTTTAATCCCCACTTGAACTTTCATCTTATTTGATAAGTTATAGACACCCTCTTTGAATATAATTATATTTCAGCATTATCAAGAGAGGAATATGATTCATTTAAAATCAAAATCATAGTCAGCAACCAATAAATAATGTACTTTTACTCAACTGCGTTATTTCGAAGACGATTAGGGAGGATCGTTCTACTCCCAGATTTCCCAACCGGGGAAGCCTGATTGACGACTTCGGGCAGTGTTTTGTGGCATTCACTGCCTCATCAACATTTGTTTTTTTTTCTAACTTCATTTACATACGCTACAAAATAAATTAATTACAAATCAACTCGGAAGGAAAAGTCGAGAAAAGAGTTCTAATTCCAGTTGAACCTCTTGCCTTTAATTACGCACAAATACCCTCGGAAAAGTTATTAATCCGTCTCTTCTTTTCAGTTATGGGTTCAATAATAGCAGGGACTGGGTCTATAGCCTTGGCTGGAAACCTGTCTAACGCAGAAAGCAATGGCAACCCACTGCAGGATACTCTTCTGCCCAGTCATGTATCACGTATGGCACTTAACTGACAACTGATTAATAAAAGAGGAAATAATTTTCCGATTTTGAAGTCATTCTGGGGTATTTTTCGTTCAAATAAGTGAAATTGTTTTGCTCGTGCTAAATCTAAAAAACATAAATATTGCAAAAAAAATAATATTGCATAAAATTTATTATTTTTAAATAATGTTAGATGCTTCAAAATTATTCATTATCTATATATAAGGCAATCTGTAAGTCTGTGTAACTGCTCCCTATGCACGCCTATATTTTTTTAGCTACGACATTCAAACTTCCTAAGGACACATATCTACAGGGAAGCCAGGTCGACAAATACGTTTTGAGTTTTTTAAGTTCAGCAATTTTCCCTTTCACACATTTTGGCCAATGTAGCCGATTGTTAACATTTGCTCCGTAAAATATTTTATGATCTTAGATGGTTACTACATTACGTTATAGAAATCAAATCACACGTGTCAAACGCGACTAAATTTGTTTATTAAAATAAATGAGCTTTTATATTTAATTTTTATTTCGACGTTTTAAAAATTCTTTGATCAACAAAATAATGTGAATATTTTCCCCGTAGTTTTGAAAAAAAATAAAATATTTTTTTTTCAAACAAAAATATAATATGCAAGAAAGTGTCAATGATAAATTTAATTATTTAAATCTTTTTTAAGATTTAACTTTTCATACTTCAGAAAATAACATTTTCAAAAAAATAAAGCTTTTTTTATCACTAAATATTTCATGAAGAAAATCGACTGTCTGTTTTCGTGTGGCATTAATGTAACTTTTTCTTCTAAAATTAAATGTCTTAATTTTTATATATTCTTCGAAAATTTCTGAACTGAGAGTGTAATAGTTTTATATTTCTAATTTCAGTAAAAAAAAATAAATAATTTTTATTTTTATGTTAAATTCATTTAGTCAACAGAAAAATGTAAATAATTTTCCCCGCAACTTTGAAACAGAAACAAACGCAATGCTGTTTACAATGTTACACAAAACATCAAATCTTTCTTGCAAAAGCTCGCGAAGCTATCTTCAATACTCAAGAAGGAGTTTTATTGGATATTTTTTGTTATTATTATTATTATTATTATTATTATTATTATTATTTGTTATTGTTGTTACCTACTCCTCTCATTGGCATCTTCTCCTACTCCTAAAATGTTCTGAGTTGCACAGGCAACGCCGGGCTATGGTGCTAGTTTAACAATAAGCTCAAGTTGATGTTAAAAATAGCTAGAAAACTTTGATCTGTTTAACATGGAATGATCTTTGAGGATATGGATCAGATTTTTATTTATAAATATTGTATAAATATATTTTTTTTATTTTTGTATTTGAATTATTTCCCTACATTGCATATGATCCAATATTGTACATAATTAGGTTACAATAAAATTCGTCAATATTTCTCAGATGAGGTAGTATTTACTTTAACATTGTTTGGACATTTGTACTCAACTAACATGACATCTGGTAATGAGATCGCACATGGAATTAGAATTAAAAACCCCACTAATCGAAATAAAGTGTTCCGTTTGAAATTCCCAGCATCTGAAGAAGGCTGGGGTCTATAACGGCTGAAACGGCTTAAAATGGCAATAAAATGGGGAAAAGAGTCCGAACATTGTAAACGAAACAATAAAATTAATATTTCATATGAAGATTACCTAATAGAAATTGCGATGTATTGGAGTGCGGGACCCCGTATGAGATTAGCGGTCACAGGAGAGTTACAACTGCTCTGAGAACGACTACTTTATTTTCGGAAGGTATTTTATTACTGATATAATCTTTTTCTGTATCTGCCATTATGTAAACGAAGTAAGTTTTTAATAAAAATATTAACATTAAAAACAGTCTAAATCTGCTTCAAAAGTAATTTTACGACGAAGGTAGAACAATTTATTTTTTATCTTATTGCTTAGATTGAAATTTAAATAATTACAAATCGAATCCTTCTAATTACGTAACAGAAATATATTTTCTGTAATTTTTTTATGTTTTGTTTTGATTTGTAAAAATGAAAATCTAATATACGGAATTCCAAGCTTGATTACAGCTTGAACATGAGTTACTTTTAATCATTTCACCCCAAGTAATAAAGCAAATCCATTAAGATGCAATTGGTTACTATATTATTTAAATATAAAAAAAATAAAATGAAAATATTAAGGAGAAAAACAGAAGAACACAGACAGGAAATCACAACTGCCATTACATTTAGATTTTCTAAGATCAAACTTGTCCAGAAAGCAAGCCGGAAAAGCGTTCTACAAGCGGGAAGTCTTGGTGAATAGCCTGTTAGCATAGAAATTAAGGTTGTATCTATCCGTTTAAACTATAAAATTATATCTTGCTACTAATCCTGAAGTACTCTTAAGTCCATAAAGTCGAGGCGCCAAAGGGTAAAGTAAATCAGAACAATTACCATGAAAGTATTTATAGAAAAGTCAGTGCCATGTAGGAGGCATAAACGCTGAAGAGACAGTGAAAGAATAATACAAGAAAAATGGATTATTCCACAGGCGAAAAGGTGACTACTAAAATAAGTATAAAAGCAGCAGACAGAAATCTGGGGCACGTGTGTTGAACGATAAGCGTACAGCGGATGAACAATAGTGAATAATCGGAGTTCAGCGAATAACGAATCTATCGAATGACAAACTGTAGATAGATCGTATCATGAGTAACTAAGGGGATATATCATAATTAAGATTTACAACCGTGCGATACAAACACCTGAGTAACATTGTAGGTTATATCACAACCAAATGAGGTTACAGCACTACATTACGGCGGTAGAAAAACAACTGGAGTAACTGAAGCCAAAATATTAGATCAGAAACAATAATATTGATAATACTTTGAATTTTATGAATCTCACGGATACAGCAAGAGCACCGCCGGTAGAAATGTGACTAAAATCAGGATGTAAGGTCAAGACCAGAGATATTGCATATTATTCTTAGGAATTTCTAAGGGATCTCTAACGATATAGCAGGTGCACTCGACCATATGTGGCAGCAATATTCTAGGCATGGATTAATGGTAGACTTATAAATATGTAAGATAGATTTGGGAGAAAAAGATTTGGGAAAGACGCAGAAAAACCGCATTAAGGAATTAATTGGTGTCGTAAATTTTTGAATGAATGTACACATTCAAAATTGTTTCAATAATTTTAATTGTTTTCGTTTATCTCACGAGGAGAAAGAAAATATCTGTATATCTTAATTAAGACTTTTTTTCCTCAACGTTCAGCAAGTATTGAACAAACATAAAAATGCAGAGGTACATAAATATATTGTTATTTAATAAGCTCAATGCAATTGCAAATTACTTAAATATTGCAATTGTTTTGAAGTGACGGGTCCAAAGGAGGTTTAAGAGACAAGGAATTAAGAGACAATATTGATAACGATGAAAATTATAAAAAATAATAAAATTGGAAACTAAAGCAGTCGAACAAAACATTATTCTGAAAGAAATATTTTCAAATATTAATGAGTGCGTACAAGACTGATATCTTTTATATAGGAAGTCTTCAATACGAATATCGACAATTACGGATCACTTTGCCGCCTCGTACATATAAGCAGGGTTAATTAGCTTTCTGTACGCTGTAATTAGTTAATTTAATAGGCTCAAATTGCAATAAAACTTTTGAAGCACTCACCGAATTGAAAATAGATCCGTAACTTCGTGGCACAGGTACTAATTAAATTCTCTGTATTGTTTAGATTCAGAAAGAACGTGAAGCCTTAAGTGACTGGTTGATAGAGGCAAAGAGAATGAATGACGAAAGCGGAAAAGGAAATAAGAAAGAAAATGTGTAAATCCGAAGAAGACAAAACAAATGCAAAAGAAAGAAGCAAACCTGAAGGAAAGAAAGAACTGTTAGATATTTCAGCAAACAATTGCCGATTTTAGAATACAGCTATTTATTCTGTTCTAATATCTTATAACTAAAGAAACTATAATCCACCAAAGGTAAGCAATATTGAGCCTGGAAGTTATTTAGATGGGTGACCGCTGTTAAATACCAAGTGCTGTAAGCTCGGATAAGCAGCTGGTGTAATCTATAATGACTCGCTATTTTTGATCGGAGAGCAAGAGTTTGAATTCCCGATATGTTCAGCATATTCCCTTACGCTCAAATATTCCCTTGAAAGTTACTGATCCACTGCTTCTCTTCTATTATTAATAATATTTGTATCTTCAAAATATATATCAATATTTTTTGTTTATATTTTTGTCTATATTTCTGACATACGGCATTGTAATTAATTATCATTTTTCGGAATTTTGTTCTCATCTTTATTGTCATATTCACGAAATTTCGGCTGTTTTACGCTCCGACCTTCAGGTGATTAAAATTTTGAACTGAGCTTCTTATTTCAATCTCTGGAGCCACAGGGCCAGGTGGATAAAAACGTTAACTGAATTCAGTGATTTGACCAAAACCGTTGTGAGTTCAATAACTGGTTACATACAGCATTGGTAAACAAGAAAAAACTTAGAGTGTTAAGTTAAAATAGAGATAAATAAGTCGTCCATAAGAAGCATCAGTCATAGAACGAGAACAATTTACCACAGTGATAGAAATAAAAGGCTCAGCTCAAAATTACCATCACCTGAAGTAAACCGCAGCGTACAAAGTGTATATGACAATAAAGAGAAGACATACAGGCAATTATCTCAAGTTACACTAAGCTATATCACATGTATAGTAACCCAAAGTTTTACAAAGACGGTATAAAATTCAGGTCAATTTTTTTTTCTGCTAAGACTGTGTGCCATAAGTCATTTCCTTGTGGATATAATTGAGCCATTGATGAGAAAGTCACCATCATATGTCCGAAACTCCGCTCACTTTGCGGAGCTAATCAAAGATGTTCCCATCCAATGAAACCAGACGCTGAGCCTAAATGTGGACAGTGTTCCAACATCGTGCAAAAGTCATTAGGGGAGACCGAGAGACATAAAAAGAAATAGTCGGTATAAGCAATTCTCTACAACGTAACAACTAACGGGGATGTGTGACAGCACTCAGAAAAAAGCCTTGGTCTGCCTACCTTATGTGAAGGGATTATTGGAGAAGAATACAAAGGATGTGGGTTCTATATAACATCAATATGACCTTCAAAAGTGGTTCTACACTTCGCAGATACCTCTCCCGATTAAGACAGAGGAGAAAAATAACTAAAGATGGTGTAGCTTCATTCCATGTAGCTGCTAAAAGAACTATCAAAGAGAAACGGACTAACCCCTTAAGTTAAGGCTGCAAGAATATTGTAAAGCTGTAACACGCGGAGAAATAGAAAAATCAGGCATAGCTGTCCATATAAAGAGAGAGAAATGGGATCTTATGAAAACATAAGGAAACAGTGCATATGAAAGTGGGAGTAAAAAAAATCATTGGTCTCAATATTGCAATATGACGTCTGGTAAAAAAAAATCGGTACTGAAACATTAGGTTTACAAACTTAAAAATTCATACACTGATGTTCTCATGGACACATGGCTCTATGGATGAAAGCTTTGGTTAGATCCAGTGACTTGACCCAATGCGTTAAGTGTTCAATATCTGTCTATAGTGGTGAGCATATAACAGAGCTGAGTTAAAGGGTTATGACTTAGACATACAGAAGTGGCTTGTTCCGTGGAACGAGAACAATATACCCTAAATTCTAGACACCTGATGAAGACCAGAGCGTACAACGATCGAAATGTCCTGAATATATTAATATGAGGACAACAGTCCTAAATAATGTTAAGATGAGGGCGTCAGTTCAAATAATAATAACATTAATAATTCTGACAATATAAAAACATTTTCTGGATTTAAATATAATTAAAAGGAATTTAATAATTTATTTTTAAAATCATTTTATCCGAGGCAAGGCATGGGATTAGAGTGAGAGTAAAACAGTGTACAGGGGATGCCGGGAAAAAAATAAGAGATGTGACATAGTTAGGCGAATGGGATTTAGGGAGCTAGAAGTTGCCAACTGACGTTGCACTGAATTTTTTGAGGATTATAGCTATCAATAAAGCAAGTATACGGAAGAGAGTTCCACAGACCGGGTTGCGGAAAAGGAACCATTAGAGCAGAAGTGGCGGTTATATTTTAGTATTTTGACGGCAACACGGTGGGACTTTGATGTCAATCTAGTAGCACGAGTAGATTCATGTGGTCGGGGCACCAAGGAAAGAAACTCGTCAGCAGAATCCGTGAAAATATTTCTAGAAAAGACAGAGAGAAGCCACATCACGTTGGTGAGAAAGTAACTGAATGTAATCTACGTCAAGATCCATTATGTGGCAGATACTACATTGAGATGAATACAGGAGCACCCGACAAGATATAGTAACAATATTAAATGCATGGACGAATTGTAGATTTATATGATGTCGAAAAGGAATCAATGCAACTTAAAATGTTCAACACCTTTTATCATAAAAATGAAAAAAAATTGTTTTGCTTTTTGTGCATGAGTTCAAGCCTGGTCTTATTGTTTCACCAAATGCTCGCAATATTAACATAGCTTAGGGGAATTAATGTCTTACTTGTAATCGGAGAGTGTGGAGTAGATCTTCATGAATCTATAAGAGCTTAGATAATATAATGTTCATTAACATTATAACTGATCGAGTTGTGTTACTTTTGTATGTCTGAGGTTTTGACGCTGCCTATTTTTTCCCAAAGTGCATTAGTGCAGAATAAACCCAACACTTTACGCTTGCATTTCAGATTTTAGACTTCTTACATAAAATAGAGACACTTGTTATTAAATTCAGTGAGAAAGTATGTAATTATTTTTTATTATACTTTGGCAGCCTTTAATAGCTTTCTTAATTACTTCATCAGTAGGTTCATTATTGTTTATGCATGGAGACTGACTTTAAAATGGCTGGATAATGCACAGATAGTAATAATAATAATAATAATAATGAATATTCTTCTCATGTTTCGTTTGCAGAAAGATGCGTTAGGCTCAAGTATATATATATATATATATATATATATATATATGGGGCTATATGAATGTCTGCATATCTGTGCATTATATGGTTTGTGGGTTAGTCGGATAATAACAATAAAGATGTAAGTAATAATAATACGATGGCAAAGATAAAGACCAACAACAAATAATAAAACATAGTAGTAATAATATTAATGAAACAAACAATAACATAAATCATCTCTGCTTGTTTCTCGGTTACTTAGAGAAAAACGCCATCTTAATTATTTCACTGTCCGAAGCAGATAATGGAAACCCGAGATAACGTTCGGAAAATCAGCCCGCGTTTATGCAGATCTGCAGGGGAAATCAATAATCCCGTATCCTAACTTCAAACTGAATTCCGATTTGAAATATTTGCTGTACAATTTTCGTTCTATCTGATTAATATCTATCCTGGAACGAAGTGCGCTGATATTGAAAAAGTAATATTTTCTGTAAAAGAATTATTTTCTATGAAACGTTAATACACCTGAGTGAAAGAAATATTCTATTTCTATAGTTATATTTACTTATCAAGAGCGTCTCAGCTGTAGGGTAATGGTTAACGAGTCAAGTCTGATTGGCCATTACAAATGAGTGTTGCATTCCTGAAGCTAAGTGCTCTAGAAACAGAAAAAAATCTTGTTAGAAACAAAAAAAATAGTTTTCTGTTGCTTTGTGATATTCATCAACTTATATGGCAGTGAATGCTAGAGAATCTCTTCATAGAAAACTGAAAGCCACAGTAACGTGGTTCTACAGAACGATACTGAGAAATCCCTGAACAAAGGGTGTAAGCAACTAGGAAGTCTTAAAATTAGCAAGAAATGGCACACACTCAGAATTGAAAGGAGACAGTCGAAATTTTTTTAACACGTTATGGAATAGGTAGGCATGGAAAAACTAACAATCATAGGGCATATTGAGGGAAAGAGAAATATAGGACGAGCTTTTGTGAAAAGATGGCGGAGCGGGAGTTTTAGCAAAGAGGTAAAACCTGACAATGACAGCAAAAGGTACGAAGATTTAGAGATGCATGATCGCCCATATGCTGAAAAATCGCCACAAATAGAAGCGAGTTCTTTCAAAGTGTTCGATCTTCATTGGTCGCTCCATTCTTTTAGCCTTTAATCCACAACAAATAGTTTCAAACACAATAAACTACTACAAAACAAATGTTAACCTGATAACTCGTAGTGTATTCTTAAATAGTAACGTTCTATCAAACATTTCATATGAATGTCATGCATGGCGCCAAAACTATTTTAAACATTCGATGATTGTCGCCACAGATTAACAATTAACTTTACCAGATAACAGAAAACACAACACTCGAGAACATTCAACACCAGCAACAACTAAAATGTATAGCACACGTAAAACAAGTAGAAAATAATGGTACAATCAAGATATTGACGTCCCACACTACATCAAATAAAATGTTTGGAAGATAATCCCCATCCACACCCGAAATCTCTCGCCTTTAAACAGTTTGGAAACATGTCTCAGAAGATCTGATAGTATTTACTGAATTTTGGAGAAAACGATCTTGCTAATAGCTGCTGAGGTAAACCTATTCGTTACATTAGCCATATGGTTTTTATTTCTTTTCGGTGAAAAATAACGTTTAAATTCCACCCCTATGCAAATTGAAATATCTGGTTAGTTACCTTATATGATCAGTTTTAGACCCACCCTAGTGACAGAGTGTAGTCGATTTCTACTTTTTCTTCAAATTAATTCATCTGCGGTGGTTTGCAGTAATACGAGTTTATTTTCGGTGTGTAGGATGAAATAAAAATATTGCGTCATCAGATTTTTATCATGCCCAAACACTATTGTCTCGACTGTCGATTAGTTGTTCTATGGCCAATGTCTGCGATGGAAGAACATACTGGCAAGCATTACAAAGAAGTCGCGGATGTTGTTAGTGTAAGACTTTCAACAGTCAATCTTGTCATCAAGGCAAAGAAAAACTGGATTCATCAGTCCACAAATGTAAAGGAAAATGCAAACGACAGACAAAAAACAATGCCAATAGATGACATGTAAGTGAACAGGGAAAGTGTGAGATATTCTAGGAAGACATTTTTTGTTTCAATTAGTTTGCACAAGGTGTACTTATGCCTGTATTTTTTTTTTTTGTTTACTGGCTTGCATTTCATCAGTTTGAATCTATGATACTATACAGTTTTCCAGGTAGATTTTCTAAACAATAACGAAAACTTAAATTAATTGAGTAGACGTGTCTCTTACAAACTGTCCTCGAGTGAATTTACATGCATGTATGATATGTATGGCTACACTGTGTATAGAGGCTTGCATATGTTTGCGTTATGTAATTTAAACACAAGTGTACATTAACAGACAGACACACGATTTGAATCTAGATTCTTGATAAAATCCACAGAAATGTCTGCAATACAACCATCCTGACAAGGTATCAGGGCTTCAGTCAATTTCTCACCGACGTCGAGTGTCTTCCCTCTATCTACTCAATAAATATTTTCATAGCTACTGTTCTGCTATGTTTTTTGTGGGGTGTTAAGCGTGTTACAAGATTGGCAATAGGTTCTAAAGTTTTACTGTTGAAATAGCAAGACGTAACCACCACTTCTATTCACAATGTCTTTTCTCGCACTTGCCACCTGTGGAATTTCCTTCCAATGTTTTTCATTCCAGATCCCTACAATCTTTAAAGTTTAAAATCCAACGTTAGCGGCTATTTTCTTTTTGTTGAATCATGTTCCCTTTTATCTTTTCTTCAATCCGTTCCCATTCTCAGTCTTTCACTTTTGCGCCTTGTAACACCCGTTCCTGCGTTATAACAGTACCATCACGTTCCTTGGGATGAAAACAGTAATGTACGTGTGTATTATAATTATAATGGCAAAATATATGAGAGCTAAAATTAATTATTACTTTCTGTTTAAGAAAACAGATTTTATAGCCCTAAATAATTGATGCAGAAAAATACAATAAAATATATTCAAAACTCTTAATGTTCATATTTCAAATATAACGCGAAAAAAAAAGTTTACAAAATCCTCAAATCAAAACAAAAAGAAAATAACACAAATGACATTGTCACAAGCATTAAAATATTTTTCATACAGAAAGGAATTTTTAATGTTTGTGCAATATCTCGAGGGCCTCTCTCTACAGATATAGAATTTGGAATTGTTGCCTTTCTATTTTTATCCAATGAGAACACTCTAAATAGAATGTTTCATTTTCTTTGACTTTCAAAAGATATTCTTTAGAAGAATCGAAGGGGCAAAAACACTGCAAATCCTGATACATTTTCCTCTTGAGCTATTGTGTAGAATATTAACTAAATATATATTTTAAGTAATGATAATTTAAGAGCAACTTTTGGGTCCAATTTTGAGCTGTTAATTTTGTTTAGAGTTTCAGTTAATTCATGCATTCAGTCTTCTGTAAAAGTTTTCCACGTGGTCGGTTATTCATTTTTAACTTTGTTTAATCATGACTGGTATCTAAACAGCTCCCATGCAATATTTATTACCTTTCGTTTTCATTCTCAAAAATCTATATATATTTAAATGGATACTTCTGTCTGTCTCTGTGTGTTTGTGTTTCTAGTCTAACGACTACACCACCAAAACCCTTGGACCGATTTAAACCAAAATTGGTTCACTTGTCGATCATAATATGAAAATTTGATATGCACAAAATTTCTCGAGTCAATTTTCAGGTAACGGCAGCAATCACCGAAACGCTTAGAATTTACGAACTCTCCATCCTCTAAAACGCCTTATGCGAAAAAACATCAGTTAACTTGTAGATCACGGTCCGTACCTTTGATGTAGACCAAAAAATTTGATCATGTACAGCTTTTGCAAAAAATCAACGGCAAACCTAATTTCGGATGATCTTTTACACACTTTTATGTATTTCTCCAAGATGCTTCATTCAAATTCAATCTAAATTGAGTCACTAGTAGATCAATGTTGGATGCCTTGATATGCGAACAAAAATTTCAATTGACTCATAGGGTGCGGTAAATATTTATGGAAAATCTTGCTTTTTGCCGTCGTTTATTTCTCCGAAACGCTTAGTTTTATTCCAGCAAAAATCATTTTTGGAACTTCTACCTTATATGCCACCACAGAAAGCAATGGCAACCTCATGCGGGATAATCTTCTGCCCAGTCAGTCATGTCTCGAAAGAGACATGATCGCCCAAAGTGTGTATCACGTATGGCACTTCACTGACTGACCTTGAATGCCATAACTATTTCACGTTTTCTACAAGGTGCCAATCCCTCCGACGTTGTAGGGACAACGCATCCACTTATGCGTCACAATGTCATTGCATCACATTAGAGGTTCCTGTAACATCCATCCCCGTTCTTCCAATTGTACATACATCTTATTTATTGGCAAAATTGATCAAGCATGAATTCCGTTTTTTAAATGCAAGGAAAAAAAATAACTTCACTTTTTTTTTTAGCTTACAAGTCACAGTAATTATATTGGAGCTTTTTGAATAAGAACTTGACATTACTATTTCACAAAACCACTAAAAATGCCCGAGCAGCGCCGGGATATACAGCTAGTATATATCATTCTGTTAGTTGCCGGGCGTGATACATTCTTGGATGAAAATGTCTCGAAACATTTCGAAAGCTAAAGGTGTTGACACTACACAATCCAGTTTATCCTCAGGGCGAGGTAACAATAAAATGGCATACGTTATACAGGCTTCGCCTAGTCAGTTATGTCTCGAAAGAAACATGACTGACTAGGCAGAAGATTTTTACGCAGTAATGATAGTAGGCTGTCATTACTTCCTGCAGTAAACTGGTTGACAACTAACGCTATAGATCCTGATTTGTCCTTGAGGGTGAAGAGATGGATTAATAACTTTCTCGACCGTATTTATGCATAAACAAATGAAACGAATCCGACTGGAATTCGTAATTGGCTCTCAGATTTCTTATTCCGAGTCTATATATATATATATATATATATATATATAATAAATACTTAGACTCTGTAAGAATGCACTCCGTAAATTTATGTCACTATGAACTCTCGAAAAAACCATTAACAAACAGAACCTAAATCCGTTACAATCCGGCGTACTAAGTCGTCGGATAAATGGGAAGAAAAAAAAGAAACCAGCGGAACAAGAACAAAACATTCAAAATTCCGCAGTAAATAAAATAAACCCAAACGGAATCAAACACAAGAAAAATTGCTCGATACGAAAGTACTAAAATACAATAGTAGAGCAAAAACACACGAAAAATCTAAAGTGAGCCAAAACCTACCACGGTTTTACACTACGGATCGTCAGGGAAAAGCCTTTTCCCTGACGATCCGTAGTGTGAAACCGCGGTAGGTTTTGGCTCACTTTAGATTTTTCGTGTATATATATATATATATATACAAATGTTCAGATGTACAAAATTAGTATAATATTTTACAAACAAGGAATTTATTGTTTGTCTGAAGGCTCTCTCGTCCAACATCTTGTCAGGAGAAAAAACGTTTGAAAATGAATTAAACGAAAGAACAGTAACAACGAAAATAAATAGAAAAAAGAGGGAAACGCGATAAAACATATCTCGAGGGGAGGGGAATTCACGAGTACATAATTAGCGAGGGACAATTAAAATAAAATATCCCCCAACAAAGATAGAGACTTTACAAAATCCTTCTGTCGTCAGAGAAGGTTTTCTTAATAATATAGAGACTGATTTCAAATTCTTTAAATGATTATTGGAATCAGCATTATGTATAATTTTATCACTTATAATTTATCACTTATAATTTATCACTTATAATTTATCACTTATATATATATATATATATATATATATATATATATATATATATATATATATATAGCCACGTGTAAATATATTTAAATAGGTATGCGCAGTCGCTTGAATGCATTATTTTTAGCTAATATATTGGTTTCAAATGTGCTTTGAACTTGAGAAATTATTGAGATTAATACAATTAGTCTCGGTAATCACCTATTTGATATTTCAATTATCACTGGATACTCCACAGTCTAGCACGTGTGACGTTCAAACTGTAGATATTTCTGACAGATGTACTACTATATCTTGATGCTAAGATGCGAAATACTTTGTTTCTATATGTTCTGGTTCTATTAATTCATTCCTTTTGTCATCTAATCTTTTAAATAACGGTAGCAATTTTACCAACTAAATTAATATTAAAATATACTCCCGCTCCAGTAAGAAACCTATCGTGGCGGACAGACATAATCTCGCTGCTGACCTTGAGCGGGATCTACACTCTGTGGTGAACTGGGGCAAGAAGTGGCTTGTCAACTTCAATTCCTCTAAGACCAAGCTGTTGTCTGTCAACCATTACAGGCAACCTCTTCTGCCTCCCATAAGCATGGACCAGATGATTCTCCCGGAGAGTAATACACTACGCCTCCTCGGACTTACCCTGTCCTCAGACCTCAAATGGAACCACTATATTGAATCCATAGCAAAATCTACTGCTAAGAAGATTGGGTCACTATGTCGATCCAGGATGTTTTTTCCACCTGAATCCATCCTGCATATATACAAGTCAACCATCCGTCCGTGCATGGAGTACTGCTGCCATTTATGGTCAGGTGCCCCTGCCGTTCTCCTCAGTGTTCTTGACAAGCTCCAAAGGAGAGTCTGTAATGTGATAGGTACCGATCTGACGACTCGACTGCAGCCACTTTCCCATCGTCGAAATGTGGCCTCCCTCTGTCTCTTCTATAAATACTTTCATGGCTTCTGCTCGGATGAGCTTAAGTCACTGATGCCTCCTCAACAGGTGTTTACCCGTGCAACCAGACTGGCAACTGGGTCCCACCCATTCACAGTCAGGTTAGCCAAATGCAGTCGACAATTCTACTCCTGCAGCTTCCTCTCTCGCACTTCCCGCCTGTGGAACTCACTCCCGTATTCTTGCTTTCCTGACGTCTACGACATCCAGAAATTTAAATGCAAAGTCAATACTCATCTACTAACCACTGGACTCTAGCTCTCTCCCCTCCCTTGTATAACCTTCCCTTTCTCTCCTCCTATGTATCTGTCATCGCACCTTCTTTCTCAGCTTTCTATTGTTCCTTTCTAACTAGCTTGTACTCCTCACTCTTTTCTAATTAATCTTTTTACATTTATGTAACCTCCTGCACATCAGTGGCGTTTCTGCCTTGCTCGGGGTGAAATGATTAAAAAGAAAAAAAATAATGATCTCCTATTATAAAGCTGTGCATTTTATATCACAAAAGCCTAAGATAGTCTTGCATATAAATCATATTTCGTACGACTCCTCATAAAAATATTCCACCGCCCCAGTTTTTTGAACAGGTGTAGATATTGATCCCTCCTTCCTGTTTAGAATCAGGTTTTTCTACTTCAGCTAACCTCTCCGTCCAAACTGATTTTTAATTAAAAATGATTTAGTTTTCCTTCAATAGGGGCTCATACACCTACCTGGTCATTTAAGCAAGAGTAGAAGTGTATCTCTTCTTTTTTAGAATTTTTCCGGTTCATTTTAATGTATTTTCCTTCTCTTTCTCATTTAGCATCCCCTAGCATATTAATGAAATTATCACCTTCGTTGTGGTTACTTATTATAGTAAATTATAGAATCGTGAGTCAGGCCACTGTCAAGGAAACTAATACAAATCAATCAAAGGAAAATACTTCGATAATAACTCGAGAGTATCTTCTTTCCTGTTGTAAAATGACACCTGGTAGCGAGTCAGGATTCTGATCACTGTAAACAGTGCGTCAAACCAATTTGATAACAGTAAAACGCTCACGTGTATTCAACCAAATATCGGGCACATTCAAAGTAAATGTTTTTTGTCCAACGAGAATGACCTAGTCACAAGAAATGGATTAAGGACCCAAGTCTCTCAAATTAGCAGCGGAGAAAAAAGCTGAATAAACTTAAATGGATTAAACTAAAATAGAATTCTTTAAAGGAAAGCGCTGACAATTTGAGGAATTTTCAAAAAGGTTGCGTTGATTAATGTGTGATATCAACTCTTGTACGGATATTTCGTAGCGAAATCATCGTTTTCGCTTATTATATTTCAATCTATATGGGTTTAAATGATTCATGAGTGGCAAAATATTGGTAGTTTATATTTGAGTCTGTAAACATTTCTTTCGTTCGATAATTAATTAATGAGTCGTTTGCATTTGCTTAAAAACAAAAGGCATTTGATTCATAGAGCATTGAATATTAGACATTTATATTTTAGTCTATTAGTATTTAGTCTGCGGATTTTGAAAAATGTATCGTTCACACATTTTTCAGTATGATTCCGCCTGTAAAAACCCCGGAGAGACTTGAGTTAGAGGCTTAGGTTAAGGGGTAGTTTATATATATAGTAGTGGAAGATAACAGCTAATTCTAGACTTGAACAGGTCAAGATTGTAGTGATCAGGGAACTATCCTCTTAGGAGTGTTTCATTTTTTGTGGGAAAAAGCTGCTCGAGGTTATTTCACGCCGATTAGAATGGGGGTTGTTTGCATGGCGGATCCAGCAGTGAAGTGTTACTACAAGTGGAATCAGGAGATACAGTTCACCCAAGCACTTTCCACGGTACTAGCGATAGAGTTTGTGCGTCAGCTTGTTTAGGAAACAAGTAAAATACTAATTATTTATACTTGAATTTATAATTATTTTCTTACTTCGGAAACAGATAAATACTGGTCATTTCCATTTGAGTCTGTGAGCATCTACTTAGCGAAAAAATTTCAAACCAGATCTAATCTGTCGAGTATAAAGTCGGCACGTTGCAGTATCTACTGAATAGTAGGTCTTTTAAAAAGCAGACGCCGAATAATTTCTGTAGCCATTCTGATAACTGCATCGAATGTGAGAACGGTTTAGAATTAAGTTTTAAAGAGGTTGAAACCCGAGGCTAGAAATGTCATCCGGTTTTCTATTTACTTCATAGAGGAATTTTATTCGGATATTTTCAAGAATCTATCAAATATCTAGTGCTCGATACTAAGGAATATTTGATAAAAAATCTCAAATAACCAACAAGCAACTCAGCATATATTACAGGCACTGTCATCTTTCTAAGTATTCATACAGACAACAAGAGCTGTCTGAACATTTGTACGGACACCAGAATTCCTGTCAATGATTTAGGAGTCTTCTGAGTGATGCATTTATCAAATCTACATTCTAATATATTGGACACGGTTTTATACGTGACAGCTTTTACAATCGCAGAAAAAATAGCAGTATGATTTAACCAAAGAACTTTTCTAATTCCTAAGAAAAATTAGCTTTCACAATTTTATTTAGATGTGAAAAGGTACATATTTGTCAGTAATCATAAATTTTAACTGAAAAAGCTATTATACATATAATGTAAATGAATCCTTCATTAAATTAAATTCATTAAAATTTCTAGCTATAAAGGTTGTGTAATAATTGGCTGAAGTGAAAATTGAATCGACAGTCGTTCATTTAGAATCATATAAACTTGGAAAAAGTATCCTTTTCTCTCTGGTTAAAAAGTAGATTCTGTTCTTTAGTCTTGGATACGGCAACCATTATTTAGGAGTTCGAATACATTAACGATGTTCTTTTCTAAAGGTCAAATCATAATAAAACTCGTGTCCAAACCAGAAGACCTATCTTAAATTTCGACCTTCAATTAGGAGTGAATTTTTGCTTTAATCTGGGTTTGTCGGGATTCGTTGTTATAATCGGGATAGGAAATTCGAAAGAAGATAAGCAGAGATTAAGAAACATAATTAATTTGACTCAAAAAGTTAATTTTCTTTAGTTTAATATACTTTTATTTGCTAATATCTTATTACAATTATTATACAATCTTGAGCTTTGACTCAATCCGTTTAAACCCCTTTGATAAAGATGTACGTTACGTTATATCAATTTTAATATGTATGTTAATTATCCACGTTAAACAGTGTTAATGAAACAGAATCATTTCAGAAATATAAATACTGAAAAAACAATATGACCGGAAACAAAATAAACTTGAAAATAATTTAAAACTTTATATATTGTATTAGAAATATAGTAATTACTTTTATGCGGACCTGTTTATATATATATATATAATGATCTTCAAGGTAGAAAAGTAAATCGACAAAAATTGACTTAAAATCGCGCTGATTATTAGCAGGGATAAGTTAATATTTTGTCCACATGAATTAAAATATGTGTAAATATCGGAATAATTTACTGAATTTAATTGTGCCGTTAACTTTATATAACAAAATTCTTGGTAAATCACTCCCAGTGAAGCAAAAGCTTTATCCTCCGGGCGAGGTAATAATCAATTAAATGCCATACGTATGCATGCTTGGCTAATCCTGTCTTATTCGAAACAGGACAGACTAGATAGATTTTCCCACGGTAGTGTGCTATTAGTTTCTGTGCTAGACTGGTTACCACCCAAGCCAATAGAACCTAATCTGTCCTGCTCTTTAACAAACAGCTGGAGAGAGAATAGATAGATTAATACACTTCTTTGTGCGTTAGTGAATGCAACGAATTCGACTTGAATTGGAACTCGTTTTAACCTTAAACTAAACTAAAATTCAACATGTTTTTGCTAAAATAATTGTGAGAAAGAAAATTAATTTACTCATAATACATTTTATCATCAATATATTTCTTGCTAAGAATAATATGATTGAGAATGTTGAATTAACTTTTTATAAGCATATTTAAATAAACTTCGGAATGTAAAAACAAAATCGACGAAAATGTTTCAGAAGTAAAAGATCTAATAAATTAAATCATCGTCAATCTCTTTGTTGCAGACTTTGCATAAGCATAGGATAAGAGATCCTTGTCTCAAAGGATCAATCGATAATAGTCGATTTAAGTTGGTGGACGGAAAGTCCGGTCTACAAATGAATATTGTCTTATATGACGTTTTCTTTTGCCTCCCATTTTTCCCTCTACACATGTCTTTCTAACAGTGCAGGTTGATCTCTTGATGTGTACAGACAGTTCAAGTACCTTCGATTGTGATGTGATTGGCACAATGTGATTGGCACAAACTTGGTGTTCAATAGTTCGTTTATGGTGATGCAAAAATTAAAACACACAAAAAAATAAGATTAACGTTTTGAGGAGAGACTTTTTAACATTGTAGTCAGTTAAATAAGTATCATACGTGAAACACGCTTAGGCGATCATGTCTCGAAAGAGATTAAATTAATGATTGACTGGGCAAAGGATTATCCCTCAGTAGATTGCCATTGCTTTCTGCGATAGACTGGTTATTTAACCTATAACTGGAAGGAAGAGGCGGATTAATACCTTTCCCAAGGGTATTTGCGCGTAATTGAATGCAATGAATTCAACTAGAATTCGGACTCAGCTTCAAACATTGTAGTAACAGACTAGAAAAAATGGTATTAATAAATAATTTCGTTAAATCAAGTAACATTAACATGTGTGTTATAAAATAAACATAAAATAATCAATTATTGGGGAATCATTGTTAACAATTGAAATAAGGAAGACGATAAAAATAAGACTGATAAATTGTTTTTTTTTTAATTGAATAAAATTAAGATGCAACATGACAGTATTACAACAGTGGTAAAATTTCATGGAATGATCGCTTCTGACGTATCTAATAATTTGTATTTAGATACATTGTATTTATTTTCGATTTTTCTAGTAGAATTATTCGCCTCTATTGTATATGATCGGTTGTTGTACATAATTCGTTTAAAATAAAAATTTGTATTTTGTATGAATAATACTTTATGAAAATTGAGTAGTAGAGTGGGTGGGTCCATACAGATTCGCTGGTACGCAGCATCGATTAGGGGTAGGTCGATGCTTGCACCTGCCCTGATACCGTCTTTTTCAATTTGTTTGTATTTAGCACGGAAAAATACTATAGATATATAATAAATATTTGTAACAGACTTACCGATGATAATAATGCATTGATCTTCCTTTTCGTTAGAGATATAATGACTTACCTGCAAATAAAAGAATAGAATCTAATTAACAAATCTATTTAGTAGAATTATAATAAAGTGTGGACCACAAAGCCAAATATTAAAAGAAAAACTAACAAAACAGACAAGCAAGCAAAAATAATTTTTTTTTTTTGCAGTGGGTGTAAGAAATATCGACACAATCTTTGAATCTGAGTACGTGTATCTGTCGACTCCGTGTATAAAGCGCTCTTTAAATTTTTAGCATAGTTTAAACCCCTTCTGAAAAAAATTAACTATTTAGTGCCACTGGTCAGCGAAAATACATGATTTATAACCTGTTAAAAAATGTTAACAAAAGTTGTACTATATTAAAGTTTATACAGTAAGATTGTAATGGTTTATTTAGCCGTGTAAATGTTTAATTCTCGAAAACAGTCAGCAACGTGTGGCCGTTTTCCTAATTCCTCTTATTAATGTTGGTTTCATCTTATTAAGACTTCCATTATTTGTAGCCGTTTTTTGCATTTAGATGCAGAATTACATTTCTCAATTGTTATAAAGAGCAAATTTGTCCTGCTTATAATGAATATGCATTTGATTTATTTTTATAGAAAATTGTGAATGATGGTTTTGATTTCTTTGCAGTGGTTGTGTTAAAAGAGCTATAGACTCATTGTAAGTTGCTTTGGGCGGTTTGTCAAAAGACCTTAGATTATAAAGAAGTGGACAAATACAAACGTCATAGAGAAGGCATTTTATAAAAGTATAAATCTTTTCATAAACAGGGCAGAGAAAATACTAGTCGGAGTTATTACCTAAAAATTGGAAAATGTCCGCGTAAACACATACACAACATAAACATCTCTCCAGAAGGCCATTGTCGTACCTGAACACAACAAATGTTCAATATATATATATATATATATTCATATATATATATATGTACATGCATATAAGAGAGAGAGAGGGGGAGGGGGAGGGGGTATGTGTGTGCGTGTATTTTCTTTCTGAGTGCCTCTGAAATCCTTTACAGAATTTCCATCTTCATTAAATATTACAATATTTAAATTCTATTAGCTGTGAATACTCAGTAACGAATAGCAATTTATCTTCAAACGTCCTCACCTCTAATACAGACGTTAAGGATGATTGACTTTCAGCTTAAATTATTTTTACAAAAATTAAAATTAACGGCAACCTACTGAGAGAACTACAGGTTAGATCTTTCGAATATTTTCCCCCTGTCAACTCTAATGATTGAATTAATTCTCATGCCGAAATCAAAGAATAGAACCTTAAAATATTCAACTCGTAAATATATAGAACATCCACTTCCGAACGTTGTTTATTGTTGCTAAAGAATAAAGAACCGTATAAAACAGAAGACAACATCACTGGAGAACCCAAACAACAAAAAAATAAAATGGATAACATGTATCTTGAAAAGAAAATAATGACATAATGAAGATGTTGACATTTCACACTACTTTAAATAAATGATTAGGAAGATACTGCCCTTGTCCTTACTGCTTGTGGAATTAAGAAAATGCATTTTCGTGATAAAACCTTTTAAAAGATTTTATAAATTTCAACGGACAGAAGAAATGGTTTGGATTGAGTGCAAAGACGTGTTTTATGACAAAACAACTAATATTAACATTACCGTAACAATAACATCAAAATTTACTTGATACAGGAAAAGATGTTCGTTAAAATAACATATTTGCAAATGGGGCTTACTTAGAATTTATGTAAGACGAATTAACAGAGCACGCTCAGATGGTCTGCAATTGACAGTGCACCCCGTTGAGACTTGGATTTCGCATTCGAACAGTTACGTGTGTCTTCAAACTTAAAAACGTAAAGATCATATATTTAATTAAATTAACAATATATATATATATATATATATATATATATATATATATATATATGTAAAAATAAGACCGACACGTTATTCCATGGTTAAGTGGAAGTTTAGGCCTATTTTAGGCGAACCATCTTGGTCTTCCGTTTTTATTGTACCGAAGATTTTACACGAATCGTGTAAAATCTTCAGTACAATAAAGACGTATTTTACACAATTCCTGTAAAATCTTCTGTACAAAAAAGACGAAAGCTGAAGATTGTTCGACTGAAATATGCCATGGAATAACGTATCTGTCTTATTTTTATGTATATTGGCTCTATATGTATTTATATACATATATATATTTAGAGCACTCCTAGTAAGTTATCCTACCACTTTATATACAAAATACTCCTTTGGATTCTTCTATATATACACGCATATATATATATATATATATATATATATATATATAGGCAGTAATCTTATATGCAGGTTTCAATAACATTTTTAATATAATTTTTTCGTATGTTTTATGATATTTTCTCTATTTCCAAACTCAAATTAAATAGTAAATATTCATTCCCCCTTCACCGAGCTTTTTTGGTTATACTTCCAGCCATTATCAAGTGTGAATTTTGTTTTACATGTAACTGAATATATGTATAGTTTATCCGTGTAGAATCATGTGTTATATTCCGAGCAGAGTAAGCACATTCTTGCTGTATTCAGACTTGATATTATTAAGTATAGGTTTATCATAATGCTTCTATTGAAATTAAGCCCTGACTAGTGAGGACAACATAAAGCTGCGTTCATGAAACTTCGAAGTCGTCATGAATCTGCTAAGTGACAAACTTCTCTACCTTAATCCGATTAAGGCCCTATCTCTATATTCAATCACTTTTTGACAAAAAAAACCTGCTTGCCAAAATATTTATCAGTAAACAACAGTTTTGGCAGTAAGCATTATCACAAGTTAACCAGTATATATATATATATATATATATATATATATATATATATATATATATATCGAATAAAGGAATAGGGTTGTTCAAACGAGAGTAATTAGTATAAAATAAAAAGTGTGAGAAGCCGTGAACGTTTTATTTAAAATATATGTTTATTGTTTGGTATTCATACAAGTTATGGAGTATTAATTTGTCATGGTTTGCGTTACACGTGTTTCGAGTCTAAAATTGACTCTCTTCAGGCGAACAAATTCGTTGCTTTACGTTTGGGTTTCTCTGAGTATATATATATATATATATATATATATATATATATATATATATTCTAAGCATATACTGTTAAATATAAGAGACAATGAATGTCTATTATGTTTAATCATGAACCGTTCTAAACATCGTATTTTGGCTCTTATTTCAGGTGAGAATAAAGACAAAAATTCTCCAACATTTGGATAATTTTTTATTAAGTTGGTTCTAAGCTTTCGGCTCACATGAGCCATCTTCAGAGAGTTTACAAGATGATGTATCTGTTGCCTCAATACAGTAAATATATATGCGTGTGTGTGTGTAGAACTAAACATTTTAAGATCCTCATGATTTGAGTACAGATACATGAGGATTGTAGCTAATCGCCATCGACGTTAAGTCAAGTTATGCTGCTCTCACTATATATTCGTTCTCCTAGTTTGAACATTAACTCGACACACCGTCAACGTGCGCTGCCTCTGTTTAGTGGCCATAATTATGATCATTCTAACGGCCCTTTACGTCTAAATATAAAATATTCTTGCATACTCATCATGTAGTCGTATGAGGTTAATTGTTTTCTGTTACTTTGAATGTCCTGGGTTTTTTTTTTCCACGAGTGACGCTCGCTTCGAAACCATATCGAGAATGTTGCCATTCGAAATTTGTTGCGATCGTGAAGTGCTTGCCAACTTTGGTCATCATTTCGGTAAATGGGACAACAAACCCGTGACTGGCAACTAAATAAAAGCCGTATTTTCCGTATGAAATCACGCGATTTGCTATATTTCAATTTGGAAAACAAATATTTGGAAATTTGACTTTCTGAATTCGAAGTACGAAGAAAGTAAAACCTGAATCAGAAAAAAAGTAATATCCCACAATCAATAATCGATCATCGATAAATCCTAAGGAATATGACGTTTTATCAGGATAGGTAAATCGATTACATGCCGAATTCAAATCATATAACGAAAAGTTCAGAAAACCGAACAAAACTATGTTATAATATGTATATGGAAAAGATGCATACATTTTTTTTATACTGAAACAATGTTGGAAAAATCTATGTCAAAATGGAAATGAAATTCGTGTAATCGGTTTTAGCTTTTATGTTTTCATCTGACTGAAGTTAACGTTACACTAAGGAGAGGGGGTAGCTGAATATTTAAACTTCATATATTGTAGGTTACGGGTATCGTCAAAAAATAAATAAAACACGGTTGATATTAAATTATTTTGTAATTTTTTAATATGTAATATTTTTTTTCATATCTTCATTCGTTTATTTTTATTTATTTTAATGTTCTTCGAATGAACTTCAAGAATAAGCATTCATTTTCCGCCTTTGTAACTCTGGTCGTGCTGTGAAAATATTGCCTAACGGTATTAATATTTTATTTCAGATTAGACAGCTATAGGAGATGGGATGTCAACTAGAAAAGAATGGGCACGTTCAAATTAAAAACGACGGCAAAATATTTGAGAGGATTATCAGTTGTTTCCTTACAGTTTATCGCCTCCTGAGCGTGACAGGAGGGAATGTAAGAAGTGAACAAATAGAAACCACATAGAGAAAGACATTTTATAAAAGTAACAATCTTTTCATAATCAGGGCGGAAAAATACTAATAGGAGTTATAACCTAGAAATTGGAAAATGTCCGCGTAAACACACACATATAAACATCACTCCAAAAGGCCATCGTTGTACCTGAACACTACAAATGTTCAATATATATATATTCATACAAATAATAAAGAGAGAGAGAGAGAGAGAGAGAGAGAGAGAGAGACAGGCAGACAGACAGGCAGACAGACAGAGACAAATGTATGTGAATGCATGTTTTCTTTTTGAGTTCCTCTGAAATCCTTTACAGGATTTTCATCTTCATTAAATATTACAATATTTAAATTCTATAAGCAGTGAATACTCAGTAAGGAATAGCAATTTGCAGTATCTCTCTCACCGGCGTGACGTGGCTTCCTTGTGCCTCTTCTATAAATACTTTCATGGCTTCTGCTCTGACGAACTTAAATCACTGGTGCCCCCTAGATGTGAATTTGCACGAGATACTAGATTGGCAACTAGGTCCCACCCTTTTACAGTGAAACTGATGAAATGTAACCGCAATTTCTACTCCAACAGATTCTTTCCTCGCACTTCCCGCCTGTGGAATTCCCTACCGCATGCTTGCTTCCCCGACGGCTACATCCTCCAGGAGTTTAAATGTAAGGTCAATAGACACCTCCTAACACACTAATTCACACCCACTCTCTCTAACTCTCTCCCTATGTACATCCTAAGTCGTCTATCACCCTCCTTCTGACATTTCCTATACCCAATCCCTCTATGTAACCCCCTGCGCTATAGTGTCGGTGGAATGCCTTGCTTGGGGTGACATGATTAAAAAAAAAATACCTATACACGTCCTCACCTCTATAACAGACGCTAAGGATGATTGATACTCAGCTTAAGATTTTTTTTTACAGAAATTAAAATTAATGGCAAAGTATTGAGAGAACTACAGCTCAGATCTTTAAAATATTTTCACCCACTGTTTCACTACTCAATTCACTACTCGGCGACATAATTATTGAACAAATTATTAAGGCACTATTAAATATCAAACAGGCGACAAGGGCTTTCATAACTGGTAGTAAATAAAGCTTAATAACTAGTAGTAAAGAGAATGAACTGAGCCGACGCTGCCTCGCTATTCTCTCTCTCCATGAGCATGACAGAAGGAAACACACACATAAACATACACGTCATTATTATAATGTAGTGAATAACGGTGCTCACTCTCACGTCGTTTAAAATTAAGGAGCTCGGTTGGGAAGTCTGCCAAAACCCACTATATTCTGATTTAATTCCTTCGGGCTACCACCTTTTTTTGATCGATTTCTAACAATTTGAAAGTTATTTCGTTCAACTACAATCTGGAGCAAAGGACGTGGCTTGATGAATTGGTCGATTTAAGAATCTTAATGATTTCTATCGACCTGGCATTGAACAGTTCGTGGATCTTTGGAATCTTCCTGTGGATCTTGTCTATAATGAATGACAATACATTAATGAATCATTTATCAGAACTATTAGTAATAAGTGTCACAATAAATTTTAAAAACGAAAGAAATTATGTAGCAACCCAATATATTCTGTAGAATCATTATTGTTTCATTATCTATACAATTAACATTTTTATTGCTTTTTATACTATTTTCATTTTCCGGACTGATCTGATCAAAGTTTTTATTCACTGGCCCATTATTAATTATATATACCACATTGGATAAAATCGTTGCTTGGAACCAACGAATTATGAGTTCAACACCTGGCTACAGCAGAAGTGAACAAAAAGCTTAGAGTTAGGCTGAAAGTAGATAATTGATAATACATCTGGAAGAGGCATGACTCCTGGAAGTAGAACAACTTGATTCGGTGAATAAAATAAAGAGTGAGTTCAAAATTTCAATTACCTGAAAATGGTTGAAGTACAACGGCCGAAATATCGTGAATATGGCAAAAAAGATGAGGACAACAGCTTGAACAATGTAAATAGTGTAATTACAATATCTCATCTCAAAAATATAGACAAATATTTAATCGCTCATTAAAACATTTTGAAATCAATGTATTAGTTATCTACAGAAAATTAGCACTAAGATTTGCTCTTCATATTTTTTAGTATTTTTCCTGTATTTTTTATAACTAGTCTTTGTTGGTAATTTTGGGCTATTTATTTTTGGCTTTACGCAGAAGAACTTCGCGAAATCTTTGTATATCTGCTGTTGCATTGATTTTAAAAATAGTTTATTAATTTGAGAAAACATACTAACATAATTAACATTGTTCACTCGAAACACCTATTTGCATTTTTTAATCCATTTTCAGCCGTCATTGGTTGTAAATCTAAAGATAAAAGAAAATATTTAACTTTTGAAAATGTACCGTATATGTTGGACTACAAGGCAACAATATATCCTTATAAAGTTCCTTTAAAATAACAGGCCGTCTCAGACTCATACTCCAGGTATAAAATTTGAATTTAAATCCTGTGATTTAGGGTAATTTGTTAGCATGAGAGATGTGTCTCAACAAGCCGTTTAAAAATTGAATGAGAGAACAGTGGAATGAGTTGGTGGTTATCGGGGGAAAATCATTCAGGTTACCGTAATAGACTACTAAGAACAGCACATCCTCATTATGTTTCGTATATTGTGATACTTAATTTAAAGTATTTACTCACCGGACTAGAACTACAACTTGAATTTTAAAAAAAGTATATGCTTACTAAAATTATTTGATTAACCCTCTAGGGCCATTCGTATCATATTTGATACAGTATGAAAACAATCCTTGAAAGAAATATTTTCCTGAAAAATTTTTAAGAGAAATATTTTATAAATTTCAAATGAAAGCAGTACTGACTGCTCAGTCAATGAATACCAAATGTTTCCTTATAGGGAAATACCAAATGTTTCCTTATAGGGAAATACCAAATGTTTCCTTATAGGGAAATACTGTATCAAATATGATACGAATGACCCTAGAGGGTTAATTCAATGCAATACATTTTAAAATAAGATTTCTGGGTGGTCTCTTTAACGGCGAATATATAAACCTATAACTTAAACATTTGGGGTCATATTATACGCTAGAATATACGGTATGTAATATAGAAAAGGAATGGTCTATTTTGACCGCGCCACTTCACCAAGTTAAAGCCAAATCGTGGGGTTCTTACAAACATGCTGAAGATTGAAAACCACGTCGAATTGAAATTCAGGCTTGCATGATTCACAATTGACTGACTTTCTTACTTCTTGTTGATGCAGCTGGATATTTGGTGTACCCGGTGAAGTGGAAACAGACAAATCAGATGTATACATGAATAGATAATTTCTATCGCCGGTGGGTTACTTTTATCATGTTTTTTTTTCAATCATGCATTGCACATGCCGAGAGCTAAAGAAAGATCAGTCGAAATTTTGTGTCAAAGATTTCATATTTTTATGTGCAGTGTTCTTTCAAGGACGTTGGTAATCATGGCTCTTCAAAATTTTCTGCCGCTTGCAGTTCTTAACTTTTTAATGTATTTTTTGCCATCTCATCCAAACCATGTTTCACCATCTTTTCACTCATGCTTTTTAGGTAGGATTTGCATTGCTTACTCCTATCTAGTGAGTATTAAGTTTTTGAAACTGTCCTCATTATGTAACCCAGATAACATTGAAGTTACAGATATATAAATAATAAACATAGATGCATGTATCAATGAGTGACTAGCGCGAGGAATGATCTGGAAATCGAATCATCCAAGTGGGTTTTGCGATTAAGAATAAGTTAATACTTTGAATTCTATTATTTTCCTCTCAAATGAAACAATCAGGTCACGCTTTTCTGTAATACGTTCTGCGAAATCACCCTTTGCAAAGTAATCGCTTTTTCACGCATTTACTCATAACCCTGCATAGAATATAATTTGATGAGACCAAAAAACCGTCTGTTCTTCTGAACCTTTGATTATAGATTAATAATTCTAGCATAATCCGCCGTATGTGTGATATTAAGATCGATTATAGACCACCTTTAATCCTGTAGCCTAACATTGTAGCATTCTTAAAATAATTCTACACCGACCTGATTTAACCAAATCCAGTTTTGTGTTGATTGGCTAATCTTACGCTGTTGTGGGGGAATTTTGATTTCTTTATTAAACAAAGTCTGATAAATATGTCGATTTAATTCAGATCGTTTCTCAAATTTACCTAAAACTCAAATGGTACTTAGTTTTTTAGCAACATATCAAATATTTTATTTGCTTTGTTTTTTTTTTAGAACGTAGGCGATCATTGCACGTCTCTCTATCCCTGGTTGCTTTTAGCACGCTTTCTCCTGGTAAACCACACAAACACCGTTCTGTCATCTACCTGCTCAGGCCCTTTAAATATGTTATCCGTTGCTTTCTCTGCCTCTTTTCTCAATCTGGCCTGTTAGTATTAGGTTATCCAAGCCCTCCTTCCTCATTGCATACCCCAGGAATTTCTTGATGTTCGGTATTAATTTCCATTTCGTTTCAATCCTTACTAAAACCTCATCACTGCTGACATACTTGATCCATAATATCCGCAGCATCCTGCTGTAGAACCACATTTCAGTTGCTTCAAGATTTTCTTTCATTTTTGATGATATTGTCCAGTATTCACTGTTATACTGAAGAACAGACATCACATACCAATCCAGTGCACATTTCTTTGTTTCTAGCGAATTTATTGTTCTTTAATCACAAACGATCGCAAGAAATAAGATAGAGACAATGCTGTTTTACACATTGGTTAGAAGGTAAACACATGTTCAGTTGATACTTAAATCAATAAGTGTCTCTGGTTTATACTTGAGACAATTATTAGATAATAACGATTTATTACTTAGACAAAAGGTAAATTTAGGTTTAGTTTATACTTGTGCTGGAAGGTAGCTGTATTTGTCTATACTTCTGAGATGACATAGTATTTACATTATTTACATTGTTTGTACTGTTGTTCTCATCATTATTGCTGTATTCACGACGCTTCAGCCGTTGTATCTGAAGAAGGCCAGAGCGTACAACGGCCAAAATGTCGTCAATATGACAAGTTAGATATATGTCCGGTTTATATGTGAGCTAAAATGTAAACATACGTAGAGTTTTATGCACAAGGTAAACATAATACATCTGTGTTTATACGTGAAACAATTACGGTTTATTATTGATAAAAAAATGAGTGGGTTTATTTTATACTTTAGTCAAAATTTAAATATCTGTCCAATGTTTGCGTGAATCAAACATGTAAACATAGCTGTGGTTTAACTGAGTTCGGGAACCATTTGAATTCTTTGCATTCACTTACGCACAATTACCATTGAGAACACTATGAATACATCTCTTCTCCCTCCAGTTGGAGGTTGAGTAATAAGAAAGATTCTATAGATTTGTTTGGCAACTAGTCTAGAGCAGAAAGAAATGGCAACCAGCTGTGGAAAAAATCTTTATTAATTATGGATCGAAAGAGGCAGAATCGCCCAAGCGTATATCACGTTTTGCAATTACTTCAGTCAAAACGTATATATAATCGGATTATAATTGACATTCATATGCCGGATTCTTTCTTCGGTCAAAGGAGCGATGCAGATTTTGTTTAGACTTGACTTAAGATGAGCACACTAACACTGAGATGCAAATGCGCATTTTGATAGCCAAGGATACATTCAAAAAGATAAGCAAACTACTAAATAATAAAAAAAATGCTAGAAATAAGAAAAACAGTACTAAACTGCTAAGATATATCTGTCAACATGTATGACAGTGAGTGCTGGACAATTTCTTCACGAATAAAGAGACTTGGAGTAGATAGACTTAACTATCGCCCGGTTCACACTCCACCCACGTTTTTTGAACAGGTGAAGAGACTCATCCCTTGTTTCCTGTTTAGGATGTGGTTCCCGGCTTTCTCCCTTCCAGTAATTTTACTCTTAAGTAGCCCCATGCGCATCAGTGGCGTCACCGCCTTGCTTGGGGTGATATGATTAAAAAAAAAAACTTGAGGCAAAGAGACAGCTGAGGTTTCTTGAGCAAAATATATGAAAGAAGGGCTTGAAAAATTTGATACTCACAAAACAGAAAAAAGATAATATCATACATAGTGACCTTCAGTAAATGGATGGTGGATCAGGTCTTACGAAAAATAACAAAACACAAAGTTTATTAAGAACTAAAAGGGATAGGAAGTTGAAGACAACCACAATTGCCTACGTCATAGAGAGATGAAACTTATAACGAAGAAGCATTTAAATATTCATTCCTGAGAAAAAATGTTTTTTCAATCATTTTATCCCAAACAAGGTAATAAAGCCACTAACGCGCAAGAGGAATATTGAGTGAAAATAAATATAAGAAATCATTAAGTTGAAAAACAATGAAAGAATTAGGCTTAACATAGCAGAATAAAAAGATTGATATTGTTTAAATTTTAACTAAGTATAATATAGAATGTTATATGATATATATATATATATATAGAGAGAGAGAGAGAGAGAGTGTGTGTGTGTGTGAGGGGTAGTATTTTTATTATAAGTTTATATTAAAAACAGTTTACTGCAACACAAAAACTGTTGTGTTTTGGTACTATTTTATTAGTCAGTAAGTTAAGTGCCATACGTGATACACAATTAGGCGATCATGTCTCGAAAGAGACATGACTAACTGAGCAGAAGATTATCCCGCAGTAGATTGCCATTGCTTTCTGCGGTAGACTGGTTGCCGACCAAGGCTATAGAATCCAATCTGTCGTGCTATTTAACCCATAACTGGAAGGAAGAGACGGATTAATACCTTCCCCAAGGGTATTTGCGCGTAAGTGAATACAATGGATTCAACTGGAATTCGAACTCGGCTCCCCGGTTTCTCGTTCCGAGCCAATAACCCCTGTACCACAACCACATAATTTTATTAGTACCTCGCTTAAAAAATAAATATTTCGTAATCCAGACAATAAAGGTAGTGGTATTTTCAGAGGATTTGTATCAGTGAACCAGTGTATCAGTGAGTCGATATCAACTACTCCAAAACGTACATGGGGTTACTCAGTGTGAAAGAATATAAGGAAAAAAACATTAAGTGGAGAGAACAGCAACAGGAATTAAAAATATAAAAAAACGATTGGAATTGTATTTAAATTTTTCAAAATTTTGTTTGCATAGAACGTATGTAAATTTTTCTATTTCAACTCTAAATTTTAAAACACTACGCCTCCTTGGTCTCACACTTTCAGTGGACCTGAAATGGAATGATTATATCGAATCCATTGCTAAATCCGCTGCTATGAAAGTCGGTTCTCTGTGTAGGGCTCGGGAGTTTTTTCCGTCTAAATCTATCCTGCACATATATAAATCTACCATCCGCCCGTGCATTGAATACTGCTGCCACATCTAATCGGGTGCCCCTACTATTCTCCTTGGGCTTCTCGATAAGGTTCAGAGGAGGGTCTGTAATGTGATAGGTACCGACTTGGCAGACCGCCTGCTGTCTCTCTCCCACCGGCGCGACGTGGCTTCCCTGTGTCTCTTCTATAAATACTTTCACGGCTTCTGCTCCGATGAACTTAGATCACTGGTGCCCCCTAAATACGAATTTGCACGAGATACTAGATTAGCAACTAGATCCCACCCTTTTACAGTGAAACCGATAAAATGCAACCGTAACTTCTACTCCAACAGTTTCTTTCCTCGCACTTCCCGACTGTGGAATTCTCTTCCACACGATTGCTTCCCCGACGGCTACAATCTCCAGGAGTTTAAATGTAAGGTCAATAGACACCTCCTAACACACTAACCTGCTCCCATTCTATCAAACACTCTTCCCATCTGCCCAACCCTCATCCTCGGTATCCTTACTCATCTGTCACCTTCCTCCTGACATTCCCTGTGTCTAACCACTCCTTCTCTTTACCTTCCCATATGTAGCCCCATGCGCAATAGTGGCAGTGGAATGCCTTGATTGGAGTGAGATGATTAAAAAAAAATGAAAGTGTTAAATTAACATAGGTCTTGTTTAAGCTTGAACTACAAAGTGTTTATTGGTCAAATTTATACGTGACTCAAAAGATCTTCATATTTTCGATTTATACTTGAGACAAAAGGCATTACTTTGTTTTATACCTGAAATAAAAGATATAAATTTTGTCTGCAAATTTGTTGTAAGGTAAAATGTTTAAAGATTTATACACGAATATGTAAGAATAAACCCAATAGTTATTTTTTTTTTTACACAATACCTTCTCTAGAAGATACAGTTGGCGTAATAAGTGTTACAGTTGATAGGGCACTATGGAGAGATAAAAACGACATCATCTACGTGTAGTAGCTTTACATGTAGGTGATAAGGATATTGTTTACAACTGGAGACATGCAAACTTAGCTTGAATTCGACATCGGTCCCATAATTCCATTGAGACTCCTAATAACCATTAAGCCAGACGATACATCAAATTGCGTGAATTGTCAGGCCGCGTGTCTCAATAATCAATACGTATTTGTTTTAATTTGTTTTTTCTTAAATGAATGTGAACGTATAAAAAATGTTAGAAAAGTCTGCACTTTTCTTGCCTAAATTTATGACTGTCGCTGGAAGGAATTGGTTTCTACTTCGATATTACGACGATTGAATTGTTTACACTTTCAATTAACGTTTCTCACGAATTATTTCATGCTTATTTTGTCTTGAATTTTTTTATTATCTTCTTAGAAATCAAATCGTTAACCAAACATTTCAGGAAATAAGGCACGTAATTACCTGGCTCTTTGAGAATTAAACCCTCGGGGAAAAATTAGGAATCAACTGAAAATAAGACAACGCGTGATCCTATCGTTAAATATACTATATGCATGTCAGATCATGTGTGTGAGTAAAGGAGACTAAAAGAGAGAGAGGGGGGATAGAGAAAATGAGTATCTAGCTATCTATTCGAATTCATTTATCTATATGTTCGAATCTAGAGAAAATAAGTGTGAGAAAGAGAGGGACAAAAAAGGTGTACAAAGGCGCAGAGAGGGAGAGAGAGAAGCACAAAAATACGCTACACTTCAGTGAGAATCCAGTGGTATAGCAGAATATATTAGACAGTTTTTAACATTTTTCTAATAAGAATCCATTTTGCAAATTTCAGATCTACCATGCTGTTTTCACATCTGGCCGTGCTCTCCTATTCCTCACGAGGTTCTCAGCAAAATCCAAAGCAGGATCTGCAATTAAATCGATCCTGCGTTAAGATCTCGATTCCAATCAACTTCCCCCTGACGTGACGTGGGTACCCTTCGTCTTTTCTACAAAAAATTGCATTGTAGCTGCCCTGATGAGCTACTTTCTTTGGCGCATCGACCGCATGAATTTACACAAGGTACTAGTTTGATATCAGGGTCTAACCCGTTTGCCGTTGAAATAATTAAATCTAACCGTCTCTTCTCTTTAACAGTTTCTTTTCTCGCACTTGCCGTCTGTGGAACTCACTTTACTTCTTTCTATGATACCCACAATCTCCAACAGTACACACAGTAAAAAGAAAAAAGCTTAAATCAACTTAATAAAAAATTATCCAAATCTTGGAGAATTTTTGTCTTTATTTTCACCTGAAATTAAAGCTAAAATACGATGTTTAGAACAGTTCAAGATTAAACATAATAGACATTCATTGTCTCTTATGTTTAACAGTATATGTTTAGAAAATTATCTGCTGCCTCGATACATTATATATATATATATATATATATATATATATATATATATATATATATATATATATATTATTCAGTTCTAGGTCGGAAATTGGGGTATGGGTACTGAAGAGAATTCAAGTGAAGAGTTGGCTGAAACTTTGAGAGCAAAGCATTTGAACTTGTATGCTGTGGAAGGGAGAACTTCGAATTGATTGAACAGAGAAGGGGTTGAGGGCTTTGCTGTTCAGCACACTCGTGCGGAGAGGCCAGTAATCTTTGGAACCATCCCGGTCCCCTCAGTATGAAGAGCTGTTGTCATCCTCCACACACAAAAACAAAAACCTCGTGACAGCATCACTATTAAGACTTGAGGAGAGGACAGAAATCGGGAATCTCTTCATAACCAGGGAACTCTATTCCTGTTCAGTGGAAGTGGGAGGTGTACGGATGAGGGGATGTGAGAGCTTATTTAATCTTTTTATTTATTTTGTTATTGGAAAAAATACTAAGTTTTAACTTAGTGTGAATTAAAACATTTGTTGTATATTCCATTAATTCATTATAAATTCGACAAAATAATAAAAAAGATAAAGCGATAACTTTGAAAACTCAAATAAATAAATAAATAAATAGTTATAAACAACCAAAGAGTAAAGTAAATTCTTATAAAACTTCCCCAAAAAACGATTTATTTATACGAAACGAAATTCAGCACTCAAAATAAATGTTAAAACTTGAAATGCTCAGACAAATTTAAAAATATGTCTCTTCCAAATGAAAACTATTACTTGAAGATATTGAATAAAAAAATTATAGGCAAATGGTGCTAAAACAAACAAACAATAAAAGCTTGAAGAATAAATGTCAGGGAAATCGGCTATACACTCTCCAGTCAAAGGTAAACAAAAATCAGAAAATTCGACTCGGAAATGATTTTCTTACAATTTCGAATTTCATCCTCATCTTCGAATTTCATCCTCATCCAGAAAAAGAGAAACTTGACTCTAAATGTGAAATAAATTAGGATTATTCATATCTATAATTATAAAAATGGATATGTCTATCAATCTCTGTGTGTGATTGTGTCTCTATTTTAACGATACCTTCTCCCCCTAAACCTTTTGTCCGATTTCAACCAAAATTGGGTCACTTATCGATCATGATATGAACATTTGATGTATGTTATTTTCTTTTAGTCAATTCACATGATACGGCAGAAATCCCTGAAACGCTTAGAATTTACGAACTCTTCTCCTCCGAGACGCTTTATGCAAATTCAACAAAATCAGATAACTTGTTGATCAATGTCCGAACCTTTGATATACACAAACGTTTTTGAATTAAACTACAGGATTCGTCAAGAATCGACAACAAACACAATTTTGGGTAGTATTCTCTGCACTTTTATGCATTTCTCCAAGACGCTTCACTCAGATTTAACCAAAATCGAGTCACTAGTAGATCCAGGTCTGATACCTTTTTTAATTTTAATTTTAATTTTAATTGAAACACAGACTGCGACAAAAATTAGTGGAAATTGTTGATTTATGCCATCGTTTATTTATCTGAAAGGCTTAGTTGTATTAAAAAAAAATTGGGATTTTTGTAAGTCCTACCTTATCATATGTCATAACAATTTCACGTTTTCTACAAGGTGCCAACTCCTCCGAAGGGTCAGGGTCAATGCATCTACTTCTGCGTCACAATTTCATCGTATCACATTACAGGCTCCCGTAGCATGAGGAAACATGCCACGGAAGCGGTGCTTCTTTACATATCCATCTTTCA